>OZ026524.1:76285271-76885271 GCA_964019695.1 Loripinus fragilis
CATAGGCTTGGATTTAGCATCTACTGTTTACCCTCCAAAATTATCAGGAGTATCAAGACCCCACCCCTAAAAAATTGAAATTTTACAACAAGCCCGAAAAATATCCCCAATTCTGTACCTTGACCTTTAGAAACGACCCTAAAATGCACAGAAATGACCCCTTTTGTGATTACCCCTAAAAATATCCACAAAACTTCAAACCCCCAAAAATATTAATTTTTCTGAAAAAACCCAAAATATTGAAATTCAAAATATTGACAAAAAATAGTCCACGCCTTCGTATGTATAAAAATTACAGAGTACCCCCCTCCTCGGCCAGGTTTGTGGTACCTGCTCAAGCTATGAATAGCTTCTAAAGATTAAAGGGGTAAGATGTTAATTGGACTATATTTCCTGTCCTTTCTGCCTGAAGGAGATGGTACTTTGGTGTATTTGCTTGCATTATTTGAAGTACACTATCCATTTTAACAGTTTACTGTCTTTCTCCTTTCTTTGTTGGCTGGGGGAAGGCTTTGGGGGAAATGAAATAATATAAGAAGCTCTAGCGATAAGGTGTATATTTTCCCTAGTTGACATGATTACAAAAGCTGAATTTTTAAGTAACCCTAATGATTATAAAATTGGTCTGTTTGGGTAGTATAATATGTATAGTTGGCATCAAAATACGTTTCAAAGCGATTCATCATTTACAAAGCCTTGAAAACTTGCGCTTTCTACTCCCACCCCTCATTTTACATCTTTATATTGGGTGTCGTTTAGACCAGAATTTTAGTAAATCCCTTAAAGGTTTTCAAAAAGTAAAAGTACTAAATTATTAAGATAATAAATGCCCTTCGTTTCCAAAACTTTGCAGTATTCCTACTGCGCATGCGTACGAAATATACTTAAAATTGTGATGTTTGTCATTGAAAAGATGAACTTGGTGTCTTTCAGTTTGTTTTAGATGCTTCCCCCCCCCTAGACCCAAGATGCCCTTTGGACAATTGAACGTCATTATATAAATATACAACATGTGTAAAGGGCGTCTTGGGTCTAGGGGGGGAAAGGGGTTGTATAAGCGAAAGAAGACATCAATCATCTGACAAAAATAGACAAGATGGTCGTTTTTATTGTACATCAACTGTTTAAATATATATAATATAATATAATTTATTATACTCTATCGTGATAAATGTAGGACGATTGTTTACCTTAGTTTAACGGTCTATTTCCCACACATGTTACTGAATAGCGAGCACAGTTGATGATCAAAATAAATTTTCACTCAAAACGAAGTAGATATATTACATGCATTTAGAAAACCCGTTTTAAATATACGAACTAGATGGCAAGGGTACATAGTATTTGGTCTATATGTATTTGTTGAGTGTGCCTAGTGTCTCCAGTCGCTATTTCAACAAAATAAAACAAACGTCTTATTTAGGGAAATTGCCCGCCTGATCGCTAGAAATTCTTTGTAGGGGTAATCCAGTCCAGTTTTGTAACAGAGTTAATGTGGCGCAGTGACCTATATATAGATCTGTATATAGGTCACTGGGTGGTTCCCCAGATCTGCCCAATCTTTGGCTTAAAGGGGTTGTTATAGCTAGTCCACACATACACTCTGAAGTACCAGGTGCCACAGCTTCAATAATAACTGCCACCGGAATTTTTTTGCCAAACCAGTTTTTGGCAAAATGACCTAGTACTTTTAGTTGACATAGAAAGCTAAAGTGACTTATTTCCAGTAGAATAGACCCTACTGAGGAAATTCTATAGGTTTTTGGCTTAAAATCTGTAATGACCTAGAAAATATTCCACGACAAAGGTCAAAATCCCCGCGGGGATTTGCAAATCCCCGCGGGAAAAATATTTCCCCACGGGGATTTTTCACCATCCCCGCGGGGATTTTTTCCCCGTGTGAAAAATTTCCCCGCGGGGATTTTAGAAAATTCTAAAACTCATCTTTTTATTCAAATATGACAAGATCTCATGTTAATGGTGTGTAAAAATGAATGTCCACCAGTAATAACAATTTTTCATTTTTCCCCGCGGGGATTTTTCCCCGCAGGGATTATTGGAGAAAAAATCCCCGCGGGGATTTTTAAAAATCTGTTTAAGGGTCTAAAATCAAGCTTAGGTTCACTCTTGCAATCTGTTTGACACATTTGAGTATGTTTCAAGTATATATTAACATTTTTATTTTCCCCATGGGGAATAATCCCCGCGGGGATATTTCCCCGCAGGAATTTTTCCCCGCAGGGATTTTTCCCCATGGGGTTTTTTTTCTGCACAGTATTCATCCTTAGAGGATTTTATTCAATGGCAAAGTATTTTTTCTGCATTTATTCACATTTATATTGTATATGGTATGGATCCAGCTCAGTTGCTGCATGTTGTAGTGAAGCAAGCAGGTAAACTGTATTTTAGATTTACTTGATCACAAACCCAAAGACAGTTTTTCACATTATGCTGCCCATATACCTGTATTCACAGTAAAGCTGCACCTGTTAGGGCCACCTGCTTGTTCCATCTCTTTATTCACTTTGCAAAGAGTTTAGATCCAGAGCAGGCCCTACATCTCAGGTACAGATTACAGGATCAGGATCCAAGCTGTTTGATATTGTGGTGTTTTTTTTCTGAATTTGCTTGGGCATAGTAATAAAACTAATACTGTTAATATCAGCTAATAAAAATAAAACATTTGTCTTCTTTAACAGTTTTTGTTAAATAGTTGAGAGGTAATATGATTTTAGCATTTGTGTTGTCTGCTGATTCTTCATTATTTTAACTTCTTCAAAACAAATTCAGTCAATATCAACAGAATGACAAACAGTTGGATTCCGACTTTGTCTTAAGGGATAATTAGTAGGTTTGTTTTGACATGCACAGTCAAACAAACCGTGCCTCCTTTAAGCAATAACTGTTTGAATCCAGATCAGGCCCAACAATGTGTTAGACCGGATCTTCGTCCAAACTGTTTGCTTAATATTTTGTTTATCAGCAGACAACATTAGCGGATAAAAAGTCGGAGAGGCCATATGCATATGACTTATTTACTGGCAATAGTACAGTGTACTGGGCCGACTGGATTAGTACTCTATGTGCCAGAACAACCACCTAAAACAAGAAAACTGGACACTTTGGAGTACTCCACAATAAATCAAGTTATACAAATATTTACACCCATGTAGGCAGTGCTCCACCATCTTGTTTTGGAACTAAAAATGACCACCTGACCACCCCCGCCCCCCTTTCTTTTTTTTCTTTAGACACTTGCTCAATCGATACTGATCATTACGCAAATTTTAGAATTTTGAGAAAAAAAGAAAAAAGAATCTGTTGGCTGTGCTTTTTACTAATTTAGGAGTGCCCTAATCTCCTCAGTGGTCTGGGAATTGACCACAGAAGGAGAAAAACTATTCCACTGTGGAATAGTCCACGGAAAAAAAATTCTTCAGGGAATAACTGTATGTCTGGTATCTACAATATTGGGCACTGCTTGATGACCTGGTAGATTTCAAAATGTGAGCAGGGTCAGGTACTTGTCTTTTTCTATAGACACAGCACCACAATGTATCTTATGAAAGAGGAGAAGGGAGAACCGATCCCTACAAGCCGCGAGAGATGACACTCACGCACATCGAGCATCTCACCGACACAACTGTGTTTCACCATCTCCGGCATGTCCAGCGGGCTGCTGTCCTCTGAACTTTCTCTTCCTGATTAATCTGAAGCTTTGAGTAAGGGCTCCAAAAAGGTGCTGCATACTCTAGTTTAGGCCTAATCAAAGTTTTGTATGCAACTTCCTTAGTACTCGTAGTTGCAAAAGCCAAATTCCTGCGAAGGAAACCGAGTGCCTTAGTTGCTTTGGAAGAAATTTCTGAAATGTGTTGACCCCAATCCATATTATCAGAGATGGTTATATCAAGGTATTTGGCTGACTGAACTTTTCCAAAGTTTTCTTGTGAAGGGAATAATCAAAGAGAATTTGTTTGTAATGCTGATGCCGAGTCACTCTATGACCGAGTCACTCTCATAGAGTGACATTTGGCCACATTGAACTTCATTTGCCAATGATTGGCCACAGATCGAAGACCTTATGTTATCCGGCAGGTCATTTATAAAAGTAAGGAACAGGATCGGTCCTACATACCCCCCCCCCCACACACACACACTTCCAGACTTAAATTACTTAAACTCTAGAGTTCCTGGATCCATGCCTAAGTTTGGTATGATAACAATTTAATTAATCTTTCTGGATCCGGACACGGAACAATTTTATATAATGTTTATTTTTCTCTTACTCACATTCTCTAAAGAGATTTTATTTAAGCCCTCCAATTACAATATTTTACTGTTCGTTCCAAGGCGGTGCTTCTTTTGTGGATCATTTATGTAACTTCTGTCTTGTATTTGTTATGCATTTGTGCACCTCTGTTTATTGATGCCTTGTGGTCACTGCTGGGACCTCTTGGCTCTCGTTTGTGATGTCTAATTATGAATTTGTCACTTTCCCATTGGTATCCAGGGCCAGGTGTGGTGCTTGATTATGTTTCGATTCCTGATCTTTCCCTTCTTTGTTACTTTTAGTAAAAGCCGATACTTGGTTGGGCCGTGACTTAGCAAAATGTGTGTACGAACAAATGTGCCACAGAAAATGTTTTTTTCTTTTGTTTAAATAACTAGTCATCTGTATTCAAAGGCAGAAAAAGAGAGAAAGAATGTTTCGGAGGTAAGAAATCATACAGATCGCGTTGTATCATTCCTAATTCGTCTGTTGAAGCGAAAAAAAATGTTGCGTTTCGTCCCCAAAGCAGTTCGTACTCAGTCCATTGGCTTTATTCATTCTGCTTGTCGTTTCCGCTAAATGTCTTCTGTAAAGGGTGGCGGCACTCAAGGCCTCTGTCCTGTCAAGATTAAAATTTGAAAAGAAAGTTTCTACCAAGATACAAGAAACTTTATTTAAAGTCGGCATTCAATTTTAACCAGTTGAGTGCCGAGCAGATTTCCTATAAGAGTGCCAAATTTCAATAACGCCGACGTCTTGAAAAATAAACAACTTGCCGATGACGTCGACGTTTTTAAACATAAACAACTTACCATTGACGTCAAAATCCCGCCGCGATGTACAATTGACGTTAATTGACGTCACGTCAATTCAGACGTTCAATTTTAGAAAGAGAACCTGAAAATGCTACGGTATAAGTGGCAGCAATTCCCTTTGAGCTGTAAGGTGATATTTCAATGCATGATTAGGACTTTAAACATTTGCATTACCATCAAAATATGAGAAAATCAAGCTCTGTTTGTCGCTCGCTACCAGTTTTTCCTGTATGGGAATATGTTCCCGAATTAGCGCCGTGAAACAGTTCATGGAATGGAACACGCGAAATGCTTAAAGGACTTTGGCCTCCTGAGCATACAGCCAACACGTCTACCAAACGCTTTTTTTGTTTGTTTGATTTGATTCTTTACGTCCCATCGACAATTTTTCAGTTAAACAGGGACGGGTCTTCTTGGGTTGAACTAGTACTAAGCTAGGATAAATGTGTCTTGCTCAAGGACCACAACGCACTGACGTCGGTGAGACTTGAAACCACGGCCTCTCGGTCTCGAGTCAAGCACTCTACCACTGAGTCACTGCGATCCCCCAAAGGTTACTTTATGCCAGAATCCGTCAGGAAAGTGTTCATAACGCTTAAAGTAAATGTGACATGAGAATACTTTCTCTACAAACACTAGTAAGCGTTTAGCTGTTTAGCAAAGGGAAAATGAAATCTTCACACCTAGTTCACTTACTGTTACATGTACATATGTATGCATGTACATGTATATCAACCAATATTGAATTTCATGATCCTGGGTTCAACAGTGTTGACTGAACGCATAAGAATCGCTTGTTATTTTTTTTAACTTAATCAAGGGTCATAACTCTCTCATATAACTCTGAGACACGAGATGAAAAGATCCAGGTGCGCAAATCAACTAAGCATTTTGCATTGCTCAAAAGTTTTGAAAGCGCTGGATGAGTTCTGCCTGAGGAAACTTGGGTCATTGAATATCCATAGAGCGCCCATCAAATACTCTGATCAGACTGCGCGGGTGCAAAGGCTGTTCTGAATTATCGTTGGTCGCACATGTCAGCTCAATATTTAAAAAAACTGTCTTTCAGTCTGTTAAGAAGCGCACTTGTTTAAGCCTGTTTCACATCAATCGTATGATCGTTTTACCGTGCGGTTTTCCGCAGTCGTCAGGCCGTTGAGCAGATCGCAACAAAATTGCATACCTCGTGTGGATTTTCACGAAACCTAAGGCACCGATTGTCTCGGTTTCTTTCTCCGAACTCCGAAGAAAAGAAAAAAAATGAAAAAAAAATGAAAAAAAAAAAATGAAAAAAAAAATGGAAAAAAAAGAGAAAAAAAAGTTCACGCGCAAGACTGTCGCAAGATGGTCATGCAGATTTGCAAGACTGCCGCAAGTGCGACCGTGCGTCGGGGCTTCATCGGTAGTTGTACGTTTTGCAGTATTCTTGCGGCAGTCGTGCAATAAACACGGGTAGGAAACTTCCTAAACAGAATGACCAGTTCTGTATATGAAGGCTGAAAAAAGTTTTTTCTTTAAGCGTGCAAAATAGCGAAAAAACGAAAATGTAGTGCTCTGCTTTGGTTCTTCAACTTCTAATGCAAGCTGGTGCGAGCTGCTTAATGTACGGTTTTATCTGAATCGTTTTTGTCGTGAGTTAAACAACCTTCCTTTACACCAAGACACAAAGAATTCAGACGAAACCGAAGAATCAGCTTAGATATATAGAGTGGTGCGCTACATTCTCCTTTTTTCACTTTTTTACATCATAAAAGCACTTAATGGAAAACTTACGGTTTAGGCGAATTTTACAGCCTCCATATACAGAACTGGAAAGAGCCTCATAAAGATTTCCTTATCTGAGCTATATTAACGTTTCCTATCAGTGATAAAAACACAAGGACATACGCCATTCGCAAACCAAATACGTGAGTGCAAGCTCTTACGGTCGTATATACACCTTGCGTGTCTTGCAGCAGCCTTGCAACCGTCACAAGAATCACAAAGTAAATGAACATATCGATAATTTAGTTTTTGTCGTTGCGGCAGCGTTGCGACCCAGTGATCTCGCACAACGCCGAAAGACTGCCGCACGAAACCCAGGATTATATCGTCGTAAAGATCTCACAAATCGTACTGTACAGCAGTGCCATTTCAAACAACCGAATTAGAAACATATTTTTCTTTAAAATATGTGTTGATTATCGCCGACTTCTTTAGTACATGTTAGACATGTGTGAACAATTATTGACTTGTACGTAAAACATTAATTGAAATTTAAATGACACATCGCTGGCGAGTCACTGTGTTGTGTTCTTGGTCAAGATACTTTATCTGCTGCTTAGTACTGGTCAGGAATCCGTCCGTCCAGCACTAAGCAGGGACTAACGTGTCTTGCTCAAGGACACGACACAGTGTCGCCAGTGAGGCTCAAACCCTTGATCTCGAGTCAAGCTCTCTAACACTAAGCCACTGCGCTCCCAAAATATGTTCCTTGGAAGCTTCTCTCATCATATACGTGTACATAGCCGCCAGAGAATCTGAATATAGCTGTGAATTATCATGTGCACATGCGATAAATTACCAAACTCCGTAGAACGTACGCATGCGTCGACAGACACCTCGTGGACTGCCAAGATCCGACAGTTATCATTGAGAAAAATGAACAATTTGGGGCCACATGCTGACGAATGCAGCGTAGCTAGAAGTCTAATATATTTTCTGAGTCTTAACCTATATTCATACTATGTGTATGCTAGCAAGTAGGCTCAGTCAAGTCTGCGCATATGTACGCATGTCCCTCCTTTGCTCGCCGATGCGGTAAGTATATTTTGTTGATAAAAAAAAGCAGAAATGGACTGCCGGTGTTGCAACCAATATGTAACCATTTAGCTACAAAGGCGCGACGTTGCACGAGACAGTTGGGGTTTGGCGCAAGACGTCATCAAGTTATGACTTAACGTTATCGAGTCTGTGACGTAACGTTGTGTCCGTTATACAAATGGCGTAGTATCCTGCGTCAAAATGCAGCAACAGTACCCTCATATTTTTTCATATACCACACAAACAGATTGCTAAAATGCTAAATAAAACGCTGCATCTTGTTGCAAAATGATTTTTCTTCATATAATCGCCCATATGGCTTTAAGTTGTTGTGTAATAATTTCACAATAAGCCCGAAAACCAGTGGCCCAAAAGTGGCCCCGTGGCACTCAACGTAGTTGTACGTGTGGCCCAAAAGTGGCCCTGTGGCACTGAGGGGGTTAACATATCAAACATTAGCCAGCAAGGCTATTTTACCGACACACAAAGTGAAAGACTGTACAAGTATATTCTCTATTGTTAAAATATATATTATGAGCATATAAATAAGAGATCCTTCTTTGCGATCTATCAAGGGGAAGGAATTGATGAAACTCGAAAAGTGGGATAAAAGGGGCTCAAGAGACCCTGATCACCATGAAGGCTGCATGGTTTCAAGGCTCTTAGGCGAAAGACGAAACCTAGATAGGGCGCAGATAGACCAAAAGATGAGGTCGATCAGAGGAGAGCAGACCTTATCAGCTGTATATAATACACCTATAATTTATTCAGGCTTCCAGATAAGAGCGCCTGTTGGAAAACCATTTTCTCCATTTAATTCTCATCCAAAACATATGTTGTGGGTACTCAAAAGAACCGTCTCAATGAGACGGTCCTTTTGAGCACCCAAAACACATTTTTAATATTGGTGAGAAAAAAAATATGTTGTGGGTACAAAAAAGAACCATTTCATTGAGACGGTTCTTTTGAGCACCTAAGAAGACACATGCTTGATATTGGCAAGAAAAATCATACCAAATTTACGCTTATAAAATTATAAGAACTATGGAATATAGTGGCACTTTGGAAGCTTAGCAAAAAGCTTAAATTAGATTAGGCATTTAATTAATAAAAATAACTTAAAATGTCCACCCCTTTAATTTTCATCTTTTGACAGATAGATCTACACTAAAATGATTTCAAAGATTCAAAATCAGTAAGCTTGATGTTTTATATGTTAATTACATTTGTGGAAACTTTACATTTTAGTCACTCAACCTACTGTCGTGCCAGCCAAGAGTGACAGTGACGTCGTGTTTTGTTTACAATTGTTAAGTAAAACATTAACTTTTACACTCCACTTGGGCTAATGCGAATCGACAGATAACGTATTAATCCTATCCTGTTCCAATGATCTATAGATTCTAAGTCCCTGATAACTTTGTAAACAAAACGTGGCATCACTGTCACTCTTGGCTGGCAGGATAGTACATCGTGAGACGTTTACATTGGAGAAGATAGTGCCACAAGGCCTGATACGGAATTTCACATCGATAACTTTTTATTTTTAATAGACCCCTTTCACATTGTTATCTCCCTTAGCAATCGCTCTTCAATTGAAAAATCCATAAAGCCGTTTTTGAAAATGAAGTGGCAGATTGCTTATTATAGTGATCATTAGTTACATTGGCAAAACACAAAGTGATGCTTTATAAGCCGATTGTTTTGGCCTTTCACTGATAGAATAAGATATCTTTTTCTAGGAATTAGATAAATTAGTGTTTTCATTTACATATTTTATAAATTTTCAGTATTTATAGCTTTATTTAGTGCAAAATGTACTTTGATCTCGAGCTAAAATCTGCTTCGTCAGGCACGAAATCGCTTCCACTTCAGGCACGAAATCGCAAAAACTTTTTGAAACACATGCCAACTAATAAGACACACGAGTCTGTTATAAATGCGACTATCAACAACTCAGACGAGCCTTGGCTAATGCACAGTCTCACCAGGGCATTTGCTGCTCGCACACACATCGGATCCAATGTTGTGTCTGAGTGCACATAAAGAAAGACGGTGCATGTGGTAAACAGAGGCTCAGACAAAAAACAGACCTAAGGGTTCCAGCCCCACTAGATAAGCAGGCAGTAGCGCACGCAGGGTACTGCATGCTACCAAATAAACGTGCGTGTATGGCCATAATGACTAAGCATATGCGATAAGTGTGGAAATCGAACAGTAATTACCTCCAATCATATACCCATTAAATGACATCATTTCTACACAATGTCCGCTTATGCGCAGGCTAGCAAGAACCGTCGCTGCTTGCACACACAAATTATGGATGTAGATGAAGACTCATATCTATGTTTTTAAAACACCAGTCCACTGGTTAAGACTGTGTGGCGCCTTTTACGTATATGTGATAATAAGTACAAATTAGAGAATCACTTCATAAATCAATCATACCCGTGCCAGGCACGTGTGCTTTTATTGCTTTTAAAGGGCCCCAGGCATAGGATTAAAGAATAGGATGCACAGTGGGAGATATTAAAATGGGCCTCGATTGCGACGCGAGAAAGCCTGATTTTTGTGCATGCGAACAATAAAGGCGCAGGCCTGTCTTCGTATCCACGCAGTCTGATCAGCGCCTTTATTGTTCACTTGTTGCAAAGTATAATATCTGAACTTGCTTACTGCAAAATTTCATTTTTAGCTTGTCTCTGTAGCTGAACAGACTGGTTTGAGACTTACTCAGTCAGAAACCAGCAAGACAGCTTTCTCGCGGGATGGCCTTTAAAATGTATCTTACCACTTATTTTAACCAGAAAGACCCTGTTTAGAGGCCAAGTGTGTGGAATGTAATCATAGACCATGTATACATTGCAGTGATTTTATTTGAGATTTTGGGAAGCTACCTTTTCTTGAACATTTGGGAAAATATTTCATAAAAATTGGGAAAATAAGTGCTAAAATACATGAAATTGGGAAAATAAAGGCCATTTTTGGATTGGGAATGACTCCCATATAAGGCTGTAAAAATGGCCAAATAAAATCACTGCATTGAATAAACATGAAGCTAACCAGACTCTTCACTGCTCGCAAACGCATAGTATGGAAGGAAATAATTGATACAGTGTATGTTATAATGTATGACCAACACAGTAATGCACCCGCTCATTTGGAAAAAATGCAGTCGTGGATATGCTTAAAGATATCTTTCTGATCTCAAACATTCAGAATATTGGAATCAATCGCTTATTTTTGTAACATTTATCATTTAATTTTGCTATTTGTCAAATCTTTATTTTCGATTTTTTTTGAAATTGTTTTCCATATTCCATTGTGTATTGTAAGGCAGCCGTATAAAGGTTGCCCCTTAAAGTGTTTTCTCGTGGAGATAACGCGGAACGAGACACTTAGGCACATGCGCACTAACAATGTGAAAAGAGTCTATTAAAGCAAACTACTGTATCCTTAAAACAGGAGCTTTCCTATGTGTCATTGTATCCATTTAAACAATTCTCAGGACCGCACTTCCAGTTAGCAGTGGTTGTCAAGTACTGCCGAATATGAAAACCACATGTTTTATCAATATTTTGATTTTTGTGTTTCCCTCAAGATAACCTTCAAAAAATGGCAAAATCATAGTTTGTGGTAGGCTGCAACAATCATAACACGATGAAAGACGAGAAAATACAGGTCTTTAGCTGAATTTAGCTCCAAATTATTATGTCAAACGCTTAGAAATATCGATCTTTGCAGTCACATTGGTGTTGCGTGAATTCGTATATAGACACTAAATGTCAACAGTTAAGCAACAACAATTTTAAAAGACCATTTCAGTACAGATATATTTGTCGCAGTGCACATAGATAGATAGATAGATAGATAGATAGATAGATAGATAGATAGATAGATAGATAGATAGATAGATAGATAGATAGATAGATAGATAGATAGATAGATAGATAGATAGATAGATAGATAGATAGATAGATAGATAGATAGATAGATAGATAGACAGATAGATAGATAGATAGATAGTTAGTCACTGAAATATCCTGAACTTTCAATGAAAAGTGAGTACAGTATGGGTTGTTATACACTATGGATTTTTTATGTCAATTTCTTTGGGTAGCTCAATTTCATAAATGTGGTCTTCACAAGGAGTGTAGATATTCATGACTGCAAAGCCATCTATCATGTCACATCTCAGCAGACTGCCTTCTGTTTGTTTGTTTGTATTGTTGCTTTATGTCCCAGTCAACAGCTATGGTCATTGTTGGATGGTCAGTTCACCTAACCATGCACACTTTTTCCTGGGCAAGCTTGAACAAGCGGTTAACCAGTACTTCGTGCACATACTTTCGCTTGTAGCTGACCACAACCCTTCTTAAATGATTCAGCGGAAGGGAAAATGATGGTAAAAATTGTTTCAGGATCAATCTCCACAAAAGTATGGGACCGGGTCAGGATCGAACTCATGACACCTGCAAGCACATTATCGACTGTGCTATTCTGCCCGGTAGACTGCCCTCTGTAGTTGTATCATGTTTCATCTCAACAGACTGCCCTCTGTGGATACTACAGTTGCAAAAATAAAATAAATATTAAATCACAAACTGATGTATCATGTTTCAACTTGGCAGACTGCTTTCAGTTGGTAGAGTTGCAAATCAGTGTAGCAGGTTTCATCTCGGCACATTGCTCTCTGTTGGTAGAATTGCAATCTGTGTATCATGTTTCAGCTCAGCAGACCGCACTCTGTAGATAGAGTTGCAAACTGTTATATTATGTTTAATCTCAGCAGACTGCCCTCTGTAAACCGGTTTCTCATATTAATTCTCAGCAGATTACTCTCTGTAGATATGGCTGGAAACCGATGTATCACACTATACTCAGCAGACTGCCCTCTGTAGATAGATTTGCAAACCTGTTTATCATGTTTCATCTCAGCAGGCTGCTCTCTGTTGATAAGAGCTACAAACTTTGTGTACCATGTTTCTTCTCAGCAGAATGTCCTCTGTAGATAGAGTTTCTGTTGTGAGCTGGTCTATGATGTTACATCTCAGCAGACTGTTCTATGTACTGATGTAACAGAGAGGAAATACACAGGACAGGCCTGATCTGAGTCCAAATTGTTTGAAATGGATATCGGCAGATAACAATGTCACATGAAAATTTAACGGAAAGTTAAAATACAGGTTCAACTTCAACTTGTCGTAACCTCTAAAGTGCCAAACATTCTGAACCTCGATAAGGCCTGGACAAGAAATTGGGCCTGATCTGGGTCCAAATTGTTTGAAAGGGTTATCAGCAGATGACAATGTCATGTACAGATGTAACACAAAGTTAAAAAACATCGGTTTAACTCCAACTTGTCATATCCTTTCAAGTGCCAAACATTCTGAACCCCGATAAGTCTGGACAAAATGTCGGCCTGATCTGGGTCCAAATTATTTGAAAGGGTTATAAGCAGATGACAATGTCATGTAAATGTTTTTTGCTAAGTTAAAATACATAGGTTCAACTTCAACTTGTCATAAGCTCAAAAGTGTCAAACAGTCTAAAACCTGATAAGGCCCAGACAGAATGCCGGACCTGATCTGGGTCGAAACTGTTGTAAACGTTACAGATTTAATGCAAAGGGTAAACTGCAATGGTTTGACCTAAAGTTGTCAGAACCATAAGGGTTAGGCCAACCTTAGAAATATTGTTGTTTCCCCTTGGAGCATTCTGCAATACTTTTGACCTGCATTAAGTGATGGTTTGTCATGAAAGCAATTTTTACTCTTCTTGAGAGTGGTTGTTTTAGGAAGGTTTTTCTGCACACAAACAATTTGTTTGACTCGAGACCGAAGGGCCGCGGGTTCGAGCCTCACCTGCGTCACTGCGTTGAAGTCCTTGAGCAAGACACATTTATCCTAGCTTAGTACTGGTTCAACCCAGGAAGACCCTTCCCTTTATAACTGAAAGATTGTTGATGGGACATAAAGAATCAAATCAAACAAACAAAACAAACAATTTGCTAAGAATATATTTTAAAGGTAACTGTTTACAATTGACCATTCTCTAAGTTTGCAATGAAATTTAAAAAAAAAATCTTAACAAAAGATTGTTATAGAATTTTTTGTGTAGGGACTTTTTACAGGGTCAGTCGGGTAAGGGGAAAAAATAAAATTTTAATTTAGGCCAATATCAGGCCTCTATGGCTGTTTTCCCAGACACCATGTATTCAGGGAGGTTCAAAATTGATAACTTTTTCAAATATCTAACTTTTGTCACAGCATCCAGATAATCCTAGTATTGCATGCTTGGATCCAGAGGGGAGACCAGACCCCTTTGAAAAACACAAGTTATATGGGCTTAGATAGGGAATAATTAAGCACCTGGATACCACCCCCCCCCCCCCCCCCCTCTGTAAAAAGTTGGACACCATCCTTACCACTGGAAGAATTGATGGACCCCCTCTGGAACCATGGAAAATTAAACTTATATGAAATATATCGGCAGATACACCTTGAATCCACCCTCCTGGACGAGAATTCTTGGACCCCTGCATGTATTGATATTGTTGCTTCATATGGAAATCCATATAAAAATTGCTGAGAACATTTTTTGAAAAGGATAGCTTTTATGACAGGTTGCATTGTACCAAAGGTGTTGAGTGTCAAACTTGGAGGTGTGAGAATGTCAGAATTCACATTCAAAATAGTCATTTATCTATCTAGAGCTTGATAATGTCTCGGGATAGAATTTCAAGTCTGTTCTTTTGTTGTTAAAGCTCCTCCATTTTTTGGCCATACATTAATTAATTTATTTTTTTTTAAATTTAACCTGTGACCTTTTAATAAATATACAATGCACAATCCCAACTTCATTTTATAAAAATCTATGGGATGTTCTATTGGTCTAAAAAGAGTTAAGGGGATCATTAGTGTGAAATTATTTACAATTGGCGCAGGAATTCAGCTCAATTCATTTGGAAACAACATGGGGAATTCTTATTTTGGTCAAAATTAGACATTTCAAAGTGCTGATCTGACTTTGAAATTAAGGTTAATGAATTGAACTCAAACCTAATACCCCTCCCCCTACTCTCCTAACTATCAAAGGCCCTGATAAACAAAAATTTGAGCCTTTTCAGAATAATTATGTGTTTTGTGTTTCAGAAGAGCCGGCTCATTGAGACGCTTCTTTTGAGTACCCACGTTGGCACAACATATGTTTTATTTTTAGAAAAATGAAATATGATTTTCAAATATGCTCACTTATCTGGAGGCTTGAACAATGTTTCTATCATTGGTTTTGCAGAAAATGTGCGGAACAGAAGCTACACCCTCTAAGCTACACAGATGGTGACATTGACTCACAATGCCAACAGGATCAGCACAAAAGCCGATATGTACCCCACATAATTTGTGACAGTGGTTTAGGAGCAAAGATGTCTGTTTTGTTTGCTTGCTTAATAAAAAGGGTAAGTAAATTACCCCTATATCAGCTAGTGATAATTTTGTCATCTGCTGATGTTCTATGCAAACAGTTTGGAAGGCCTCCAGTAAAATATTTTACTGACCGTCCCAAGGCGGTACTTCTTTTGTGGATCTTTTATGTTTTTTCTGTCTTTCGTTTGCTATGCCTTTGTGCACGTCTGTTTATGTGGGGGAACGGACAAAAGCCCACTGGGACAAAAGCCCACTAGGACAAAAGCCCACTGGACAATATCCCACTGGACAAAAGCCCACTGCTTATTTTGGCAGGGTGGACAAAAGCCCACTTCTTTGGAAAAAATAGGTTTAAGTCTTTTACATACTGTTAACCCTGATCAGACTGCTCCATTCAGGGTAAGTCACACCTGCAGTGTGTTTTCACTGACATTATCATTTCTCCTGTATGTTGTGACAAACAACTTAATTAAGGTGTTAAAAGCCATTGATATTTGAAGAAAATCAATTTACAGTTTGGGTCAAACAATCTATTATAATTGGGAAACATATGTTTAATTAATCCAAATACCCTTTGATCTGTCAGTAACAATCAGCATGCACTTTTATGAGAGGTGCCAAACAAAAAGAGATGTTTGAAATTTTAGATTTGAGAAGTGAGATTCTTAATCTTAGGTCTGTCTGTCTGTCCTTCCCGCGGGGGGGGGGGGGGGGGGGGGGGGGGGTACTCTTATATTTTCATGCACATGTAGACTCGGGCTATTTTTGGGGGTTCAAAATTTTGAATTTCAATATTTTTGGGGGTTTTCAGAAGACTGAATATTTTTGGGATATGAAGATTTTGTGGATACTTTGGGGTCATCACAAAATTGGACTATACAATGCATTTTAGGGTCTTTTCTGAAGGTCTAGGTACAAAATGGAGGATATTTTTGGGTTGCTTGAATTTCAAATATTTATTTGGTGTGCTTGAAATTCTTGATATTTTTTTGGGGTGAACGGTAGATGCTGGGCCCCGAGCCTACGTATGAAGAAAAAAATTAGAGTACCCCCCCCCCCCCACAGTTCAAACCTATCCATGTAAAATGCATATAAGTGGGCTTTTGTCCTAGTGGGCTTTTGTCCCAGTGGGCTTTTGTCCTAGTTGGCTTTTGTCCCAGTGGGCTTTTGTCCTAGTGGGCTTTTGTCCAGTGGGCTTTTGTCCTAGTGGGCTTTTGTCCTAGTGGGCTTTTGTCCTACACTCGTTTATGTGTGCTTTGTTTGTTTTTGTTGCTTTACGTCCCAAGTCAACAGCTATGGTCATTGCGGGACCGTCAGTTCACTTAACTACACTTTTTCCTGGGCAGGCTTGAACAAGCGGTTAACCAGTAATTTGTGCACATACTTTCGCTTGTAACTGACAACAACCCTTCTTGAATGAATCAGCGGAAGGGAGGAGAATGACCGTAGAAATTATTTCATGATCAATCTCCACGAAAGTATGGGACCGGGCCGGGATCGAACTCGCGACCCCTGGATCTGCAGTCAGACACGCATCTGTAGCCAGACACGTTACCGACTGCGCTACGCAGCCGGGTGCCTTGTGGTCACCTGCTGAGAAAGGGCTGACCTCTTGGCTCTCGTTTGTGGTGTCAGGCTGTGAGTTTGTCACTTTCCCATTGGTATCCTGGGTCAGGTGTGGTACTTGATTGTATCGATTCCTGATCTTTGCACCCATACTTACTTTAATACAGGGGTTGCCAGAGCTCATGATGAGAAATGTCTTTAAATGACATCTTCTCCTGAGCCAATGGTCCAAATTTTAAATAATTTCACAGAAATGTTCCTCATGATGCCCCCTACCAGAATTGCACAAACAGTTTTGCTCCACCAAAGAAGGGGTTGGCATACAGTTTGGACCCAGATCAGACTGGACACATAATGTTATCATTAGTGTAAAACTTTGATGTTTTTTCCCTTTAAACAAATTATTATTCATACATTACAGTTAAAACTTTTGTAAAATGCTTGCGATCTTTCAGCATTTTTTTGTGTGAGTAACACCACAGAAGAATAAAAACATGACAGTCTTTTAAAGTATGAAAGAACATAAGGGGTATAGATTAACTTAAGGGTGAGCAGCTTACAGACAACAGCAAAAGCATGAACAAAATTATCAATCATGCTAAGAGTTAAAGCATTCATAGTTAAAGCATAAAGAAAAATCACAAAAAGTCCATTTTTTGAAGGTTTACCATTGCCCTGTTTAATACACAGGCAATGAAGGTCTAGGTCAAGTCCATTTTATCAGACAATGTCATTTGTTAATCACCTTGCAGACAGTTAGGACCTAGATCAGCACTTATTGAAATTCAGTCCTGGTCTGCGTCCAAAATGTTAGACATTCTAATAACTAGTGTTTGAAAAAAGTTAATTTTGAAAAAAAGTCAGCAGACTACATAAAGCATGAAAAGCATTCAACAACTTAAAAAAGATCTTTCTGGTTTAAATGATCAAGCAGTGGCGGACCCAGAGGAGTTTCAGGGATTCCCTCGCACCCCCTCCCCCTCCCCCCCCCCCATTTTTAAATGTCCTATGAAAATGAAATAATTGGGTCTCAGTGAGACCAAATTATTTCTTTTTCATAGAATACTTAGGAAAAATGAGATAAAATCAGCAAAGCGAACCCCCACACCTTAATATATTATGAACCCCCTTTGTGTGATGTACATTATATATCTATATATATCTTGTAATGTTCTATGTTTATAGTTATTGTTTGTCAAAATTGACCCGAGACATATGAATTTTCATTGTCCTTTCATCCAATCTTCGGGAATCATCGTAAAAAGTGAGCTTTAGATTGTGGTACAATTACTTGTAATACGTATGAATGAAAGAATTCTACAATTTCTCGATAGCTTAATGGGTACATTTAACAGGATGTGTTTAGCATTCAAAAGATGTGGGTTCAAATCTGGTTCTATTTCATTTTTTTTTTTCTTTTTTTTTGTAGTCTTTTTTCATTATTTTGTTTGTTAAAGATGCATAGTCTGTAACTTTGATCTTTTAATTTTAGAAATAATGTTTCTTATTTTCAAGAACACAGTAAAAAAACTAAAATTCAGGTATACATTTAACCAATTTAGTAAATCTTAACAAATTATCAGTATCGATCAAAACAACAGCATTTATGTTAAAAATTAACTGCCTATAATTATTGGAGGTACGCAAATAATTACCAATAAGGGAAAAAACAGATGTTTTAATAAGATAATTCACTTTATCATGCAGTTTGTGAAAATATAACTTAATTTTACTTTTACAAATGATTTAAAAAGAAAAGATTTTTTTTTCGAAAAACGTTCATAGTTGCAGACTTAGTCTCTTTAAGTCTTTTTTTTTTAATTTTGTGCACAAATGGATAATATATAATAACTATAAAAATCTTATCAACTACAACTAGCACAGTGCATGATTTCAATATAAGCTCACATGTAATTAACACTTTGTATGCTGGGTCATTTTAATACTTTTATGTCATCAGCAGACTTTTTTCCAAAGTCAACTTTTTCAATAAACTTTTACAGAAACCCTATCAGACGATGGCAAACGGTCTGTATCCAGTTCAGGACCAATGTTTTGTCGGTACTGACCAGGGTCCAAACTGTTTGCAAAGACTATCAGCAGGCAACAAAAGTAGCCTCTGGCAAAGAAAGAGTGAATAAAACCGAGGGAATTAATACTGAATATCCAAATGAAAAGATGTAAAGATAATCAGAAGGTGGCATAAAATATATGAACAACTTTGACTTAAAAAGAATGCATACATTGGACAGTCATAAAAAAGTCTCCCACCCAAAGATTTGATCCAGGTTTGGGTGATCTTTTTCAAATTGTGAACTAACCACTAGGCTATCAGACCATATAGATTTAAGAATTGACATTATCTTAATAGTCTTAAGTAAGTAAGTAAAGTCTTTATTTAAAGAGGGTGACAACATTAAGTAGTACAAGTAATCTTCCATGAGGCCCTCAAAATAACTAATATGTACACACATAAAAAACAACAATTCTACACAAACTATCAAATTAAATTGTTTAACCCTGTACTGCTGAGCACTATCTACAATCAAAAAATCACAAACAGGTAAATATACAGATGTCTGCAAATTATAGCTCAATATGGCCATGTGACTTATTATATGTCCACTTTCAAATTTTATCATACTGTCTCTGATCAAGTATTAGCTGTATTCCACCCTATAAGTGCACTTTGTCTATAGTCTAACTCTTCAATGCTAACTATAATAATAATAATAATAATAATAGTAATAAAATAATGGAAATGTCCAGAGTTATCTATTTTTCATATATATACAGGGCTTTAGATAAGCTTTATTTTCAAAAAGTACTGTACTTGTCCATTTTTTAAAAAAAAGGTGTAACGAGAAATTTTTATGAGTACTGACTGTTCGTCTTAAAAAAACATACAAAGTAATTATTTCAATTGAGCCTGGGCTTGCTGCGTGTTTTCTTAGGCTATTCATTAACAAAAAAGTAAACAGTAAGATATTTAATTTCTCTTTGGTAGGTTTTGGTTATACAACTAAGCCGCAATGGGGATGGGGGTAGGATGCGGGAGATGAAGAATTTTTGGAAAAAATAGTGACAATTGGAGCATTATGAGTCCCCTTTAGGTAGCTTAAATTGTATGCTTTGGGAGGGGGTTGTGTGGAATTTAAAATAGCTAAATTTTGGCAAGACCGTAAACTGGATGCAAAACTGTGGATCCTGATCAGCTGATCAGTATCCACACTGTTAGTGTTTCTAAAAACGGGATATATCTAGGTTCAGCAGGACAAGGGTTAATTTGATATTTACACAAGTGCATTTTTTATTATATAGTAACCATATTTATCTTGACAAGCATCCATTTCTATTTTACTCTGCTTGCTGGATTTTTTTTTTATATTTTTGTCATCTGCTGTCTTTTTTTTAAAATTGATTTACTGTATTGTTCTCAGAGAGTCAAACAGATTGGATTAAGATCTGGCCGAATATTTTGTCGGTCCTGATCTGGTTCCAAAACTGTTTGCAAAGGTTATCAGCAGACAACAATTGCAGGCAAAGAGTAACTTCAGCAGTGTATATCTAACCAACTTGCAGGGTTCCACTTATTAGTATGCATTTACAAGCAGAGTAGAAAACAATATACATCCTGATCAGCTGGCTTCAGGACCAGGTATTTTGTCATCTGCTGTCTTTTCTAAATTCATGTACTATATAGTTCCTTCATGATCACCATCAGAGAGTCAAACAGTTTGGATCCAGATCAGGTCTGACATTTTGTCAGTCCTGATCTGGTTCTAAAACTGTTTGCAAAGGTTATCAGCAGACAACAATTTCAGGCAAAGAGTAACTTCAGCAGTGTATATCTGACCAACTTGCAGGGTTCCACTTATAAGTATGCATTTACAAGCAGAGTAGAAAACAATATACATCCTGATCAGCTGGCTTCAGGACCAGGAAAATTTTAAGGTATTTTGTCATCTGCTGTCTTTTCTAAATTAATTTACTATATAGTTCCTTCATGATCACCATCAGAGAGTCATACAGTTTGGATACAGATCAGGTCTGACATTTTGTCGGTCCTGATCTCAGGTTCTAAAACTGTTTGCAAAGGTTATCAGCAGACAACAATTTCAGGCAAAGAGTAACTTCAGCAGTGTATATCTTACCAACTTGCAGGGTTCCACTTATTAGTATGCATTTACAAGTAGGGTATTGGAGGGAGCGCAGTGGCTCAGTGGTAGAGTGCTTGACTCGAGACCGAAGGGACGCGGGTTCGAGCCTCACCAGTGTCACTGCGTTGTGGTCCTTGAGCAAGACACATTTATCCTAGCTTAGTACTGGTTCAACCCAGGAAGCCTGTCCCGCATAACTGAAAGATTGTTGAGTGGACGTAAAGAATCAAATCAAACAAACATACAAACAAAACAAGCAGGGTAGAAAACGATATGCATCCTGATCAGCTGGTTTCAGAAACCAGCTGATTCGGATCTATACTGTTTATGATCAAGGTCGGAGTATTTCAAGAAAAAGCACGAATATCACCAAGATTTTGGCGAGAATTAATCAGTCTCATGTCAATTTGGGCAGTTTGAAATAAGAACTATATAAAGAATAGAATAGGATGGACAGTTCGTTTCTTTCTGGATCTAAAAATAACAACTCGTATCATTTTACCTATTCTTGTTAGTGCTTAGCCACCTCTGTCATCTGCTGATAACCTTTGTGAACAATTATATAGGAGGCATACTGTTGGTCCTGATCTGGGTCCAAACCGTTTGACTCTCTGATAGTGTTCCTGAAAGAAATTTTGTTAAAAAGTTAATTTTGAATGCTAAAAGTCAGCAGACAATAAAAAAGCATGAAAAAAGCTTGAAAATAAATGATAGAAAAAGATCTTTCTGTCTTCTGTCTTAATAATCTACTATAGAACAGATTGTCATTCTAAAAGTGTTACTGAAAAATATTTTTGAGAAAGTCAATTTCTAAAAAGTCAGCAGACCGCAAAACATTAATTTGACCAGATTGGTCTGGAAATTTATTGTTCATCTAAATTGAAGGATGTTTTTGTTGTTACCATGACAACAAATAGTAGGTTTTGACCACATGGTGAGTTGCTATCACCTAGTGACTTAATAAACACATAATTTTAAGGTGTATTACTGAAATGCACATACTAGCTTTAACTAAATGGGGTAGATACAGATTAGAAGCCACTAACAGTTAAATCTTCAAGTCATGTCCTTTAAGAAAAAGTGTCCTGGAATTACCTTTTGAATATATTATTTTGTTCAGAGAACCAAATAAAAATAGTCCTTGATCAGACTGCTCTTCTTGAAGTATGCTGATCTGAGACTATTTTTTTAATAAATGCTTATTTACTGATCTCCGATGTTTAATTCTTTGTTGCAAATAGTTTGGATCCAGATCAAGCCTGGAAGTTATAAATTTAAAAAAAAATTGGCCTGTTTCAACAAAATATTTTTTGAAGGTATGTCAATTTTTTTTATACAGCTTCAGCCTAGTGCCTTAATACAATGCAAGAATAAACAACAATGAGATATAGCAGGAAAAGTTTATTATCATAATTATTACACATGCATACCTTGAAACATTCAACTCATAATATGGGCCAGTACATGGGGTTTTGGTACATATAACATATCACAGGTTTATATAAACACAAATTTGCAGCATAAAATTGTAAATATCACCTTACCCATAATTCTTAGCATATGATTTGGGTGTCAAAAGAACCGTCTCATTGAGACGGTTCTTTTGAGTACCCACAACATATGTTTTGGTTTTAAAATAAGAAAAGTATTTTTTTTTTTTTTGTACACACTCTTAACTAAAGGCCTGACATATGCTGCCAGTGAAGGCTCAGACAAGCCTGCACATGTACAGTACTCCACATTGTGCACTGTAAACATGACCAGTGACCTATATATACTGAGGGACTTTAAAAACGCACCATTTTACATTCTCTGTCTCTTCCACATGATTAATTTGAGGATGTTTTCTTTATCATTTTTTATCCTCTTGCAAAATAGGCCATGATTTGCCATTATTTCGATTTGCTCATGCTGTTCATTCTGACGTAATGTCGACGTAAGTGTTTTTCAACAATTGTCGACTGACAAATGTGAATTTGATTCAATTTGAAAATTAACACTTTTAGGTGGTAGCCAGATGTCCTAGCGAATGGAAAAACACAGAAGTTTTCAAAAATAATCGTTTTATTACACTCCCACTCGCAGCGTTTGTTTGCTAACGTCAGTCTTAAATTTTCAAACATCAATAACAGACGGGTAACATCCGCGCATGTCGTCATATTTTTTTCTTTTATGCATCTGATTAAGGAGTATCTGTTGGCAACACAAAGATTTTGATTATTCCTGATCCTTAGGATATAAACGGCCAATTACTTCAAAATTCGATGACGTCATGTAGACGTAATTAACGTTGCCAGAGGCCTAAAACTTCATGATTTGGTTTTGTCTTTCCTTTTGCGTTCAAGAGCAAACATCGGTTCGAAAACTTTTTTTCGTTCATAATGGAAGGTATGGGGACTCTGTGACTTTTTGAATTTGAATTGTCTCAGAATTATCGCGACGTCACGGCAATCATAAGCCATAGCGTTTTGATTTTCTTATTGAATGCAAGCTAAATGACGGAACTTGTCATTTTTATTTTTCACACAATGAAAATATCCAATTTTCGACATAAATTAGCATTTAAGCAAGTGGTGCGTTTTTAAAGTCCTTCAGTATAAGAGTGACTAGAAACTCCAATAAAATACCAATAATCAACTCAAATAACACTGTTGTGTATCTTACACAGGTAAATGAGGGAAACTTGATATCATTTATCTACACGATTGGCTTTTACCGCTGTTTTGGAATACACAGCGTAATTTCTCTATGTTTACCTAAACTTTTAACACCTTTATAAACACCGAAATTATATAATAACGATGATTATGAATCATTGGACATATTGATAAATCGAGACACAGATATAGCCATGTTTGAAGCTTTATTCATCAGAGTGAAAGAGGTATTTTTGAAGCCATTTTTTGCAGATTTCCGCAACTTTCTTAAAATCGGCCGTTATTTACACGGTCATAACTCAATCGGATTAGTTTTTACATTGCAGAAACAAAGCATTTAGCAATATTTCATATATGTTTTTTCGATTGTTATTAACAATATTTATCAATAAGCGATATTAAAGACGAAGTACGCTCTTTAAAGTACCTCTCACAAGCTGCATCGCCATTTTGAGTGTGTACAATAAAAAGCGCACCAGGCGTTAGTCACGTGACACATGCCACGACATACCTATATGGCTGAAAAATGAAGTGTCCAGTCACTCTAATATAGGTCACTGACATGACCTATAACCTCAAAAAATCAATAATCCTATAGGAGTCTGTATGTATCTGCCTTTGTTTACATCCATGGCGTGAGAGTTTATCTGCACAGTGTGTAGTACTGTGTACGCATTCTTGCTACAGCCTTCAGTATTTTGAGGCTAACTTTCTATTTATCCTGAAAACTTTTTCCCATGTACTACACAAAGTTAACTCTGTTTCGCCAAACAGTAGATTTGATTCTGATTCAAATGAACTCTTTGCATGCTGCTTTTTTTTTCATGCTTTTTTGTGTTCTGCTGACATTTTTCAAAATTCACTTTTTCAAATAATTATTTCAGTGTCAAACAGTTTGGATCCAGATCAGGCCCAATGTTCTAGCGGGCCTGATTTAGGTCCAAACTGCAAAGATCATCAGCAGATGACAAAATTCACCGCTGGCAGTCTCTCACTAGGATTTTGACAATAGGAGTAAAATTGCTGTTTGCCAGAAAAATTTAGAGTTTTACCAATCTTTTCTATTGGCACTTTAGAAAAAGTTGGAGTCAGAATCGAAAAGTTGGAGTAAAATAATCCAAATTTGGAGTTAGTGAGAACTGCGCTGGCAAGCAAAGTGTTAATACTACCCATGAAAGGCCAAAACAACATGCATTGAGTTCATTTCATGTGCAATAGGTTAATGGATACCCCTATCTTTCACTTGTATCTTTTTATACAGTCAACACAGACATACAAGAGTACACACACACAATAAGAAGGTTAAACAAAAATGGCCTTAACCATTTTCTGCCATTCTCTACAAATGCCGTCTGCTTGCTCAACTATCTCAACTGATATTATGTACTTTGGTAGACTTTATTCTTCCTCAGAATCTCAGGCCTTATGTAAAGAGTAACAAGAAATTGGATATTCAAAAGAACCCTCTCAATGAGACGGTTCTTTTGAGCACCCAAAACATTCGCAAAAAATATGGGTAAGAAAATATTTACAATTTTACGCTGAAAATTTTTGTTTATCTAAACATGTTATCTATATGGCTTTACTTTCTTCAGCAAATTATTTATTGATAACAAGACAGATTACTTCAGATCATCATTTGGAAGATTCAATTTCATAAATACAGCACTAAAAGAGTTGGGTCCCTTTTTGTTTGATATGCTTATACCGGGCATACACATTAAATGGAATACAAGGAGCAAGGCTACCTAATACTACATAATAAAATAATCAATGAAATGATGGACGGACAACAGAAAATTTCTAATCATTTGAACATGATAAAATTAAAAGATCAATGGTCAGTTGTTTGAAATAATACAGAGCTAACCCTTTTCCTGCTATTTATGATAAATGAGCCGGGACACGATTTCCAACAATGTGGCATTTTGAATAGTGTAGACTCAGACGAGCCTGTCCAGTCTCCTTTTAAGCTTAGAAACTCCAAAGGCTGTTCGGTCAGTAGCTTAACACTCATAGAATAATCAAGCGACTAGCAAAGGCTCTGATCAGACTGTGCATATGGGCAGGCTGGTCTGAGCCTTCCCTGGTTTCACATACCACATTTTTGGAAATATCATGTAGCGGCTCAAATATTGGCTGATTTTTTATCTGCTGATGTACTTTGGTGGCTTCTATTACAATATGAACCCATTTCAGACGGCTCCTCTGATCAGGGTTCATAGTGTTTGCTTCCATGATAAAAATTGTCTTAAATGCATATGAATCAATGCAGCAGACATAATGAGCAGGCAGCATTTTCAGAATTTAAATACAACTTTACAACATTTCATAAAATATAGCAGAAAAAATGCTTTACTTTTAAACTCTCAGATGTTGTTATTATTGTGCTAATAAATATAATGCCAACAATGTTGGCATTTTAACATTATGAGCATGATAAATTACATGCTCAGTTGATTTGAGCATGGATCAGGACTAGCCTGGACACTCAAATGTCTAATTTAAACTGCTTACAAGGTGAAAAAGTGGTAATAGTAAATTATAGGGTCGTGGATTTCATTTAAAACTGAAATGTGTGATCACTAAGGTGGTATTCAGTGGCGGATCCAGAGTGTATTGTTTGAACCCCCTCCGCTACACCCACTTTAAAATATGCTATGAAATAATTTGGTCTCAGTGAGACCAAATTGTTTCATTTTCACAGGATATTTAATAAAAATGAAATAAATCGGCAAAGCGAACCCCCTCCCCCAATCTTTATATATTTGCGAATGTCAAGTCCTGTAAAGTCTGACCAGACTTCTCTGACCTTGGTAAACATAATATGCTAATGCTCAGCAAGGAACTAAAATTGCTGGACAAAACACAAAAGAGGAGAAAAAGTAAGCATTTTTTTATGTATATCTTTACATGCTGCATACTGTTTTGCGATTTTGTTGTCGTCTGCTGACTTCTTTCATTCAAAATATCTTTGGGGAACAAAATCAAGTTGTCAAACTGTTTGGATCAAGATAATTCTGTTGGTCCTGACCTGGATCCAAACTGTTTTCCAATATTATCAGCAGATGACAAAAGATGCTGCTGGCAAGGAAATTGTTAAAGTCATGCCATGGTTTACCCTTGTCCTGCTGAGAAATCTACTTACTACACAGACTTGATTTCAAGATATTTTTCAACCTTTTCCTGTTGTAAATTTATAGAGGGAAAAAAATTGGTTGTTTGAAACTTGTCCTTCATATTGAGTATATAGTCTTATATTAATCTAAGTATATAAGTAGCTTCTTATCTATACTTTTACAGTATCTGCAATCAAAAAATTACAGATAGGTAAATACACAGATGTCGCGAATTATATCTCGTTATGGCCAGGTAACTTATTATATGTCCACATACTGATCAAGTATTGGCTGTATTCCACCCTAAAAGTGCACTGTGCCCTTAGAGCTAACTATGATTAATAATAAAAATAATAATAATAATAATAATAATAATGTCCAGAGTTATCTATTTTTCATATATGTACAGGGCTTTAGATAAGTTTATTTTCAAAAGAGTACTGTACTTGTCCATTTTTTAAAAAAAAGTGTAACGAGAAATTTTTATGAGTCTTAAAAACATACACCAAGAAAGACAAAGTAATTATTTCAATTGAGCCTGGGCTTACTGCTTGTTTTCCTAGGCTATTCATTAACAAGAAAGTAAACAGTATGGTATTTAATTTCTCTTTGGCATAGTAGGTTTTGGGTTTTGCAGGAATACAACTAAGCCGCAATGGGGATGGGGTAGGGTGTGAGAGATGAAGAATTTTTGGAAAAATAGTGCCAATTGGAGCATTATGAGTCCCCTTTAGGTGGCTGAAATTGTATGCTTTGGGTGGGGGTGGATGGGTGAGGGTTGTGTGGAAATCATCAAAATGTAGAATCTTCAGGAACTAGATGCTACTTAAAACCTCAAGAAAAAGAAGTCAGCAGATGACAACAAAAGAAAAAGAATAAACAATTACATGTACCCAGAATGCAAAGAGTTTATAGAGATTCCAATCTGCAACTACTTCAAATACAATATGTGCAAATCCATGTTTATTGTAATCAGGATCTAAGATACCGAGAAAACTTATAAACAGACCATTAACAAGCATATGACAGCGAAAACAAAATTACTCCACCCCTCACTTCTCCACCCCCTGCATCCAAAGAATCAGTTTATAGTCTTGTAGGTCAATGTGGTTAAAACAGAGCATAAACTAATCAGCTTGCTGAGTAATTTTTCATGATTTTTTGTCATCTGTTGACTTATTTAAAATGAAATTTTCTAAAAATCTTTCAGCAGGGACATGCAGTGTAAAACATTTTGGATCTAGATCAGGTCCAATGTTTTGTCTGGCTTGATCTGGGTTCAAACTGTATGAAAAGATCAGCAGCAGACGACTATTTGCCGCTGGTGAGCTAATAGTATACAAGTCACTCCGGTGTCCGTCCACAATTTTTTAGAAATTTTAACATCAATTTGTGTGCGATAATCCATCACAGATGATGTGGAGTTAAAAGCATTTTAAATGGTTTGGTAATTCAATTTTGGTAGTAAAAACTGATGACAAGACCCAGACTATAAGGGAGCATAATTATATCAGAATTAACACTTTCATTTTTATTCTTGCAGGTAACAAGGACAACCATAAAATCTCTTGTTGGTTTGAAATTCGCCAAGATCCAACCATTAGGACCTTGAGCTTTGGAAAAATCCCCATAGACTTATTATGGGAGACATGTTGTGACCCGTATTTACGCACATAGAGCGGATGTGGTAGGTATTTCCATTTTTGTTGGTGTTAATACTACATGTACATAGAAAAACACACTGTATGCCAAAGGGACTATAGAACTCAATTGTTGTGGAATGTTCAGCATGTACATGGTGATTTATGTAAGCATTTAGGAATAGATTAGAGTACCGATCAAGAGGGTCTGTCAGGGTTTATTTGTTTCTTGTAAATACCAACTTTTAAGTGCTAGAATTTTGATCTGGGGTAGGTAAATTTCTTTCACTTCATCCATGCATATAATCTGGTCGCATAGCATCATAAAGTTTTAACAGCTGGAAAAAGAAAATTGTTTTATGAGAAAAAATAAGAATAAAAGTGAATTGCACCAAAGTTGTGATTTTGTATTTAATATGTGTCCATTTTGTACTCTGGGTAATTTTGCTTGCTTTTTTGTCATCGGCTGATTTTTTTTACAAACATTCTTTCAGAAATACCATCAGAGTGTCAAACAGTTTCGGTCCAGATCAGTCGAGCCTGATCAGGATGCACACTGTTTGCATTTTTTAGGTTATCAGCAGATGGCACTAGATGCCAAAGTGTTAAAAACCCTTGCAAATGTTAAACTATGAGTATTGTCATATATTTTTGACCCTGTAGTTCAAAGGGTGTGGCATATGCTAATTTTATCTCCGATCTGTTATCGTTAGTTTTCGCCGAATATACACAACTAATTTGTTTTTTTGAAATGGACGATCTGATATAAGTAACAGTTCAATATGATCGTCCGCAGTGGTGTAGTGGATTAGGAGCAGGACTCCTAGCACATAGCAGGTAAGTACGAATATCACAAGGAGCGTTTCTTTAATTTTTTCCTGTTAGGAACGGTTTGCGCTAAAAACAGGAAAGCGAGAAAATGATGATGGTATGCGCTAAACACAGGAAAGCGAGAAAATGATGTTGTTTTTGTTTTTATTTTTTTAATGTACACAGGATAACACTTCAGTTGCTAGTAAATCAAGAATGTCGGTCAACCAATCTCGATTTCACTAGCCACTACATGTGTAACCACATGTACATATACACGATTGCACAAAAATTAAGCATGTTCACGCTTTTCTAGAGTTTTGCGTTATGTCGGTACATAGAAAGTAATTTACTGGAAAAAAACCCTCCTTGCTATATTCGAACTTGCCTTCTCTATAATAAGAGTCCAAGGCTTAGGCCGCTACACCACAGCGGACAATATTGTCAAATTCCTACTGTTATGATACATTGAATTTTAGAAAACCTAATTTATTCCAGTATATTTGGCGAAAACTTTCAATAACAGGTCCTATATAAAATTAGCATAGGTCACTACCTTTGAACTTAAGGGTAAAAAAAATACGACAATAATGAAATGGGAGTAGTTCAAAGAAACCAGCAGGCGGCTGAGCAGAGAATACATGGTGTACTCCAAGCACCTTACTCTGAAGTCATCAAACCTAATCCACTCTACAGGGCTCCAGATAAAAGGGGGTAAAGGGTATTTCAGCATTGATTTTTTGGAATTCAGCATTGAAAATTAAATTGAAGGGTGAAAATACCCTTTGCATTTTGAGGTTTCAGTGCTGATATTAAATTTATGTGGTGATTTTTTTAATTCTGAGTAAGAAAAATACTAATATATATACACCAATTTTATAAATCTTGGAAGTTTTCCTAAAAATGCAACATGCATTTGATACATGCAACTTTTCTTCAAAATATGTTAAGCAAATAATTGGGTCTTTTTACAAGGCTTTGCATATTCTGCAATTTGATATTTTAAATATGGAGTAAAATACTCATTAAATTAAAAAGTAGGGGGTGAAATACCCTTTGGTCCAAATCCTTATCTAAACCACTGCACTCTAGTTTAAAAAAACTTCTGTTGGGGCTTTGAACATATAAGCTGTGTGATTTATGTTATACACATGATCAAGTCAGTATACAGCTCATTACAAGTGGTCAATAACCAGGCACAACTAGATTTGATTTTATGACAAATTAATGACATTTAATGTGTTGGGCCTGATCTGGATCCAAACTGTTTGACACTCTCATAGTTTTCCTGAATGATTAACGTAAAACACCTGGCTAAGTCAGTATACAGTATACAAGTGTCAATAACCAGGCACCTTTTCTGACTATTTTATGACATTTAATGTGTTGGGCCTGATCTGGATCCAAACTGTTTGACACTCTCAGGGTGTTCCTGAAGAAATTTTTCGAAAGAGATGGTTTTGAAAAAGTCAGCAGATGACAAGTATCTCAATGTATAAAAGATGTGGGGTTTTTTTCTCAAAGAACTCCTTTAAACTATCTGTCTATTGTAATTTTGCATGCTTTTTTGTCGTCTCCTGATTTTTTCCAAAGTCATCTTTTGCGAAAATTTCTTTAGAGCGCCCAAGAGATTGGATCCAGATCAGACCAATTGTTTTGTCTTGTCTGATCTAATCCATCAGCAGATGACATTAGTGTAGAAGGCAAAGAGTTAACAAAATGTGAGCCTGATATCCTTTTTGTGGAGCGTAGACCAGATCAGATACCACAGAATGCGTTGTCTCCACCTTCAGTTCGCAAAAAGTTTGGATCAAGATCATAGGTCCAATCTGTTTGTTTGGTCAGGCCTGATCTGGTTCCAACTGGTATATGCAAACAGTGAAGCCCCAGATCAGAAATACACAATGTGGGGTTTGATGAAGGTCTCTACCATTAGAATGTTGACTGGTTTGGATCCAGATCTGGCCCGACATTTTGTTTGGCCTGATCTTGGTTCAACCTTTTTGCAAAGATTACAAGCAGAAAACACTAGTAGACAGCCATAACCAACATAATCGGGAGCGCAGTGGCTCAGTGGTAGAGTGCATGACTTGAGACTGAGTGGCCAAGGGTTAAGCCTCACCAGCGTCACTGCGTTGTGTCCTTGAGCAAGACACATTAATTCTTACTTTAGTACTGGTTCAACCAAGGAAGACCGGTCCCTACATAACTGAAAGATTGTTGATGGGACGTAAATAACCAAATCAAACAAACAGACAAATCAACCCAGGAAGGCCCGTCCCTTTATAACTGAAAGGTTGTTTTGGGGATGTAAAGAATCAAATCAAACAAACAAAATAACCAAAGTAAGCCTAATATCCTTTTTGAGGGTTAAAGCCAAACAGTGCAGACCCAGATCGGACACCTATTGGGTAATTTGGCATGCCTTTTGGTTGTCTGCGTTGTTTTTTTTCAAAGTCATCTTTTTCAAAAAGATCTTGAGATTATCAAACATATTGGGTCCAAATCTGGCCCAAGGCTTTGTTGGGCGTGATCTGGGTCCATCCTATTTGCAAAGGTCATCAGCTGGAATTAAAATAGTAGGAAAAGTCTTAAAGTTTACTTTTTTTGTGGGACATAGGCAAATAGTGTAGATAAGATCAGAGGACACAGAGCATGTGGTCTACACCAACAAAGTGCAACAGACTTTGGTTAATTGTAATCTGTAATCATGATTACTTGTAATTTATTAAATTTTTCAGTAATCATTAATTAATCTGTAATCATGGATTTTTATGAATACAACTACTAATAGTAATATAATTGATTACATTGCTAAATAGCATGCAATCATGATTACTTAGTGATTACTTTATGATTACTTTTTACAAAAAAAATAAATAAAAACTCGCTTAAAAACTGAATGTAAATTGTACAGAGTACATTGATATAATAAATATGGAATTGTTTTCAAGGGGTTACTGGTCACAATTTTACTTAAATAATGTATTTTTGTTTTTATCTAAACAAACATTGTAGACCCTTATTAAATGCCACTTTATTTCCATGATAATAGTTATAAATTGTGTTTGTGTACACTGTGAAATGTTTATTTCTGGTAGGGGTTATAGACAGATTACAGGAGCAATTGAAAAATATATCATATATCTAAATCTGTTGCCATGATTACCGCCAAGTTTAAGCCATCCATTTATGTTTACCTAGTCTTCTTTTAAATGTTGCTTAGCAACACAAACTGAAGATATTTATCACCTGGAAAATTAGCATGTGAACAAAGGGACATGCTAGGTATGCACGAGATTTCATAAGTCTAGCATGTAAATTCTCCTCACTATAGAAAGTCTCATTCTGAATTGGATGACCTCAGTTTCACACTCATTCTGCTCTTACTTCTCTGCTTATAAGTACTTTGTGGCATAATATACATGTATTGCAACAATAACCTTAATCAGACTGCTCCCTTTGAAGCAGTCTGATCTGGATTCATAGAATTGCATCTATGATACACTGATATAAGCAGCAGATGTACTAAGCAGATGACTTTAGAATTTCTAGACCCCAAAAATGTTAGCTAGAAAATGGTCAAGAAAATCAAAATTCTTTTGTTTTTGTGTCATATTCAGCATTTCAAAACCTATGGTTCTCTAGTTGTGAATTGTTAGATGTTTTAACTCTCTGTTTAATCAATTAACCAATCATTAATGGTGAAGCCAGAAGGGCTTTAAGTTTGCAAGTGATTGGCGAGAGTTTATACATCGATGATAAAGTCAATATAATATTCCTAAATAATGTTTATTATTTTATTCTTTTTCAGAAATCTTTGGTAGCTCAGAAGAAATTATTTAGACAGAAGACCTGCTCTAATTTTTGGAATGACTTTTGTAGGAAGATATACGGTAGACTCTTAAAGACAAGGAAGATAGTGTCATACAATACAAATAGACAATATTAAAGTCAGTTATGCCTCTCCTACCATGCCTACCCCTTTGGTGAATGTTTTCCAGACATGGGGCGAATTACTTTGGAAAGTAACGCATTGAATTAGCATAACTTGCCAAAAATGTGCATTGAATTAGCATCAGCATTACTTGATTTTGAAAAAGGAATGCATTGAATTAGCATTATTTAAGAAAGTAATGCATTGAATTAAGCATTACTTTCATTTACATGAAACAGAATCCTACAATACTGTTAACTCTGAAGCCCAGGCCGCGCACATTTTTTAACACACTGAACAAAATATGTGCATACCTTAAACATGTAAATTTCGCATATAGATATTTTATATATATATAAATATTTCAAATGAGCCACACTGGCTACAATATGTACACTTTTTGTAGTGAATTTCATAATCTTAACAGTAACATTTGTTGGAATTTCATAATTTTTTTGAAAATTGGAGCAGTGACCTATATAAGAGTGACTAGAAACACCAATAAAATACCAATACTCAACTCAAATAACACTGTCGTGTATCTTACACAGGTAAAGGAGGGAAACTCGATGCGTAATTTCTCTATTGTTTACCTAATTTTTTAACACCTTTATAAACACCAAAATTATATAATTCCGATAATTATGAATCATTGGACATCTTAGTTTATGAATATTGATAAATCGAGACACAGATATAGCCATGTTTAAAGCTTTATTCGTCAGAGTGAAAGAGGTATTTTTGAAGCCACTTTTGCCGATTTCCGCAACTTTTTTAAAATCGGCTGATATTTACACGGTCATAACTCAATCGGATTAGTTTTTTACATTGCAGAAACCAAGCATTTAGCAATATTTCATATATGTTTTTTCGATTGTTATTAACAATATTTACCAATAAGCGATATTTACGACAAAGTACGCTCTTTAATGTACCTATAAATGCAGCGGTTTCACAGGCTGCATAGCCATTTTGAGTGTGTACGATAAAAGGCGCACCAGGCGTTAGTCACGTGACACATGCCAGGACATACCTATATGGCTGAAAAATGAAGTGTCCAGTCACTCTAATATAGGTCACTGATTGGAGGGAGTATCACTGAGATGTAGCAACCAATGTAATCATATTTCATTGTATATTATTATTATACCACTGCGAAGCTTTCCAAAATAGTTTCTTATTTGGAAGTATATTTTATGGGAAGAAAATAAACAATTTGAGTATCTTGACTGGATAGTCCAATCAACAAAGTGCAGGCTGTATCTTAATCCCTAATCTCTTATTTTTTTTGAATCCAATATATTTACCCTGCCGCAAAACTGACCTAAAAGACACACTGTTAGTGTCAGTGGTCAAGTGTCAAAATGTATGAACAGAACAATCAAGTGTGATCAAAACATTTCACATTTGTTTCTTTGATATCGGATTGTAACATATTCACACCATTTAAACTCATTTAATTAGTTTTAAAATGATTTATAGATTTTAAAAACATTTGACTTTTATAAAATGGGATAAAATACCTTACATTTCAACACTTCCTAACTACATTTTCACTATTCTAGGTTCATATGGGATTGCCAGTAACTGTAAGCCGTTTCACATTATTGATATAAAATCAAAACCTTTACTTGCAAGTTTCACAGATCATTTTGCATATTCCTTAGTCAAATAGAAGTCTTTACAAGCAAGTTGAACAAAAGGAAACTGTGATTGGAAATAACTTATGGAAACACATCCATTTGTTGTGTATCTCATTTCTCTATTGTGCAGTCTGTATATGGCAAGGCTTATGTTAGACAGTAATTCAAAGTAATGCAAGTAATGCAATGAATTTTGACTAAAGAAATGCATTGAATTAGCATTAAAGTAATTCAAAACTGGTGAATTAATCATGACCATGAATTACTGGAAAAAAGTAATGCATTAATAATGCATTAGCATTAACGATTAATTCGCCCCATTTCTGATGTTTTCAGGATAATTCCTGAATTTAGGATTTTGAGGCTGACTTTCTATTCTATGGAAAGTCAGCCTCAAAATGCTGAATTCCTAGATTATTATTGCTTTTGATTTGTTTTCAGACTAAATCTAAAGATAACTGACCTTTAAAGCTTTAATTTGTTAATACTTTGTCATAAGCATACAGCATGTTTTAAAATTTTATTATATGAATTTTGAAAATCAGGATTTTGGAAAATTTCAAATTTCACTCCTGCTATATATATATGTTTTTCATTATAACATGTCTTTGCTGTTATATTAAAAAAAATTAGAAGATCGAAATACATGTTGTTATCTGTTTTTGTAATGTTTATACTTTATCAGTCTGACAGTGATATCATCATTTTATTGCATGGTTCAATGTTGTCCCCATATCTCCATTCAAAATTTTGAGGACTTTTGTCTGTAATCCGTGCATCACTGCAATAGGTTTGTTTAAATACCTATCTAAAACAAAAGAACTGGTACAGTAGAAACTGCTCTTATTCTACCTACAAACCTGGCTCTAAGGTTATCAAGCTTTTTTTCATGCTCAACTCAATTGAGCATGAAATTAATCATTCTCATAAATGTTACAAATTCATTTTATCATTTATTAGCATTATAATTACAACATCTAAGAGTTTGGAAAAGACTTTATTATCAGCATTTCATTTAGCATTTGAAATTTCAATCTTAGTTGATTGAGCATGAAAAAATAACCAAAAAAGAAACAACCTCAGGCTTGGCTGTTGAGATGCTGAACAATAAAGAAGTTCATACAGGAGGCCTGGATTCTTGTATGATTATTACACAAAATTAGTCATATAAGATTTATAAGTAAACTAATACATGTGGTATTCATGTGTGGTGAATTAAGTTTTGTAAACATTTTTATGTAAGTTTCATATACTGTGCATTACACATCATTCACATGTGATTGCTTTTTTATGTAAATTTATATAAAGGCACATATATAATATTTATATAAAAGGGCAATGATATGATTTTCATATAATTTTTTATATAATTATTATGTGAAAATGATTATCAGTATCATCTGATTATCATGTGTATTTCAATTTACGTAAAATTATATCATTCTTATATAAGAATAATATTATCTGTTTTATAAGATCCGCATGCGGCTAAATTTATATAAAGGCACATATATAATATTTATATAAAAGGGCAATGATATGATTTTCATATAATTTTTTATATAATTATAATGTGAAAATGATTATCAGTATCATCTAATTATCATGTGTATTTCAATTTACTTAAAATTATATCATTCTTATATAAGAATAATATAATCTGTTTTATAAGATCCGCATGCGGCTGCCTTTTTTAACAAGTATTATATGAAAGTTTTTATATAAGAATCATATAATTATTATATGATTTCTACGCGTGGCGAAGTTTGTAGTGTAGCATATGGCCAAAAAGTCATCAAAATTATGAATACATATTTCATTTGGGCCTGATCCGGATCAAAACTGTTTCGCTTTCTGTTGGTATTACTGAATTTTTGAAAAGTAATTTTATAAAGAATCAGCAGACAACACAAATGCTAAAATTATGTTACCTCTCAACTATTTAACAAAAACTGTTAAAGTGGAATTTTTTATGTATACTTAGCTGATATTAATATTAGTTTTATTACTATGCCGAAGCAAATTCAGGAATACCACCACAATGTCAAACAGTTTGGATTCTGATCAGGTCTGAGATGTAGGGCCTGATCTGGATCTTAACTCTTTGCAAAGTGAATAAAGAGATGGCACAAGCAGGTGGTCCTAACAGGTGCAGCTTTACAGTAAATACAGTTATTAGGCAGCATAATATAAAAATCTGAAGGGGGGCGGGGGCGGTCAGGTGGTAGAGGGTGGTGATTTTTTAGTTCCAAAACAAGATGGTGGAGCACTGCCTACATGGGTGTAAATATTTGTATAACTTGATTTATTGTGGAGTACTCTAAAGTGTCCAGTTTTCTTGTTTTAGGTGGTTTGTTCTGGCACATAGAGTACTAATCCGGTCAGCCCAGTACACTGTACTATTGCCAGTAATTAAGTCATATGCATATCGCCTCTCCGACCTTTTATCCGCTAATGTTGTCTGCTGATAAACAAATATTAAGCAAACAGTTTGGACGAAGATCCGGTCTAACACATTGTTGGGCCTGATCTGGATTCAAGCAGTTATTGCTTAAAGGAGGCACGGTTTGTTTGACTGTGCATGTCAAAACAAACCTACTAATTATCCCTTAAGACAAAGTCGGATCCAACTGTTTGTCATTCTATTGATATTGACTGAATTTGTTTTGAAGAAGTTAAATCATGAAGAATCAGCAGACAACACTAATGCTAAAATCATATAACCTCTCAACTATTTAACATAAACTGTTAAAGAAGACAAATGATTTATTTTTATTAGCTGATATTAACAATATTAGTTTTATTACTATGCCCAAGCAAATTCAGAAAAAAACACCACAATATCAAACAGCTTGGATCCTGATCCTGTAATCTGTACCTGAGATGTAGGGCCTGCTCTGGATCTAAACTCTTTGCAAAGTGAATAAAGAGATGGAACAAGCAGGTGGCCCTAACAGGTGCAGCTTTACTGTGAATACAGGTATATGGGCAGCATAATATGAAAAACTGTCTTTGGGTTTGTGATCAAGTAAATCTAAAATACAGTTTACCTGCTTGCTTCACTACAACATGCAGCAACTGAGCTGGATCCATACCATATACAATATAAATGTGAATAAATGCAGAAAAAATACTTTGCCATTGAATAAAATCCTCTAAGGATGAATACTGTGCAGAAAAAAATCCCCATGGGGAAAAATCCCTGCGGGGAAAAATTCCTGCGGGGAAATATCCCTGCGGGGATTTTTCCCCATGGGGAAAATAAAAATGTTAATATATACTTGAAACATACTCAAATGTGTCAAACAGATTGCAAGAGTGAACCTAAGCTTGATTTTAGACCCTTAAACAGATTTTTAAAAATCCCCGCGGGGATTTTTTCTCCAAAAATCCCTGCGGGGAAAAATCCCCGCGGGGAAAAATGAAAAATTGTTATTACTGGTGGACATTCATTTTTACACACCATTAACATGAGATCTTGTCATATTTGAATAAAAAGATGAGTTTTAGAATTTTCGAAAATCCCCGCGGGGAAATTTTTCGCACGGGGAAAAAATCCCCGCGGGGATGGTGAAAAATCCCAGCGGGGAAATATTTTTCCCGCGGGGATTTGCAAATCCCCGCGGGGATTTTGACCTTTGTTGTGGAATATTTTCTAGGTCATTACAGATTTTAAGCCGAAAACCTATAGAATTTCCTCAGTAGGGTCTATTCTACTGGAAATAAGTCACTTTAGCTTTCTATGTCAACTAAAAGTACTAGGTCATTTTGCCAAAAACTGGTTTGGCAAAAAAATTCCGGTGGCAGTTTAATACAAATACATGCTCCCTTATCGTTACTGCTTTCCTTTAAGGGGATGATAATTTTGCTATCAGAGTGAGTATAATTTACCAGCCAGTTATACACAAGATTCATAATAAAACCGATCGTTTTCAGAAAGGTTTACTTCAGGCTTCGCCCATGTAGAGCCAGAAAGTCAGGCGATTTGTTTTACAATACTCATGAATGGGTAGTCCAGGCCTGTTTGATGGGTTATGTCATATATATGTGATCTTTTATATAAAAAAAAAACAAAAAAAAAAACAAGAAAACATTACTTGAACATGGCAGAAAAAATGCTGAGAAATGTATCTGACTTAATGCTAGCAAGTGTCAGCCATTATGAAATTCTAGAGGGAGAGAGGTTTGGACCAAAGTTTGCCCCAATCAGAACAGCAGTTTGTTTGTTTTGTTTTTCTTTGTGGGGGGGGGGGGGGTGCTTGTGAACACAGCACAATTGATCTGCTTGTTTTTTCAGGGTTTATTATAAAAACAGTCACAGATCGATATTAAAAACGTCTTGAAAAGATTGGAAAATGGATGAAAACTGATTGAAAAACGCGATTTTGTCCTGTGCCTAGTTTTACAATAGCGATCAGAGGTGTGTATTTTGAAGCACAAAAACATAGTAGTTAACGGGCCTGACATTGTTAGATCTGCATCTGCCTTGTTTCAATTTTACATTAAGATTAGATGTAGGTATGGCTGCAGAAAAGTTGGTTTCTTTGATCTAGTCTTGCAGATAGTGACTAACTTTGAAAAACAAACCTACCTTTCTATTTAAACCTGTATGCGCAGGTAGTTGGAAACATTTTTTGCCATGACGGTCACAGGGAAATCATCATTGTTGTGATAAGAAATGATAGGGTACTATATGGTTTATACTCAGTTCTATTTATTGACAGGTGAAATTCAAAGACGCATGACAAAAAAGATTTGCCTCAAAACAATGGTGATTAAGTACTCTATTTAGCAGTTGGTAATGCTATAATACTCTCCTATGCACATGCAAATTCAACTGCGTGACTGTTTCTTCAGTCTTTTACAGCCACAGATGCTGATGTGTCCCGTTTGTATTGGAGACACAAACATTCTAAATTAATAAAAAGTATTATATGCCCTCAAATCGAGTTGAAAAAAAAAAAAAAAAAAAAAAATTCGCTTTGAAATTCGTTCGGAAAATGCAATTCATTTTTACTTTAACCAATAATGGATTAGGCTGGATTGTCGTACTGTTCGGACGTGTTTTTTGTGCTCTTCAAAAATTCTAAATTATCAGTAAAATGGGGCTTATATTTTATTCCCTTTTACTGGTTTTAATGGGATATGCGCTTTAGACGTTACATGTAAACCACCTCTTATTTAGGAAGGATAATTATATCCGTATTTTTGTAAAATGCCTTAGCGAAAAATATTTTGTGAAGCCACGTGGGCCAACCGCCATGTTGTTGTCGAATGTTCCAACATCTGGCTTTAGTGCCTGGCTGTCTATTTTATGTTTTAATCTGCGACTGGCATTCATTCTAGTAACCTGAGTGTTACATTTTTGTAAAAGAAGTGGTTTCTCTACATCTAAGCGCTTTATTTTGAATGTAATCAATTTTCGGACTTTTCTCTTTTTTAGTGGGTGGGGGGTTTTCCGAGCACGTACGACATTTGGGGTTCTTGCTGAGAACAATGTTGTTCTATGACGCATACGCTGAGGCTCCTGTGTAACTTTAGTCAAGCTGATGATGCAGTGTTCCCCTCCAGCTTCAAGCGGCTTGTTTCGGTTTGTCTGTTCCGAGCAAGCTCGCCGTGGTTCTTTTCTCCGGGCACTCCGGCTTCTTTCCACAAGGTAAAAACAGACTCCGACCGTTACGCTGGCATGACCTCTTCGTGTCCAGTGTACGGTTCGGAAACTCACATTAAACCCCACTAGTTTTTTGGGAGTTTTTTGACCGTACAATGGTCTCGGGGTGTCAGAATGCTAGCCGTGGCGGACCTCTCCCAGGCTTTGGGAGTTGAGCCTTCTCAGGCTGGATCCCTGATACAACAACAATAACAGTTTCGACCCAGATTTGACCTCGATGTAAAATGTAAACAATGGCGGCGAAAAGGCCAGTGCTCTGGGTAAGTCTCTATAAAAGACATTTTTATGCAAGCTTCTTTTGCTAATTTTGGTGGAAACAATGAATTTAAGTATTGTTTTTGTCAGTTACATATGTGAATTGATTTGACAACGCTCCAAATGACCCTTTTTTAGCCGGAAAGTGCAGCGCAGATTTTCGTTGCGGAGCTGGAAAATGACCGAATCCAAATGAGAGTTCCCCAGGGGGGGTACTCTAATTTTTTCCGCATACGTAGGCTCGGACCCAGCATCTACCGTTCACCCAAAAAAAATATCAGGAATTTCAAGCACCCCAAAAAAATATTTGAAATTTTAGCAACCCAAAAAAATATCCCAATTCTGTACCTTAACCTTAAAAAAAGACCATAAATTGCATAGAAATGACCCTCAAACTAGCCCAATTTTGTGATGACCCCCAAAAAATATCCACAAAATCTTCATACTCCAAAAAAATATATTCATTTTTCTGAAAACCAAAAAAAATATTGAAATTCAGAATTTTGAACCCAAAAAAATGGGCGGAGCCTACGTATGTGTGAAAATATCAGAGTACCCCCACTGGGGAGAGTTTGCGTTCCGAATGATAACAGAAAATGAAAATGACAATATATATAAGGTATTTTGGGGGGAGCGCAGTGGCTCAGTGGTAGAGTGCTTGACTCGAGACCGAAGGGCCGCGGGTTCGAGCCTCACCGGCGTCACTTCGTTGGTCCTTGAGCAAGACACATTTATCCTAGCTTAGTACTGGTTCAACCCAGGAAGACCCGTCCCGCATAACTGAAAGATTGTTGAGTGGACGTAAAGAATCAAATCAAACAAACAAACAAGGGTATTTTGGCTTTTTCCAAAATTAAATTGCTTTTAGTTAGTAGTTACCCCTTCATTTAGAAAACAATTGCTTTTTTAAATTTAATTGCTTATATACCCAAAAAAGTGGCTTATCTGCTCCTCTGAATGAGTCAACTGGCTGAAATAAGAGCAAATTATCATACCAATAGTTGGGCCATGAGAAAAAGTATTATATGGTGTGTGTTCACACAATAAATTCATTGCTCTAGTGCTATGAAGGCTCAATGAATATGCAAACAAAGATGAGTCCAAATTTTAACATGAAGTATTGATGAAATATGAAAAGTATACAAACATGAAAAAAGTTTAAGTATTTGCTGTGAATATGCTGCGAACAGTAGAAAAGTTTAAGTTCTTTTCATTATAAATTGAGAGCTATATTTTAGTTTAAGTTCTTTTGGTAAACATTCTGCGAACACATAAAAAAATTAAAGTCACTGTTACGAATATACAGCGAACAGTATCAAGAACTAAGTTATTATTGCGAATATTGCGCGAATAATACACTGTGCTTGAAAATGTTTAAGTTTTTGTTGCGAATATGCAGCGACTATCTGACAAAGCTGCTAACATTCCGCGATCACTTTTTTGACTGTCCAGTTTTGTTCGCTGGGTATTCGCGACAAGAAGTGAATATATTGCGAACAATTACTGCGAACAGAGCAGTTCGCCAATTATTCGCAGCATATTCGCCAGATATTCGCAATGAGACAGCTTTTCCGTAAGGGTATTGTTTTGACCACCATTTGAACAAATTGAAAAGAGGACCAATATTTGTGATGCTATCTACCAAATATCAAAACTCTAGGTCTGTGGTTTGCCTGATGTTTTCACTATATAAGTCAATATAAATCTATTACTACTATGTGAATCCCATTGTGGGTAATCTTTGACACAGAACCATTATTTGATTAAACTTAGAAAAGTAAAACTAGGTGGTGTTACAATGTACATAATTAAATATCAAGGCTCTAGACCTTGTGCTTTCAGACGATAAGATGTTTTCTCTAAATAAACGAATGCGGCGGACTTTGAAAAAACGAACCACAAGTCTTTGCAAAATGAATTCGAAGTTACCACATTTGAAGGAGTTTCGCATGTAGGTATTCAGATTCTGATTGTGGTAGGTTGTGTTGTTTTATCAAGGATCTTACATGAGTGCTCATGTTTTATTGAATTTATTAAACGAGTTGGGGAAAAGAGATAAATGCGAGCCTTGCCGAACATTTTATCGATTTTTCGCAACGAGCAAATTCAATTATACAGGAGCACGAGTGTTAGATTCTATTTATCATTATTATGACACTACACCCATAAGTTAGTTCCCAAAATGGCAAACAGTGTTCCATTTGCAAACAATTTAATACATTTAAAAATGGTATATTTTGAAAACGAGGAATGCAAATTATCTGAAATTTTAAACATATCACCATTTGCTATTTTCCAACTTCAGAATGCTGGATTATTATAGAAATAATATCACCTAGAGTTCGTGGGTGTTATTCATTTCAACCACCCCTGATTTCTGCAGTGGAACAGTTTGAAAATTTGATGTGGGTTCTAAACTTCTTCCGTTTTTACATGATGACTATTGATATTTTCTATATATTGTTGGTGATAATGGTGCTTATATAATCGTAAGCTGTGAACAAGATGTGTTCACATCGTCCTAATTTATTCACCGTCATATTAGGGGTGGGTGGGGTATTTGTACCCCTGACCCAAAAATCTAAATTATTGACTGAATCCACATGGTAACTAAGCAACAAGTATCAGTCTTTCTAGGGTCTATATATGAGTGTTTGAAGCAATTAGTCTTTAAATGTTACATTATTTCGAATCGAAAAGACAGCACCCAGCGATACCTAACCCCTTGGTCAAATTTTGCTTTACGAGAGAGTACCCAAACTTTGATACAGAATCATAGGATAGTTCTTCTTCAAAAAATAAATGTTCTGTAAAAATGTAACCCCAAATGGTACTTTAAAACTGAAAATTATTATTACACAAATGTTATATCACTGGTTATGCTGCTTGTGGCACCAATATCAGGACTGACAGTGAAAATTAGCAAATTTTCTTAGGATCCAGCCATAGCTTATATCCATCATCATTTATTCAAAAAAAAATATTTTCAAATAAAACACTGTTATGATACCTCACGACACATACATACCCCATATTCCTGCATTAGTAGTAATGGGGGCCACTCCGCAATTTGTTTATTTAGATTGTTCTGACGGCCAAAGTATACTGCAGTCGGATCATTTTCATGGCATTATTTTCCGTCCAGTTTTCTGCTCTGCATGATTTTATTTTCAGTGTCTATACTAATTTGAACTTAAACAGAATGTTTTCCAGTACATTTCAAATATTTCTGCAAAATTTCAACAAAAAATATTACAATCTGACATTTTAACTGCAATTTTTCGACACCTGCTATCTTTTTAGAAGAAATGGAGCCAATGTTTGTGATACACACTATCTCCATAGTGACAGGTGAAGACATCATACAATTTGGTGATGACATAAATTATACCCTGTAGATTTATCCAGTGCAATTATCATTTGGGGAAATTGTCTTAATTGGCTAGAAAAGACCATTGTTTCAGACCATTTTTGGTCAATTTCTTGTACGCTGATATGGGAACTCACTTATGGCCACTGAGTGTAAAATTACTTTGAAATCGCGTGTTTTGCGTGAAAAAATTATAATACGCAACGTTGTTATGGACGTCATTACATAATGTTACAAAATCTGTAAACCACTAGTGATTTATCGATTTTAATACATGCAGTAAACCACTCCGCGTCGTCATATGTTAACATGTTTAACCCTTGCTATACTGGATAATGTTTTGTCCTACACTACTCTCATTTTTTTGCTCTACATGTATTGAATTCAACTCAATAGGATATATACACGACCAAAACAGAAACGCCGCAAATAAAAATTAATACAATTGCGTACACATTTTATCTGCTATGAGTTGCTATTAAAACCTGTGGAACACGAAAGGCCAATAGAAATGTTACAAGCTAAGTTGACGCCATCGGTAATAGCCCGACAATTTCAACACAAAGTTTTATTCAGACCAACGAATGGGCGTCTTGTCTCCGGCGTCACTGCGATATCCTTTAGCAAGACACATTAATACTTGCTTAGTAGTGGTTTGAGCAAGGAATACCCGCCCCGATATAACTGAAAGATTGTTGACGGAGACGTTAAGAATCGGCTCAAACAAACGACTGTGCGTCTGGGTCTTACACTAATCTCTCGCAAACAATTTCTTACAGTTTAAACACTGATTCTCGGTTTACAAGTTCCTGGGGTTGTCCTGGCTGTCAATGTTGCCGAACGGAACGATCGCGAAAATGAGACATCCGAAAGTACATGTGCCGATCGTGTTTGTTTGTTTGTTTTGTTTGTTTCTTTACACCAAGTCAACAATGTCTACAGTTATGTCGGGACAGGTCTTCCTGTGTTGAACCAGTAGCCTACAAAATCTTGCTCAAGGACCCAACGAAATGACGATACCGATCTTGACGTTGCGTCGTTACACAGGAACGTCATGGCCGCAGACGGTCTGACGTTGTCCCAGTTTGTCGGAAACGATTATTAGACGTTTACTAGTCCTTATATTTAATCAAAATTGTTTGAATAGAGATTTCTGTACATGTATATCTAAATGGAGTGTATGTGTTCGTGAGAAACTGGATAGAAAAAAAGTCGGTCAGTACACTAGTTTGGGTTAACTGAGCTCAATAAAACAATGGGAAGAATGTACTACAATAATAAAAAAAAACACACAAAATAATTACAGTAGCACATGGAATCTTGTTACTCTCATTTAACGTGCAATGTTTTTATTTTTCATATGCGGCATTTCTATTTGGTCGAATGTAACCTGTGTGAGCTGATCGATCTGGATTTACAGGGTTTTAAAAACAGGATACATGCGTTGATAAGAAAATGCATAGATGGATCGCGAGAGAAGGAAATTTTACTTGCGTAAAATTTTAATTATTTTCTTACCCATTATATTAAACATGTGTTTTGGGTGCTTAAAAGAACCGTCTCATTGAGACGGTTCTTTTGAGTACCCACACAATGAGACGGTTCTTTTGAGTACCCACAACATATGTTTTGGATGAGAAATAAAGAAAATAATTTTCCAATACGCACTCTTATCTGCTCAGACTACATTGTCTGCGCATGTGCGATACTAAAGGATCGACAGTATTTGATAAAATGCTTCCGGTCGATGACAATGCTCAGACTACGAAAGCGAAAACGAAACTGGGAAAAACCCAGTAACATAAATTTGCCAATTATCTTTTTCAAAACAATGATACACCATGAAAAGTTTGTTTTACACACATAATACAATAGAATTACATTATAATAATCTGAATTCTGTATCGACCTTTCGGTAGAAAATTAAAAAAAAAACTAGTTTCGCTTTACCCGTTCTCACCTGATTGTGTCCCAAAATTAAAGATCATTTCAGCAGGTTTTCCGCGAACGTGTTTTATCTTCGCCGAGAGATCCCTTGAGGTGGTCAAGTAATGAACAAATTTCGTCACGATGCCATTTAAATGATCCTTAGAAACCTCCGTGAAATAAACATCATCACTATCTGATCCTTGTTCGTGCGCCATATCGGTAAAAATTAGGCGGAAATGGCCGAGGCGGGCCGAATTTTATCGATCAACAATACGTCAAAGGGCGTAGTCTGTATGCCAATTAGGATTCCTCTTTAAGAAACGGTCAGTAAGAAAACCACCGGAGGGCCTAAACTAGTCTCAGGGTACCAACGTCACCCTGTTCCTTGGAAATGACCAAAATAAGCCTCACTGCTTACTGTCAGATCCTACTTCTATGATATTGTACTTATGTAATAGTGATCGATCAAATAAAATACTGTTCAAACCAACGTCACCCTTAATTTTGATGTGGATTAAGACACAGAGATGTTTGGTTTGTATGAAAGATCCCTAACTTATTCATGAATCATCTCCAAGTACATATAAATCAAGATATAGAAAGGAGACTCAACAAAACATACAACCGAATACCGGAGCAAAAAATCAAACAGTTAAACCCCGGTGTGCCCGATCAGGCCCAAAGCCTCTCATCTATAGATACGTCTTTAAGTCAGAACTATCATAGAGTCTGAGGTCTGACCTGCCAGCATGCAATTAAAGATCAAAGCAAAGTTTCCAATAGTTGGCCATCCAGAGCCTGAAAAAAAAATCTGTTGGCATTTTTGAGTACATTTTGGCATCCATGCTCATAGTGTACCTTGATGTGTTTGAAGTAGGATAGGGGTGGATGCCAAGTCTGAAAATGCCCCCAAGTCCCAGAATTAGGTCAAAGGTCAACTGAGTGCAAATTCTAGTAAATAAGTCAGATTTACCGTTTTTATCAATTAAGTATACAAAATGATGAATAAAAGTCACGCAAAATCTGCTTTGGATGCTACAGCCATGCTTTATTAGCACACAGCATCATCAAGGCATGCCATATTTTGGGGTCAAAGGTCATTTAAGTGCAAAATTGATGAAATTTTATTAATCTTTTATTTATCAACATATGCGATACTGGTATGTTGCCCAAAGATAACAGGAAATATTTTGATCATGTTGCTTTTGTAAAAAAGTATCTCAATTCAAGCTCAGTGATGTCTAGTCCAACTGTTCTGATAGTAAAGGGAACATACATTGTATGTGCTAGTGTATATGGGCCCCATCACAAGAAAGCCTGAAAATAGGGTTAAAAACAAATGTGTCGGATCTTCTTTAGCAGCTTGCTAGAATCATTAAATTAATGCTCAAAAGAATTGATTATTCTTTTATTACAGTGGTCAACAAGCACACAGATCTGATTATGTGGATATACAAGCTGATCTGCATCTTTTCTGTCCACAGAGGTTTTCTCATGATGGGATTCATATTCAGTATTTGTACTCAGATAGCTTCCATTACGAATAATAGAGCACTTACTTTTCGTTTGTTTATAATTTTCTGCTTATGCTTTAGAATACAGATAAGTGAAAGAAGGTAGGCTTGAAATGTCTTTAATGTCTTTCAACATTACTACTAATTTGCACTGTCAACAGGATTGGCACAGCCAACAGCATCGCAGCCACGCGCAGGGGTACACCGAAGATTGGATTTGAAACATTTGCATCGAACTGATACACACTTTTTCTTGCACCCACAACTTATCAATTCTAAACAAGCCTCTGGAACTGCTGGCAGTCTCTTCCATACAATCTCCAAACCATTCAGACCCTCTGTCCAGCCAATGGTATCAGCTGCTTTGTTGTTATCACTGTCCATTATGGCTTTATCAGCATTAATCCATATTTTCGCCTGATAATTGGCACGTGCAACATGAAGTTCTAGGGCATCTTTGGTCGGTGGTAACATTTCAAGGGCACGCTTAGCCTTCACAAACAGACTACGCCTTGCACAATTGATATCATTATCATCTATTCCATATAAGAGACAAACAAATTTCTCTGTATCTCCTCAGTCGTCATCCCTACCAACGCCAGCAAGAAGCAGTGGGTGTTGCATATAAGCTCTCCAGCACGTTTTTTTACCAATACCAGCGAATGCAGATGTGGTGTCACATCCTGTTACAGGGTGGAAACCAAGAATATTTTCGTTTACAGATGCTGGTAACTTCTTGGCAACAACATGAGCAGGGAAACATTTCATCTTCTTTGCAATTCCAGATAACATCCAAACTTCAATATCAAACCTACCAAGATGGTACACTAGCAACAGAAACACATCTGTGTCACGGCAGTTTACTACTATGCGTTCATATCCTGCTTCTTTTGCGTCTAAGGCATGTAATATAAGTCTTGTATCAGCCTCTTCATGGTTTGATGACAGTTGTAGGACTTCACGTCTGTTGGACGTTGACTTTAAAATATCTTTAAACCCTCCAGATGTTACAAGCTCAAGATGTTGTGGCAACTGATGAGCCATGGAGGTTAAAGCTTCAGACAGGATATGGGCCAAGTCGGCTTTGTTTTCATCCATTGCTATGAATTGCTCCCATACCTGTGGTAAAGGGACTTCTGGTCCAGATACAAGTTTTCTGATTGGTCTTCGTTTTCCAACACGTTTATCTCTAGTACTAGATTTTATTGAAGTCCTGCCTAAGTATCTGTCAAATGTTACATCTACTCTTGTTGTATTTTCATTAAAGTTTTTGATAACTGACTTAAGGAAATGGTCAGCGTAATCTCCAAATGTTAAATATCCAGTTGGCTTCCCTATAACTTGAATCAGAGCATGACCATCAATGATAGTACATGTTCGTAGTTTAGCATCGGGAAGAATCTCAGGGACACCTACACCCATATCACTGGTTAACAGATTCATTAAATCTGACTTCGAAGTTGTGTTCATAGCACCGCCAACCTTTGCAAGAGACAATGGAACTGGCGATAACTCATGTTTCAAAATGGATGCGATTTCAATAGTTCTGCCAGCATGTGCAGCTGTTAAAAGGCGTTGAAGTAATTTTCTGTCAGCTTTAACTATTTGACATTTCTGCTGACTCACAACTGAAACTTGATACATTACTGCAAACGTTTTCAAGTTCCTCTTTTTCATAGGGTGAAAGAATCCAATTTCCTTTGAAATCAGTCTTTGCTGAACATTCTGCACGACAGCTTCAACACCTTTTGTTTCTGCCTCAAAAAGGTCTTTCATAACTTCATCAGAGGCTACGTCTTTTGTAGCTAGCGAAACAAGTTTGAGGCTATCAGAGATAGGTTTTTCAAACTCTAATGTTTGGTCTTCTGACAAGTCCTCAATGTTTATGCCTGATCTACAGAAGATATCATAGTTATCAAGTTGATTCAAGAGCGCCTGAACATGTTCTTCATCTAAAGCCACCCTAGAAGGGAGGCTATCATGACGTGTGAAGGTATGCTCTTGCTCTTCTTCAGTATCTCCGAACAATGCACGCACTGTCTGTGACACGTTAGAACGAGTACCCCAGGTTATGCAGAATTTATCTCTTGCTTGGTCATTTCTGGTGATGCCTATTATCCCATTGTTCATTTTACAAATCTTATTCATCCATTCTGTTGCTTGGTCAGTTGGAAGCTGGCTAAAGTGATTGTCACTTCTTTTTACAACAAAATTTCCATTCACAAATTCATGATACACAGACGGAGCTTTGCTTTCCAGTGCAAGCATTTCTGTAAGATATATAGGGCCCCATCTTGCATAATTAAGGTGATCATATGCAGTAAGCCAGGGTAGCATGGCAGTAAAGGCTTCTAGATGCAGCGGCCAATTACCCTCCCGCTCTGCTCGTATGAAATCTAGAAGGACTTTGACCATACCCATATATGTTATCCAGAAATCATAATTACTGTTCTCTTTACACATCTCATCAAATTCCTTTAACTGCATGATCAGTTTACTGTCTTTTACTGCATCATTCAACTTATCAACCTCAGTTTTCATAGCATTGCTGTAGCCATAGACTTTATTACTGAATGCTTCTGAAATAATGACACTTTGAACATCAACGTGTTCCAGCTCAGGATATTCAATTCCTTTATTAGCAATCCATGCCCTAAAAATAACCCATCGTAGTCGCCACAAAGCTTCATATGTAAGTGTATGTGCCCTTACAGCTCTGTAATATGCTTTACCAGTTAGCATGTTTTCTGTGACATTAGCTGGATACAGACCCGATTCGATCCATAGATCATCTAGGCCAGCAGACTCAACATACTGACCTATTGCTTTCAGAAAATTGAAACACACATGTAACCCTCCTAGCCTGAATATGACATTTCCAAACTTCTCATTGTTAGCCCAAACCAGCTCCATGCCTTTTGCATACAGAGGTTGATCTGCTGTTATGACAGTGTGAGTTTGGCCAATATGATTTGAAATAGAGACAAACCTATTAATAACTGTAGTAATTGTATCATATTCATCTGCTGGTGCTTGCAGTATAGGGAGTATTCCTATATTTGTCATGGGTGGGTTAACTGGACTGCTGCATTCATTATAGGCTCTCCAAGCAGGTACTGACTGATCATTTGGCTCAACTTGCCTGGCTATTAACCAACCAATGTCCATGACAGTAGCCTTTGCGCGTTCTACATCATTGTCTTTGAACCAACTCTCAGCATCCAGGTTTTCTTGAATATTGGGTAGCTCAGGCCTTCTACCATGGGGCAATTCTGCCTTATCTAATTCATGAAGTGTCCGTAAGGTCTCTGTAGATGTCTTACGCTCTAACTCATATGATGGTCTATTCTCTGAGCTGCCCGCAGTTATGTCGGCTGATTTTCTCTGCCACAGAACCATTTGTGTACTGTGAAATGTATTTCGACCATCAAGGGTTGACTCCAGTACATCTATATTGTCACATGAGAAGTGAGCAAAAACACCACGTTTAATATTATTAGGAATGTACACACATCCATTTTCAATGTACCTTTCAAGAATATTATTGGCAATAGAGTTGTCTATTCTTCTGATGGTATTTATTCCAACTGTGTGGTTTGCAGAGTGAAACAGATTCACCAGCATTTCAGATCGTGTAGCCTGGTGGAGCGCAAGCCCAAGACCAATATGCTTTGGTGTTAGTTTTGTTCCGTTTGATACTCCAAATATTACATCTTGAGCTATACTGCAAACTTTGCGACAAACTTCTTTATTTATTTCACTTTCATCTTTTTCTAAAACATTCATACCACCAAATATGATTCTGAGCAACAGAAACAAGCTCTCTGGAATAATTTTCTCAATATGGTCCATATCTATCCCTTCCCACAGAGAATCGTGACCAGCTGTATCCAACAGATCACTTCTAATTTTTAGAGCCACATGCACAAGTTCTTGTAGAATTGATGTTTCACAAGGTTCTAGCACTACTGGGTCTTGACTAGATGAATCTGATTCTGATTCTGATTCAGAACCATGAGCTTCGAGGTGAAACTTCTGAGTAGCTTTCGTCAGTGATTTAGAAATGACATAGTTTGCTTCAGTTTTGGGATACAGCAGTAATGAAGCTGATGCAGCTAAAGGTCTTACATACTCTGCTTGCTCACTGAGACTCTTTTTCAGGTCTTCATAAAAAGTTTGTTTTCTGGACTCATATTTCTTTGGAACAGCTTGCCCTATTTCCTGTCTCCTTCTTTTATAACTATTCCAAACATCGTTCATATCATAAACATGACCTCGTGACAATCCTTTTTCAATGGTTAGACACATGTCAGTCATTACAAAATCATCTGCTTCAGTTTTAGCTTTAGATGACTTACATTGTCGTTTAAACTTACTTAGGCATTTTAAATGGTATTTTCCATCTGCGGCATGCAAGTCATTAACACCCGCCAGTCGAATTCTCATGACTTTGTCATTTCTTGCAAGGTTTAGAATGTTTCTCAGATGTAGGTAATTCTCTGATATTCCGTATATATGGATCTTTTGCAGTGCCAGTTTGACAAAATATACATAAACTCCAGTCAACTGGCTGCAAACTTCTACGTGTTGAAGGCTTTTCAACTGCAGTCTCTGATGTCTCAGGGGTTTCAAGATCTACATTCGATTTGAGTCTTTTGATCTTATCCTGGGATGTAAATGAACTGTAGCAAGATTTATGCCAAAAAACACTTAAATCGGTCAATGTTGCAGGTGGGACAGATTGAATCCTGTCAATTATTTCGATACTAGCTACGTCATGTAGTTTCCTGCGAATCTCTGACACCTCTTGAAGTCTTCTCTTCCCCTCATCAGATCCATTAGGAATGGCTTCCTTTTTCTTACTTTGACAAATAAAACACATATCCAACGAAGCTGTTGCAGCTTTATGTTTGACTGAAGCAACTGGATCCACATCCATGCTGTCTCTCAATATAACAATAATTCTTCCAATAGCTGGAGCTTGATAGGGGGTGGAGGGGTGGGCTTAACAGTAACCAGCTCTAGCTATTATATGAAATTATACAAATGCTGACTGCTTACATAACATTAAAACATATAACTATGATATAAAATAATTACAGTTCATTGCATTCTCACAGAGTGAGACCAGCAGACGAATTTCGCCGATGCATACTTATGTGTATTGTCAATCATCCAGTGTATGCTGTTGAGCTTTAATCACATTGGGTGACTGATGACTGACTGGCTCACAGTCTTCCTCGACCGCTTGGGTTTGAAGAAAATTCAGATTAAAAATCAACTACTATAAGCAGAACAGTATTATAATACATGTATATATGTATTACAATTTTGTGTTTGTATTCATAATGCAAATTACACTGCAATTACTTTTTTATACATGTACTTATTCAACTTTTATCAAGATAGATATATTTGCTTATGAATTAGGATTTAGGTGAGAGAGTTAATGAAACACAGAGTGACTAAGAGCATTGCAATTGTGTGCGACTTTATAATTGCATTTGGTTATGTAACTCTGACATTAATACATAAAAGTATATCTGCAACTGCAGATATATATGTAATTGTAAATGTTGTTTAAGGTCATTTCTTGGATTTCAAAAGTGATGTTCATGCAGCCTTGTAATAAATCAGAAATTATGTATTAAGTCACACATTACATCAAATGCAGGATGAAAACAAATGTGTATCATAAACGGAGAATTTCGCTCAGAACTGTGCATGACTTGCTATGTTTCCCTTTGTAGAGGGAGCGCAGTGGCTCAGTGGTAGAGCGCTTGACTCGAGACCGAAGGGCCGCGGGTTCGAGCCTCACCGGCGTCACTGTGTTGTGTCCTTGAGCAAGACACATTTATCCTAGCTTAGTACTGGTTCAACCCAGGAAGACCCGTCCCGCATAACTGAAAGATTGTTGAGTGGACGTAAAGAATTAAATCAAATCAAAAAAAATTTTCCCTTTGTAGAATTCTTAAACTGTTGGCTACAAAGGGTTCAATACAATTATAATCATGGTAAAAGAAGCCTTTTGAATGACTTCTACCCTTTTCAGAGTTTAAAAATCATTTTGGCATTGGTAGAGGTGAAAAAAAAAAACATAGTTCGTAAAAATGTTCCGATAGTTGCACTTGATGACCTTTGACCCAATTTTAGAGTCGACTGATGAGCATTAAGTTGTGAAAATTATTTACTTCATGTTTTTCAGACTTATAACTAATAGCATACAAAATTTGGTCTGAAATGAAATACATTTACATATAAAAAGTTCAGGTTCTTTTACAATACTACAAATTTTCTCATTTTTGCACTCAGTGACCTTTGACCTCATTTCTGACCTTCACTTGGCATCCACCCGTACGGTTTTGTACACATGCTAGACATTATGTTAAAAGTGGTCTAACAAATGTACTCAAAAATGCCAACAAAACCAAAAATACACATCTTTTTTCAATTTGGATGGCCTACTACAACGGTGATTGGTTTTTTTTAATAACCTGCGCTGAAATATTATTAGTATTACTTCACTTTTCGCTTACTGTAAAGGCGGCAACTTTAATATTCATGGCTGGGTGTGCTTCGGCTATTTCATCTGCTAAGGAAGAGAAATCAGGCTCTATTTATAATCTGGTAAATGGTTATTAAGCTTTTTGAGCCGCGCAAACGTGCGTGCATTTCACGAAAATCCTAACCGTATACACACTGAACTCACATTTATTAACCCTTAAAGAACATAATCAAAAAATGTTTGTTTTTGTCGTCCACTAAACTATTTGAAGCCTCATAGATAAACAGTGTGAACTCAGATCAGACTGCTCCTGTAGGAGCAGTCTGATCTGGGTCCACAATGTTTGCCTCCCTGCATATGTTAAATAGACATTTTCAGATGCAGTTATTTTGCTGGCGTTTTAAGGACTAAATAATGACAGAGGTCGTTGCACAAGATGATACAGTTACTTTTGAATAAAACCACGCCTCCTTTTCAGCTTTTACCTATGTCTAAGGTTGACTAGTCCTAATTACGCATTCATGAGGCGCCGCCTTTACAGTAAGCGAAAAGTCAAGTAATACCAGCAATTTTATACACCAAGTCGTCATAAAACTGTGGTTTCCAAAGTCCCTGACGCAAGACAGATTTAAGTCCAACATGGTATTTAGATATCAAATCATAGTATCAGCGATAAAATTTAGAAAAAGTTTTGCAAAGTTTATACCTATAGCGTTGTTTAAGACGTTTCTGTAAATGTCCTGTGGCTCTTCCTCACAGTGCCGTGAGTTGGTCTGCAGTTTGTGATTGTATTATTTCCTGATCATATTCACTTACATTTTTCAGATGAGAAACATAAAAAGAAAATGACCAAATTATATCTATTTGTGGACTGTGTAACATGCATAGAACAAGCAGAAGAGGAAAGAGTATTTTTTTTAAATGTTTTTGCGTTGTTTATACTGTAAGTTTTAGAGTAATACCATACAGTGAAAAGCGGCATTTATAGCGGGTAACTGAAGATTCGGAAATTTTCGCGAGAATTTTATTTTCGCGAATAGCATTAAAAGACATATTAGTGATGTGAAAAATTCGCGACTAAGGCAAGATTTACCTATATCAATAAACGACAGAATGATTTTGCCATTTCGCGAGGGTTTTATTTTCACGAAACTTCGCATATCGAAGTTTCGCGAAAATAAAGTCCTCGCGAAAATTTCCGAATTTACAGTATTAATAACAATATCAGGACTTTAGTAAAGTGTGCGTAACGGAAATATATTTTTCTTATTTCTCAACCAAAACATATGTTGTGGGTACTCAAAAGAACCGTCTCAATGAGACGGTTCTTTTGAGCACCCAAAACATACGTTTAAACTGATGGGTAAGAAAATAATTTCATTTTTACGCTGAAATTTTTGTTTATCCAAACCTGTGAATATATCCAACTAGAAAATCCATATAGCATGTCATAAATATAAGCGCATTAAAACATTAACGAAAGAAATAGAATGAAAGACGTTGCAATGATGAAAATACATACTTGCCATACTTGCCTTACGCTTAATAAAGGGAATCAATTGAATGGATACCTCTTGATGTATTTTGATAAATGTTGACTGGAACGTAAATCTCAACACAACCAAACATGGCAAACTCCTCTTGTTTGTAAGTGTGTTATACTTTACGTCACTGTCAACAGTTTTTGAGTCAATGTATGCTGCTATGACAATTCTATGTTGCAATAAAATTGTTCCACCCAGAATATCAGAATGTATTCACGGAAAATAAACTCAGTAAAGTGTAGTTTAATGCTAAATATGCAAACTAAAACCAAAATCAAACTAGAATTGGGAGGTTGATGTGTATCTGGGTTTGGGCGGGATTGGAAGTGCATGTTATCTTGCATGTCCTACTTGTGTAAGCAAGTAACCCAACACGTTTAATTGGATTTGTCTAAATGGTTTAGGAAGATATATATGCAGAACCAAAAATAAGGGGACGTCTGTATTTCTCCAGGAACTTGTCGTGGTACTTCAGGAGGAATGAGTTGCAGCAGATTCTGAGAGCAGAGATACGCCATTTTTCTTTAGAATACCCGACAGGTGACCTGCATGGGTTTATGCACGTGGAGGTCACACCTGATATCGACCTAGACTCCATATCTTTTATGTGTTTTTAGGTTAAAATAAAAAAAAGATATACACAGAACCCAAATAAGGGTACACTTGTATTCTTTTTTTATTTTACCTAAAACACATAAAAGATATGGAGTCTAGGTCGATATCAGGTGTGACCTCCACGTGCATAATATATATACGGAGGGATATATAGTGAATCATCTGAGCCGCTAGATGATGTAGATATTTTGCCTCTTGCGAAATTCGAACCAACGACCTCGACAACACCGCCAAGCACTACACCAGATATCGACGCTACCAACTGCGTCACTGAGACATCCCCCAAAAAAGAATGGTAGCGCTGATGTTGACGACGACCAATGCAGTACACGTCGTATATTGGTTCTTTTTCAATGAATGACATCGATTTCGTTCGCAAGTGAAAGCCTGATGGATCCAAGGATACAAGTGGAATTAGATAAATATCTGAAGTGCGGAAATAATATTTCACAAATACCAATGCTTTCGAGCTACTCAAGATCAGAAACTGATGCAGATTCACACAGTAGATATATACGGAGGGATACATAGTGAATCAACTGAGCCGATAGATGCTGTAAATAGTTTGCATCTAGCGAGATTCGAACCCACGACCTAGACAACAATGCCTAGCACTACACCAGACATCGATGCTACCAACTGCGCCACTGAGACATCCCCCAAAAAAGGATGTTCAAGTAGCGCTGGTATTGACGACGACCAATGCAGTACACGTCAAATATAGGTTCTTTTTCAATGCATGGCATCGATTTCGTTCGCAAGTGAAAGCTTGATGGATCCAAGGATACAAGTGAAATTAGATAATATCAGAAGTGCGAAAATATTTTTTCACAAACATCAATGCTTTCGAGCTACACAGGATCAGGATATATATACGGGCTGGATATTGACCCCTCCCCAGGACCCCTATATATTTGTTCCAGTTGATTGTGAGGAGATAGCATAAAGAACAAATATACCGACCGACGCTTTCATCCCCTTTCCTGGGTCTCTGGGTGAGCAGATGCAAAAATATATATACTCTTGCATGCCCCACGTCTGAAAGCAAGTTGTTCAACCAATTTTGTTGGATTTGGTCCAAAGGGTTTGCGGAGAAGATAGCAAAATGGGCAAATGGAAAGGCAGATGGACAGACAGACGGGCGGAAGGTGGCAATAACAAATTATTGATGCATTTCAAAAGTCTTGGGGATAGTTAACCCATGTGAATATGACAATACCCATACGTTTATTTTCCTACGAGAAAACAAGCCACACGTTTTACATGATGTACTGTATTTTTATATAATAATACAACCCAAACTTGGTAGGATGGGGCGAGTTTTTTTGGAACGCCCGTGGTGTACGTTACTTCCCACGGGGTGGGCATGTAGCTAGGGATAGGGTACAATCGGTAGAACTTGATGACCGGATGAGACGACACTGCATGGCATGATGATAATTGTTCTCTGTCTCATTCATTACCCCGACTCACAGACAAACTACAACAGTACAGAAATAGCTTCCTAACCAGAATTACAAGGGAATGGAATGCTTCCTGGAATTTTACACACATATTAAATGTTCTAGACACGTCTGCAAATCCAAAATATCCCTTTTGACTGTTCCTTGGCAGTAACCCTGTACTGAGTCGGGTGGGTTTAATTTTTTGTGTGATTTTATCTCCAGGAGCACCAGAGGGCTCAACCAGCAGTGGTTCAGGTTTCAAAACATCTTAGCTGACACACTGCTGAAGCCAAGGATCTAACAGTCGGAGACCCTACTCGAAGACTTATCCACTTCCATACCCAGCAGTGGTTCAGATTTAAAACGTCTTGGCTGACAGACTGTTGTAGCCGGGAATCAAACTTGTAGACCCTACAAGACAGTGACTTATCTACTTTCCTACCTGATTTTCATTGCACTTTTTAGCGTTAATTTGCAAGTATATGAGTTGACCATTATGATGTGATGTTTTTGTGAAAAAGACAAAAGACACCTCCATTTCGCTTAAACTTTTTTTATTCATATCCTTAAACAGCGAATACAATTGTAAAAAAAGGTTATAATTTATAATACATCAATGAAAACTAAATATAATACAGCTGTAACATTAAGTGAGGCAATTTGAAGGTGTTCAGGACATGACAGTATTGCAGTAATGTGGTAATATGTGTTTTCTGCCTTAACTTGGCGCTCTGACCCAGTAATACATATATCGTAGTGTCCAAGCTTTGCACAACGAGACGAAGTTTTCTCAAACAAGATAAATTCGACGAAGTTATATCCCTGGCGATGAGAGAAACATGTAAATCACAAAACATAAATCCCATTTATCAAAACCTAAAAGTCACCTTCGGTATCATTCAGATCATAATAAACGCCTGACAAGTATGTTTTACATGTAGTGCTTAGTTTAATAAAAAAAAATATATTTAAATCTACATAAATTCTATATCTGACCTTTCAACCCATGCCTAGATGTCACGGGTAGGCTTAAACTTCTTCCAGTTTAATTTGATATGCAACATGACCACTTTTAGAAAAGAAAAAAATATGATCTTTTGACCCCACCCAAGGGGGTCGTTGGTGTGTGAAATAACAGCATACGAGGGACGTTTTTTATGTTCGTAGAAAGGTATATTTAATGAAAACTGCGAAAGTAAATGCATACATCATGCATATATTTGGAAAGATTGAGCTTTTATCTATATATGCACCCTAAGATTATTTCAAAATGCATTACTTTAATGACATCTAAGAGGCAAAGACTTACCTATATATCGCACACTAGAAATATGGTAGAAATATGACATTTATGGACTTAGTCCCTGACAGAACGCTAGAAACAATTGCATGAAAATGGGTCCATAGCCATACACAGCTTCTGAAAATATGGCTGCAGATCAAGGACACCACGTGCTGCAATATTATGTAAACATTATAGCAAATGCGCAGCAATTATTGGATATGGAAGGTTTGTTTGGAACCTCATCAAATTGAACAATAGGCATATAAACTTTTATTGCAAAGGTTGACACAAGTAGAAGTTGGATACGGGCTCTTGAATGTGGCTTAATATGTTAGCTGTAGAGTAGTATTATAATTTTTCGTGTTTATATGGTAGATGGAAGTGTTATGGTCATTTTCATCCTAAAACAAGGTTAATACTTTAGTTTTATTAGAAATGAACTGAAAAATAAGTAGCCTAGGGGGTGCTAAAATCCCTTATTTTGTATATAAATGACGTCATGGAGCGTTACTATATTTAGAAAATACATTAAAACTGTTGTTGTGCCTCTTGACAGGTTTTAAAATAACTGCACTAAGAAAATTATGCAGATCCGATTATTATTGTGTTTTCTACGCGGGGTTGATTTACCCCACCCACTTTTTATAACATGGGGGTATGCCAGTACCGGAAGTTGCCAGTTACACGCTAAAATCGATACATCAATATAGCTGCTGACGAATGATAGAGTATATCATGTGCTATGCAAAACCAGAAGAAATTTTCAAAATTTGTTCGCAATCGTAATTTTAACAGATATAATAACTAGCACTTGACTGTTATTATTTTGGTATATTGATGGGTGTTTTAAAATTGTTATAGAAGAGCAAACAACATGCTTATAGTTTTGCTGCACTTGTCTACGATTAGCGTTTGAATAATTAATTTTGATGGTGCAAAGAAAAACTAGGCTTGAAAAATGCTTATATCACCATAGCGAATGGAACTTAACAGCGTCTAATTTCCTAATGGCTGCGTGGTTAAAATGACACGGATTTCGGCCAGTGTCCTTTTTACGCCCTATTCAAAGCTATACATCTTGACCGAAGTAAGCGCTAATGATGTAAAATTTATATCAGTTGATAGACAGAAGGTAGACCTTTCAAAATATATATAGTTATGGCACCGTAAATTCTATATTTGTAGAGATACAGCCCGATTCTACGAACATAAAAAATGACCCTCGTATTTGCTTTCATGGTGCTCTGTGCTCAATTTCCTTTAATTTGATATGCAACATGACTACTTTAACAAAAAATATGGTTTGGCCTTTTGGTCCCACCCCCTGGGTCAAGGGTGTGTCTACGGGCAAATTATTTGCTACCATGTTGCTGCAAACGTTGTCAGCTTTAATTTGATATGCTACATGACCATATTATGGAAAAGAAATTGGCCCCGGCTCCATCCACTAAATCCACCCCGGGGCTGGAAACCATGCCTACAAACTTAAATCCTGTTTGATATGTTTCATATCTATTGCTGTTCTGCCTGCATGCAAAATTTCATCAAAACTATTGACAACGGCCTTAGTAACTGCGAAATTTAAACAATTGACCTTTGACCCCTTAGTTGGCGTCGAAGGGGGTGGGATAAAGTTTGACACTGCCATGCTTATCTACAGGCACTTGGCAAGCATGGTCTAGAATGAGAAGTTGTTAAATATAATAGCATTGATGAAATGTGAAGATTATCACACAAAAAAGCTAATGTAGGTTTTGCATTATACATGCCTATATTTAAACAAGGGCAATAACTCAAGTGTTAAGGGTCGATTTTGACGATACTAATAGGATATTGAGAGTCTATGGTATTCATCATGTGTACCAAGAATGAATCAACTCAGATCAATAGCTACTGATATATGGTTCATGATGGACAAAAAGTGATGACGGGCGGAATGGACGGACGGACTGTTGTATGGACGACACCAAAACTATATCCCTCCGACTTGCTATTTCAAACAAAAGAGATGAGCTATTAAATGAGACACCCACCTCATTGCCATCTCCGCGAGCGGAGATGGCGATGAGCTGGGTGTGGCATTTTAGTGTTGTGACACCCTGATGTTATAGTCACGGAAATGGCTGTATCATGCTTCACCACTTAGCCGGTGCTACCATATAGATTCCAAACTTAGTCAATTCTAATTGCCATCCCCAAGATGGCTGTTGAAACATTTATTGTAGGTATGGATTCAGTAGCTACTGTAAATTCGGAAATTTTCGCGAGAGTTTTATTTTCGCAAAACTTTGTATATGCGAAGTTTCGTGAAAATGTAACCCTCGCGAAATAGCAATATAACTCTGTCGTTTACTGATGTAGGTAATTCATGCCCTAGTCACAAATTTTTTTAACGTCGCAAATATGATTTTAACACTATTCGCGAAAATAAAATTCTCGCGAAAATTTCCGAATTTACAATTTTATTCTTATATTTATTTTATAAAACCCATGTCAATGCCTTCATGATCTGTTATGGCAGTTATTCGTAAATTGTGCCCCGCCCCTTTTTTACAGTTGGGCTGTAAAGAGGAATACATGGCATGTAAAAGTTAAACCAAGTCTATTTGCTATACCATGGTTTGTCTGGCTGTACGTGGAGACTGACCACAAACATAAACCACCTCTTGTATAACAGTTTATACCACCTACGGTAAGGGAAAAGAGATCGTGAATTCCGTCACCTGGGTCCAAACTAATGCCTCCTTAAAGTTGAGGACATTGATATTCCAAATGTTAATAAGTTGCTAGGATCCGTGCAGTACATATGGCCAGGGATGTCATTGTGATATAAAGAATATATGAAACAATTTTATCTATAAGGAGGCATTATTTATTCTGTGCCCTAGATACAGTCACATTGCATAATGCATTCCTTCAGTGTGCTGATAATCCGAATATGAGCCGCGACATGAGATTTCCAACAATGTGGTATGTGCGACCTGCAAAGCCTCAGATCAGACTGCGCATACGCGCAGTCTGATCAGAGCCTTTGCTCGTCGCTTGAATATTCTATGACTGCTAAGCAACTGACCAAACATCAATCAGACTTTCTTTGCTTAATAACAGGATGCTACACAGGTTTGTCTGAGTCTACACTTGTCAAAATGCTACATTGTTGGAAATCACATGTCGCAGCACAATTATCAATTTAACTCTTAGCATGCTGGGTATTGTTTCGTGATCTTCTGCTGATTTTGATGAAAATTACCATTTTCAAAAATTCCTTCATGAACAAACAGTTTGTCCTTATATGAGTCCTAATAGGTCGGGCCTAATATGAGTCAAATCTGTTTGAAAATGTTATCAGCAGACTGGAGATATTATAGCAGGCAAGGAGTTAATATACCCTATAAACTTGATGTTACAACTATTACATATGTTTTGCTTCAATTTTTATCATATTAAAAACCCAGTGTGATAATTCAGGGCTACCTATCCTTTCATGCCTATCAAGAGGCCCATTATGTATATTGGTATATATGTCCTTCAATCTTCGTTGTTTTAGTGGATCTATATGCGTATGAAATCTTCCTACACTACATTATAGAAGAAAGCGCTACGATTTGATACAGCTGTATAGGAAAGTTCATGAATTTGGTGAAATTGAACCAGGAAAGCATGTTGATTTTAATGACTGACACTTGTAAAAGAGCTCACTTATTTAAGATACAGAAGCCCAGTTGTAAAAAAGAAATTGAGAATGGATTCTTTACCAATAAGAAGTATCGATTGGTGGAACTCCCTAAATGAAGAGAAATTATCATGAGCATGAGGGAGGGATAGAAGAATCAGTCCCGAGCATTACTGATTGGCATCACGAGGCTTGTCAGTGATGACACCCGGTGATCGCGAGGGACGGATTTTTCTATCCCATCCTCACATGAATTATGGATTCTTTTTCTTGTTCACCACTTAATACTTCATTTATATTTGACGTCATTTTAACATTACAATGACGTCACGGATCGACCTACGGCCAAAGTGCGGCTGTTCGTTTTTTATCTTTCCCTAGGGCTGGTATCGGTGTCTGACATGGGTGAAAATAACGGAAATTCCGATCTGGTGTGCGAGAAAAGAAGGTGTAAAACCCAGTATACGAGAAAATAAGATGGATAAGAAAATATTCACAATTTAAAAAAGTTTATTTATCTGGCCCTATGAAACGTCACGACCTGCCTGGACGATGGAAAAACCGGACATTGTTGCATGTGAATACTGAACAAAGGCGTAGACCAGCCTGCGCATCCGCGCAGTCTTTTCAGCGCCTTATTATTCGCTATCCGGAAAGAATGGTACATGTATCCAAACCTGATTCATGCAAAGTTTCAGTGATCTATAAAGTATCGATAGCTCAGCAGACAGGTTAACTTTGTGCTTTGCTTGGTCGGAAACCCCGAAGACAGGTTTTCTCGCTTGAGCAATTGTATGGCAAACCCAAAAACAAAAATAGCTAAGACTCGCATCAGCATTATTAAGTACCCGATGGCTTCTCCAATCTAACTTAATTGATGTCCTAGTTGGCCAGAGCCTTCGCTGTTTTAACCTCTAAATCATATGGGCCCTGGGGCGGTCAAAAGGTCAATATCATTAGATGTAAATTACAAAGTCAATTTCAAAGATTTTATACCAAACGTTGTGTGTGTTCTCAAAAAGAAAATATTTAAAACATATCGAACAGGATTTTTATTCTGTAGTCTGGGTCCAGCCCTAGAGGTGGGACTTGGGGTGCTTGGGGGTCAAAACTTTGAATTCCGTCCGTCTGTCCGTTATGCTACCTCCTCCTAAACCAGTGGACGAAATCCAACCAAATTTGGCGTGTGAGTTACTCACATGAATGGCGTGTGCAGCAACATATATTTTTGGCCCCACCCCCTGGGGCCCTGGGGAGGGTAAAAAGGTCAAATATCATTTAATTTCAATTACAAAGTCAATTTCAAAGATTTTTATACCAAACTCTGTGTGGGATCTCACAAATAAAAGATTTAAAACATATCGAACGGGATTTTAATTCTGACGCCTGGGTCATGTCCTAGGGGTGAGACTTGGATGCTTGGGGTCAAAAATTAATTTATTCCGAACATGGTCATGTGGCATATCAAATTGAAGGGGATGGTGAGTAGAACAGGATACAAGTACAATTTTTACCCTAGAGTCAAACTGGTGGCCTTGGGGTGGGGTCAAAAGGTCAAATATCATTCGTTTCAATTACAAGGTCAATTTCAAAGATTTTTATACCAAACTTTGCGTGTATTCTCACAAATAAAAGATACATAACATATCGAACGGAATTTTCATTCTGTAGCCTGGGTCATGCCCCAAGGGTGGGACTTGGGAGTGCTGGGGTCAAAACGTTTAACGTGGAGACTTGCGATGGCGCCCCATCGACTGCATGTTCTAGTTTTTAATTTATTATCATGGTAGTTCTATTGGCAGGAAATAAACAAAGTATGAAATCTGTGCAAAATGCACAGGTTTCATAATTTGTAAATTTCCTGCGTTTGTTCACTTTCAAATATGCATTTTCTGAAAGCACTCGCCAAGCAGGTTGGCTAACCAAACAGGTTGGATAACGCCTTGATAGTTTGTACAGTTCGAATTAAACAAGAGATTGTGCATACAAGTGATTGGAGGACGTGGTAATTGTTTTAGTCTTTTATCTCGATGACAAATTAATAAGCCTTGAAGTTGACACTGTACTATCTCTCTAAAAAATGTGGGATAGAGCTGACCAAACTGTTCAGGATTTAAAACACCGTGTTGGAATAGGATGTTTGTGGTATGAAAATAAGATTTTCTTAAGTTTTTCATCCTTTTATCATGTCCATGGATGTATGCATGCATATGTTTGACATCCACAGTCAATGCATCTCAGCGTGCACTGACGCTTCTTTTTAGCATATTCTTTGACTTTCTTTTTTTAGTGGTGACTTTGGTCGTCTACTGATAACGTTTGCAAACAGTTGGGATCCATGCCAGGACCGACAAATCTGGGTCTAAACCGTTTGACACTCTGAAAGTGTTCCTGGAAAGAGTCTAGTATAAAAAAACGTGTAATTCAAAAAAAAAAAAAAAAAAAGCCAGCAGAAGATACCAAAAGCATGAAAAAATACCCAGCGCGCAGAGTTAGGAGTCAATGACACTCTATCCGTTATATTTTATGCAGTTAATTTCTTTATGCTTTATGTACTGATGGATTCTTCCTTCTCGTTCGATTCAATAAACTTGAGATGGTCCATTGTATATATCAAGGGGTCACAGGTTATAATGTTTTTTAATGTATTTCTTTCTTCTTTCTCTGAATCATCGTTTTTTTCTTAGAAAAAAAAGTGCAGATGTGTAGATTGCTTTTCTTGATTGATTCTTGTAGCCTATAGCTATATATAGCTTGCCACTGATGACACCTTTCCTATGTAGTAATAATCTAAGCTCATTGCCATGTTAAAAATTCGCGACTTGCATGAATTACCTACAGCAATAAATGGCAGAGTGATTTTGCCATTTCGCGAGGGTTTTATTTTCGCGAAATTCCGCATCCGCGAAATTTCGTGAAAATAAAACCCTCGCGAAAATTTCCGAATTTACAGTATATCTTGCTTTCAACGTATATTGGCATCAGCTATTGTATTCTACCTTTTTGTGTCGTCTGCGAAGCATGGTCGACACATTTAAGAAATGAATTCAATTTTCGGAAAGTTCATGGAATCATGAATACTTCGGGTCTCGTGCAAAGTAAGTGAAGCCCGAAGGGCTTCACGTTAACTTTGCAAGAGACCCGAAGTATTTATGATTCCATGAACATTCCAAAAATTGAATTTATTACTTATACTTACATTTTATATTATCAGTCAAGTATCAATTTTCATTTTTCACCTAACTTGGCTGGATTTCCAGATATTTTGAATCAAATCAGACATAACGTAGGGTTTGGAATAGCCAAAACGCCAAATTTCCGCGCTTAAAGTCATGGCGATACGTGTTAATCAGTAAACAAGCAACGTTATTGGATGGACTTGACGTTAGTCCGCTCAAATGGCGCGTATGTGGGTGTGACTTACATCGATTTGTTCATGAAGGTATGAACCACATCTCAAATGTAAAGGTTCATTTAAAGACTCGCAGTGGAAATATAAATATAGGGATCATCGTCGGCAGCGGCGTCGTCGTCGTCCGTGTTTCACACTTTTGGTTTCCGATCGATAACTCTTGAAGGGATGCATCAATTTTATTCAAACTCTATAGAAGAGTCAAACATGATAAAATACAGGTCAAGTTCGATAAATGCAATAATCCGCAAAATTTTGACTGAGTTATGGCCCTTTTTGACTTATATTCTTCGATCAATAACTTTTGAAGTGTTGCAACAGTTTCATTCAAATTTTACAGAAGGGTACAGCATCACAAAATTCAGGTCAAGTTCGAATTTTAAGGCCATTTGCAAACTTTTGACTAAGTTATGGCCCTTTCTTTACTTAGGTTTAGGCTAATGCAAAAGCTATAATTTTTTTTGTGGAATAAACTGCACATTTTTCCAAAACTATAAAATCTGACAACTTCTCACAATAGACTATGATTACCCAGTGCCTGTAGATAAGCATGACATGGATTAAAATTTTACCCCACCCCCTGACCCCTTAGGTGGGGTCAAAGGTTAAATATTTAAATTTCGCAATAACTCAAACAGTTGTCAATATTTTTTACCTGAAATTTCGCGTGCAGACAGAGGCACAATAACTATGAAATATGTCAAACATGATTTTTGATCGAAGGCCTGGGTCCGACCCCCTGGGTGGACTTAGGGGGTGGGGTCAAAAGGTCAAAATTCAACTTTTTCAGAACATGGTCATGTTGTTGCATATCAAATTAAAGGGAATCAAGTATACAGCATCATAGTAGCAAATATTTTTCCAGCATCCCCCCCCCTCCCAGCATTGCCCCCCCCCCCCCGACCCTGGGGGTGGAGTCAATAGGTCAATAATCAACTTTTTCAGAACATGGTCATGTTGCATATCAATTTAAATGGATTCACGAACGCAGCAAAATGGTAGCAAATATTTTGATCAACAGACCCTACCCCCCCCCCCCCCAACCCCAACCGTTGGGGTGGGGTCAAAGGTCAAAATTCAACTTTTTCAGATTATGGTCGTGTTGCATATCATTTTTTTTTGGATTCACGAATGCAGGAACATGATAGCAAATATTTTGCACGCAGACCCCTACCACCCCCTAATGAGCCTGGAGATGGGGTCAATAGGTCAGAAATAAACTTTTTTCAGAACATTGTCATGTTGCATATTAAATTCAATGGGATCACGAATGCAGCATAATGGTAGCAAACCCCTACCCCCCCCCCCCCCCCCAACCCTGAGGGTGGGGTCAAAAGGTCAAAATTCATTTTTTACAGAACATGGTCATGTTGCCTATCAAATTAGATGGAATCACAAATGCAGCAACATAATAGCAAATATTTTGTCCGCAGACCCCTAACCCCCCCCCCCCCCGACCCTGGGGTCAAAATTCAACTTTTTCTGAATAGGGTCATTAACTGCAGCAACATGGTAGCAAATATTTTGCCTGTAGACCCCTATCCCCTGGGGATGAGGTCAAAAGATTAAAATTCAACTTTTTTTGAACATGGTCATATGCCTGTTGCGTTTCAAATGAAATGGAATCACGAATACAGCAACATGGTAGCAAATATTTTGCCCGCATACCTCCCGCCGACACTTGAGGTGGGGTTAATAGGTAAAATAAAACTTTTTTCAGAATATGGTCATTAAATGCAGCAACATGGTAGCAAATATTTTGCCCACAGACCCCTCCCCACCCCACAACCCCGACCCTGGGGGTGGGGTCAAAAGGTCAAAATCCAACTTTTTCTGAACATGGTCATGTTGCAGAGCAAATTAAATGGAATAGTGAATTCAGCAACATGGTAGCAAATATTTTGTCCGCAGACCCTCCCCCCATAGGAGTCAATATCGAATTAAATGCAGCAACACGATAGCAAATATTTTTTCCGCCGCTGGCCCCACACCCCACCCCCTCCCACAACCCGATCCTGGGGTTCAAAAGGTCAATATTAAACTTTTTCAGAACAGGGGTCAAAGGGTCAAAATTCAACTTTTTCAGAACATGGTCATGTTGCATATCAAATTAAAGGGAATAGTGAATTCAGCAACATGGTAGCGAATATTTTGTCCGCAGACCCCCCTCCTTAACTCCCCCCTCTAACCCTCGGGTCAAATTTCAACCTTTTAAGAACATGGTCATGTTGCATATCAAGTTAAATGGAATCATAAATGCAGCAATATTGTAGAAAATATTGGAATCTCAGACCCCCACCGACCCCACCCCCAAGGTGGGTGGGGTCAAAAGGTCAAAATTCAACTTTTACAGAACATGGTCATGTTGCATATCAAATTAGAGGGAATGGAGCTTAGAGCATCATGCACATATTCTCTCCTTACAGACACCCTCAACCTGTGGGTTAGATTCAAAGGTAAAAAAATCTAAATGTGGTCATGTTGCATATCAAATTTAGAGGAAGGTATGATAGACTGACATACAAGCAAACACTTTGACATTACACATACCACCTGGCATCTGGGTCTGGTTGAAGTCAGATATCAAAATTGTACAGATAAGTTTATGTTTTTTAACTAACCACTGAAAACTACTTGATTGGCTTTTAACTATGATCTGTATGATACCCAAGGTGACCAAAGGGGTTGGAGAAATGGGATTAATGTTTTGTGATTTATAAGTTTCTCTAAATAACCCTTCGCCGGTAATATAAATTCGACAAATTTGCCTTGTTTGACTTTTGTTTTGCCAGGCAGCACATCCGATTCTCAGAATTCTGGTTTTTCTTCTTCGTGTTTTGTTCATCCTTTAGTATTTTCTCTACTTATGAAAAGGGACATTTCTAATCAAGCCAAACGCAGATGTAAAGGCTTAACCATACTATTTCAGAGTTTCATATTTAAGGGTTACACCTATTATGCCTATCTTAGAACGACCATATCTCATGAGCGTAGACTCAGTGAACATGTCAGTCCATACAGCATTACAAACACCAGGAAGATGCCTCATTACATGTTCACCATTAATGACAGGTTTAGATCAACAAAAATTTTCGACGTAAAAGTGTGAATATTTTCTTGCCCATTCATTTAAAATATGTTTTGCGTGCACAAAAGAACCGTCTCATTGAGACGGTTCTTTTGAGTACCCACAACATATGTTTTGGTTGAGAAACAAGAAAACTATTTTTCTGTTACGCATTGTTAACTAAAGTCCTGAAATTTAATGAAACACTTCAGAACTTCAGGTAACCCATCCTTTGACTACAGGTAGAACATACCATAGCGTAAATAATTAACGCGCCCAGCAGTGAAGAAGTATGGTAGCATTAGATGCAAAAAAAGTAAGTGAGTATAATCAGGAAATACCACAATCACAAACTGCAGACAGCCCCGTGGCACCGCCAGGAAGAGCCGCTCAACCATCATGAGACACCACGAAGACAAATTAAGCAAAGCAACCAGCTCTCTCTTCCCCATCAAGATGATTGCAATACTAGAATGGACATAAAGTAACGTACAACAAAACATAGAACAATTACAGACTCCCACAATGGGAGTAACAATAAACAAAAAGTCGACAACAACTGAACCACCGCCTTCGAACGGACAGCAGCCTAACCCACCGGGGGGGGGGGGGGCTTAAATGCATTTTACTGGTACCAAATCTTCGCCCTAGATTTTGCTGTTGTTGAAGTACAAGAAATGTTCAGCTTGCATGGAGGCCATCTAACTAATGCAATGTATCATCCTGGAGAAACACTCTAATCAAATTAACACACCATGATAAAACAAAGAACAGGGCTCATGACTTACAGATAGTCAGAGCTAAAGAAAACCTCAAGTTGAGCCACGGTGGGTCCAGCTGCAGATAAGCATCAGGCACCAACCCACCGATTAAAGCTTTATGCCAGAGCCGTCATAGAGTCTGAGGCCTTTAAGTACACATGCCAATCAGTTTTGCGTTCTGGCCATTTAAATAATGAACACTGGTTCTATAAGGCAATCAACACACAGTTTAATTCACTGATTCGTTTGAGAAGTGAATTCATATCTCCATACCTAGTTAGTTCTTCCCTGACAAACAACTGACCCATTAATCCTTTCACGAGTAACGAAAGGCACGCATGTTTTCAAAAATATAATTTTGAAAAACCCTCCTAACATGGATACAAACATTTCACTGATTAAAGCTGCACAGTCTGTAACTTTTGACCTTTTAATTTTAGAAATAATGTTACTATTTTTCAAGAACACAGTAAAAAAACTAAAATTCAGGTATACATTTTACCAATTTCGTAAATCCTAACAAATTATCAGTATCAAAACAACAGTATCTATGTTATAAATTAACTGTCTATAATTATTGGAGGGACGCAAATAATTACCAACAAGAGTAAAAACACCTGTATTTATAAGATAATTCAATTTTACATGCAGTTTTCAGCTATAGTGAGCAGATTTATTGTGAAAATATAACTTAGTTCTACTTTTACAAATTTTTTAAAAAGAAAATAAAAATTTTCGAAAAATGTTCATAGTTGCAGACTTAGTCTCTTTAATAACCGCCTGTTTGTTATTAGTGTCCCAACAGATCATATAAAGCTCATTAGCTCGTGCATTCCACCTACTCTCAATCTCATCGCCAAAATGTTCATGGTCTACACATACTACACTCACTGCATCCCTCAGCGGTAAAAAAACAATGACTGTATTCTGTTGGCAGTACCTTGGCATATGACAAGGCGGTCATTGTAGTAACTTGATCTAAAAGTGTTATTATAGTTAGCATTTTGTATTCATATTTATATACTATCCTTCCTCTCTATACTTTCTGGTGATAAGCTCGAGGCATTGAGCGGTGGATTTAATTATGTCTTGAACAAATGAAAAATCTGTGAGTGCGTATCATAAAAAGTAATTCTCTTATTTCTTAACCAAAACATATGTTGTGGGTACTCAAAAGAACCGTCTCAATGAGACGGTTCTTTTGAGCACCCAAACATATTGTTAAAACTGACGGGTGAGAAAATATTTGCATTTTTACGCTCATTTTTTTTTTACCTTAACCTATGGTTTCATGTGCTCTTTTCAAAGAGATAATCATACTTACAAACAAAAACTTTCAGAGGAAGAACATATTTTATGGTCACCTCTGCGGGCATTTTTTTTGCTTCCTTGGGCCTCTGTTATATTTGATTTTAACTTAAAATTCAGGGGATTCTGCTATTTTGTATGTGATAGACGGTTTATTGTCTCATCTGATGTTACATTCAAATTGGCTGTTTCGACCTTAGAAGTCTGGGTTATTAAAATGCAAGAGAATGTGTTGTCAGCCTTCCATTTTGAAATGACAAGCCAGCATCAAAATTATCAACCACTGTTTGAATCATATTATAAATATATATGACATATCTCATAAATATCTGAAAAAAAACTTTATTTTACAGAAAAAAATAAACAGTCATTTTTTCATATTACATTTAGCAGACATCTTGGAGACATTCTTAATATGTTTGACCATGTCAGTATGTTATTACCTCTTGTATTAATATACTATGCAATGACATCAGATATTTACAAATTAAATACATAATGAATGCAAATATTGAGCTGCCATTTTGGACGCCATCTAGATTTTCCCATAATGCTCAATGAAGACAGGGTGTCATCAAACAGATTTTTCAATGACAACATCTAACCACCAAGAATCAATAAAGAAAAAACTTTGAACCCCACTTTCAGGTCAAGCTAGGTATTTGCTGGGTGTAAAATAAAATGATTATCTTACATTCGTGCCTATTTATTATTAAAAGTATTAAACTCTTTTGAACTCATGATAATATGAGAGCCATCCAACCCGTTTAATAAATCCAGCCTTTAGATAAGAGTGTATAATTGAAACAAACAAAAAAAGATTTTTCTAATATCTCAACCAAGACACATTATTAGGTACTTAAGGAACCCTTTATTCCACTTTTACAATTCGGTTGATTTGCAATGTGTGTGTTCGAAATGTTTTGCTTAAATTCTTATAAATCTCATTGAGGATTTCTTAAGTTGTTTCATGTTTAATGAACTGATTTCCATTCTATATAAATCTTGAGAATGAACTTTGCTGTGAACACGTTTCCACCTCTATAATTAACCTCGTAACAATAAGGCTTTGGTTTAGACATATTCATTTAATTTACATATATTTACATTTTTGAAGCACTCCTTTAATGAATCTTTATATTTTTGCAACTGTTCATAGCTTTATGAATTACACAAATTTGATTGACAGCTGCCAAACTCACTTACACGTGCAATACGCTTCGAACATCACCCTCATTCCTTGAAGTGATACTGGTGTTGTGATTGACAGCGAGCCACACCCGAGTCGCACGTGCAAAACACGCCTCTTGTTTGCTCCATTGGCGGTCGTGTTCAAGCTGGCTGTTCCGCTTTTCCATTTTACACTCCGACTAAACCGTTAATACGATTATATTTACATACAAAACTTTTTCAATTTCTAAATTAAAAATATTTTTTATATTTTAGATATTTATAATAAAATATAAATATAAGCAATCAATTCAATTTTTGGAATGTTCATGGAATCATAAATACTTCGGGTCTCTTGCAAAGGTAACGTGAAGCCCTTCATTCCATGAACATTCCAAAAAATGAATTCATTTTTTAAATGGTGTTCATTGTCATTTTATACCTGATAGACAGAATCCAGTAGCAATCATGTATAATAATTATTAAGGTAACACCTAATGTACTGCAAGAATAACTTTCGTGCACACCAGATAAGGATATCTGAGATTTTGCACTGGGATAGAAAATCTTATCTTACACATGCTATCTTGCCCAGGACGTCAAGTAACGTCATCATGTGAAATTGCACCTAAGCGTATTCAGGGACTTCTGTAAGCTTAATTTAAAATAGATAAATAAAAACATTGGTGAGCAAGAAAATGAAACCATTATTCGTGTGAGGGTTGGATAGAAAAATCCGTCCCTCGGCATCACCATTTTTCATCACTCGGCATACCTCGTGACGCCCAACGACGATCCTCAGCACGGATTTTTCTATCCTACCCTTACACTCGTGATATATTATTTTATTCTACTTAAGGAAAAACAAAAATTTGGCATTTAAAAATGAAGTTTGTCAGCCAATTTGAGACGATTTGATAAGATTATTATCAGCTTATTATATATCCTTATTTGGCATTCGGGAAAGTTCGTCACAATTCGAGAATCGAATCATGCCTTGGGTGAATATAAGGAGCATTACGCGTAGTACTATGTACCAAAAAGCTCCATTTTGTTATAGACTGGTTCTCTCCCCTACACTGGCTATTGTTGGGACAGGTCATCAATAAATCAAACGGGCAGAAATCTGTCCGTCTCACGGAATGTCACGGAGCTAGCCGACAACTCGGAACCAGTTTAAAAGTTCCACACAGGCTACAGTAAAAAAGCTTATGGGTTTTTCTATTAAATATCGCTTTATCATTTTCCTTTCTACGTTTCTCGAGTTTGTAACGCTGCATTCAAACTTGTTATTGTGTTGGCATGGTTTTCGTGATGTCAATGTCACCGTTAAGGTTGGGATTTGTTGGCGGAGGCAGTCATGTTTCTGTGGTTGTCTTGTCAACTTAACGATTTTTAATACAACTTATGATTGGCCGACCAATCACAGCCCACCTAACATAATACATGACCAGTTGTTAATTTGCTCGGAACAACTCGGAACTAGTTTACATTTTGTTAGCGCGAACTGGCTTATGGAAAATTAGTTATGTAGCATGTGTTTTCAGCTCAATTAAAATCGATTATTCTGATTATCTGAAAAGTTTAATCAGCAGAATAAATGAAGTTTATATGCATTTTTCAATAACGTTATTTAATTTCAGCGTCACGTTATCACCCGCGTTATCAAAGTAGATCCTCAATGTACATCCGTGGTCTGATTCCACGGAAATTCGCGGAATTGGCCGAGGCAGTTCTGATTGCCTATTTAGGGGTTTGTACAGGACACATGCAAAAATGTTAGAACTTCACAATAAATTGATATGTTAATCTGTGGAAATATAGTTGGATAATGGGCATAAATGAGACGTTTCTCTTTTGAGCTCCAAAATAAATGTTTCAACTGCTGGATAAGTAATTTTTTACTTTTATCTGGACTTATGATAAATTCAACTAGAACACATTTGATGACGCGTCATCGCAAATCCCCATGCACTAGTGGAAATATAATGGTATTTATTTGACCTTCTGACACCACTCCAAGGTCACCAGTTTGATCCTAGGATAAAACTTTCCACTGTTTCCTGGTCTGCTGGTCACCCCCTTTAATTTGATATGCTACATGACCAATTTAATCTTTGACCCCCAAACACCCCAAGTCCACCCCTGGGGCATGACCCAGAATACCGAATGAAAATCCCGTATTATATGTTTGATATATTTCGTTTGTGAGAAGATACAAAATGCTTGGTTTAAAAATCTTTGAAATTGACTATGTAATTGAAATTTGATCATATTTCACCTTTTGCCCCTCCCTGAGGCCCCATGATTTGGAGACCTAAAAACTGTGCCGTTGCACGTGCCATTCATGCGAGTAACTCACACACCAAATTTGGTTGAATTTCGGAGAAAAAAAAATTGACTCCTCAACCCCCCTGTACCCACAAGTACCACCCCTGGTGCATGATCCAGGCTATAGAATGAAAATCCTGTTTGATATGTTTTATATCTTTAATTTGTGAGAAGACACGCAAAGTTTGGTTTAAAAATATATGAAATTGACTTTGCAACTGAAAACTTATGATATTTGACTAAGCCGTTGCACGTGTCATTCATGTGAGTAACTCACCCACCAAATTTGATTGAATTTTGTCAAAACATAGAATTTGACCTCCCCCCCCCCCTGTAGCCCCCCAAGTCCCATCCCTGGGGCATGACCCAGGCGACGGAATGAAAATCCCGTTTAATATGTTTTATATCTTTCATTTGTGAGAGGACGTTTAAAAATATTTGAAATTGACTTTGTAATTGAAATTTAATGATATTTGACCTTTGGACCCTTCCCTGAGCCCTTGTGGTAGGGGCAAAAAATATTGTGCCGTTGCACGCCCCATTCATGTGAGCAACTCACACATCAAATTTGGTTGGATTTCGTCAATGGTTTAGGAGGAGATAGCGTGACGGACGGATGGAGGCGATTACAATATTCCCATCGCTTTTTTAAAAAAGTGTGGGGATAATAATCATGAGCACTAATGTAGGATCCTCTCTCCATTCCAGATAGAAAACTTGTGACGTTTGAGCGTGAAATTCTCCCATCAATTTATTCATATATGTTTTCGTTGAGAAATTAAAAAAATCCATTACTCACTCTTATCATGATGCATGTTTATTGTTTCCTTTTAACTGGTATTTAATGGTGAACAAGAAAAAGAATCCATTTTCGTGTGAGCAGGGTGGGCTAGAAAAATCCGTCCCTCGTGATCACCATTTGTCATCACTCGGCAAGCCTGGTGATGCCAAACGGCAATCCTCGGGACTGATTTTTCTATCCTACCCTCACACTCATAATAGATTCTTATATTCTATCCCTCCCTCAGACCCATGATATATTCTTATAATCTGTAGACGTGTCTATTATTTCCTTTCATCTAATTTGTGTAGTTTCAGAATGATGATACTGATATCCTACACATGCTACATGGAGCTATTTCTTCTATCTTTAACAATGTGTACTGTGGACAATGGATTAACCGACGCAAGATCAAGCAACAAATGCCCATGCGATTATAACCAGAACACTCACATGGCAAACTGCTTCTTACGCGGACTCATTAAAGTTCCTGAATGTGTCCCAAACACAACTCTTCATCTGGATCTTCGCGTCAACAAACTGGTATACCATCCAAGACAATTTGAGCGCTTTACGTCTCTCCGGAGTCTAGATTTAACAGGAAATCCTATTCTTGATTTAGGAAACGACCTTTTTGCAGGACTTTCCGATTTACACGAGCTTACACTTTCGGACTGTGGTTTGACGTTTCTAGAAGGGAGTAATTTCAACGGACTTATTAAACTCAGGAAGTTATCACTAAACGTGAATGCAATAAATGGACTAACCAAGGACAGTTTGAATGTTATTTCCAATTTGACATATTTAGACTTAAGTTATAACGCAATCACTTCCTTAGAAGAGTTGGTTTTTTCAAAGCTGTCTCGTCTTGAATATCTAGATTTAAGCCACAATCCTTCTTATGTAAATAATTCACTCCCACATGCACGTTCTGTAATCTTTAGTAGTCAGTCGTTCACTGGGTTGTCATCGTTGGGCCATTTAATTCTCCGAAATATCACTCTTCAAAATTCCACATCGTTTCCTGTTGATATATTTCGACCTCTTCACAATCTAACAAAACTGAATCTGATACTATTTTGTCGTACCTTTGAGGAAACTGACTATAATTGCCCAAATCTACATGAACATCTTGGACAAGTTCCAACTCTTCAGCAATTATATCTGGACGCTGACAGGATCAATCAATTAGGACCTGGATTTGCGTCATTATCAAATCTACAAGAGATAAAATTTACGACAGCTGTAGATGGGATTCGTCTAGGTGATCTAGGTAATGAAACATTTAAGAATCTAAAGGATACTAAAGTGTCAAAATTAGTCCTGGATGCCTGGCATCCTGTTCAAATTGACAATATTGAACCATTAACATTCTCTGTTATCAAAACTCTGCAAGTGTTAGATTTCTCCTTTAGTTCAGAGATGTGCAATGATGCATTTAACAACATTTTCATAGGATTAGAGACTACATCAATCAAATCCCTGCGCCTCTCTATACAGTGTCCCTCACAAGTTTTTCTCAGCACCGAGTCTTTAACAAGCCTCGCAGGAACCCAATTAGAAAAGCTAGATATATCATACAGTTCATTATCAAGATTGTGGGGAGGAGACTTTTTCTTCATGCTTCCAAAAACGTTAAAGCAAATATCTCTATTCCATAATGCGATTGATAGAATAAATCTTACTTATCTTCATACGCTTGAACAACTAGTAAGTCTAGACCTGAGTCATCAAACCCAAGACATAAAGAGAAACAAAAGAAGTGCAGGCAGCCGTAGTCCTTCACATGTAGCTATTAATTCCATAAACAACACACAGACAGGAGCCATTGCAGATACACGAACAAGCATTTTAGGCCCTGGAAATGGACACAATTCTGTTGGTACAGAGGAATGTCATCTATTGCCTTTTCGTCTTCAGATGATTGATATCAGTTACAGTTCGCTATTTCCTGACATTGTGAAATCATTATGTAGTACAAATAATTCACTAACGAGGCTGGATGTTTCCAATCAACGTTGGCATTCCTCGATCTCTTCAAATAAAGAGATGTCGAAATTCTGGAAACCTTTAAAAACGCTTGACAAACTCGAGTATCTTAACCTAAATGGAGACCGAATACGGTACATCCCTGATGACGCATTTTCTAAACAATCTCATTTCAAACAGCTGCATATAACAGGCAACATGCTGAACAATATAAGCTTTAATGTTGACAGTTTAAGACAAATAGAACTGATAGATCTCACTGACAATAACATACATTTTGCAACAGACCAATTCATGAAGCAAATTGAAGCGATACCAAACCATTCAAACATTACAATTCATCTTGAAAGAAATTCTCTGGCGTGTAAATGCAACAGTTTGGTGTTTGTACAATGGTTAAGAGATACAACAATAATATCAGATAAAGCTGAACTCAAATGCAAGTACATCAACGGGTCGCTAATTAGCCTTAGACGAGTATCAGACATTTATGATACGCTACAGAAGGAATGTACACGTATCCCATCACCAAAGGTTGACCACTCTGCGGTAATTGTTGGCTGTATTTTGGGGTTAATCATATTTCTTCTTCTCGTGATTATAGTTATTCTGTTCAGAAGGTATCGTAGAATACGAGATAGAATACCTCTGGATAACATGCTTTTATCATAAATTTGAATTATCTGCCAGCATGTAGCCTCAGGCCATAATCGGCCCTTCAGAAAGAAAAAAAATGATGGTGTTCGCTGGCTGGCCAATTGTTTGTTGATGTGTGTTTAGTAACCCGCCAACAGCTAAGTTTATATGAAGACAAAATTCAAGAATTAATAAAATCAAGTACCACACCTGACCTAGGACACCATATGAGAAAGTACAAAAACACAAGGAAACATCACACACAAAAGAGCTGAGAGGTCATTCCTTTTCCCAGCAGGCGACCACAAGGCTGCAAGGAACAGACAATACATAATGACAAAAACAAACGCGAAATATAAGTAACAAAAAGGATCTACAAAAGAAGCATCGGCTAGGAAAGGTCAGTAAGAAAATAACTGGAGGACTTGAACATGTCTGATAGTATCAACCTCATCCTTATTTCTGATGTGGATCAGGACACATAGATGTTTAGTTTGCATGAAAGATCCCTAACATTTAGCTGTATCATCTCCTTGTACATACAAATTGAGATATGAAAAGGAGATAAAGCAACGGTACACACAACTGAAGAAATTCAACATTTAAACCCTGCAACCCCTCGTTTATAAGTCGAGTGGTTTATCCACTACTACACAGCGGTTTAAGTTGGCGGGCCAATAATGGCACTTTCTTATATGCTTACTTTGGACGGTCTTAGCAGCTGATGTTTGCTTTTAGATAAAGCAGTGATATAGGGCAAACCTGGAGTTTTGAAAATTTAATCACAACATAAATTTCTTGCTCAACAAGTTTAATACATGTTCTTTATTCAATGACATAGCTGCCGTTATTTTTTTAAGAAAAATCCTTAAAAGCGGATTACCATCAATAAATTCACTGTAAGGCAATTTATCAGTCACCCCTATTATTAACTGAATTGTTTCAACATAACCTAATAAACGTTTCCTATCTCGCGGCATGTTATCTTTATCAGGTCATGATGACGTTGCACTTTTTGAATGACGTCGCTAATGACGCTGAATCAATACAAAAATCAAAAATTACGTCATAATCGCTAGTTTGAATAATGTTCAACAATAGGTAAACTGATAAATAGAATAATAGGTTCGCGACTTTTGATATCAAGTTTACCAGGCTCGGCTTTGAGAACGCTTGTTGAATCGCTCGGCAAGCCTCGCGATGTCAACAAGCGTTCTCGAAGCCTTGCCTGGTAAACTTGATATCAAAAGACACTCACCTAGTATTCTCTATGTATTATTGCCATACTGTGTAATATATCTAGAGATACATTTATTAACTAGAATATTGACAGCACAATTTCCTCGCGGCATAACGTGTGATCAAAAGGTCAATAGGTGTGCCAATACTCAAAGACAATGCTTTGGAAATGTTATCTTGCAAAATCATATCACTGTTTTGACTTATAAACTTTATGTATTAAATAAAAACATAGAGGATCTAACATGAGTGCTCATGTTTTATTGAATTTATTAAACGAGTTGGAGAAAAGAGATAAAATGCGAGGCTTGCCGAGCATTTTACATTCATTCTACACTAAATGGACAAAATATGAAAATACACTGTCCCACGCTTATAAAATTTTCTTATTGCATGATATGTTAAGGCATTTGGTTTTGTATAACTCATCTAATACCTGTTTGAGGTTTCTTACATAATAAAGTTTATATTATGAATAGAAAAAATATTTTTTGAATATACTATGCTTCTAAATCTACCAAATTCTCGTGTCCCTGGTTTACGTTCTTCAAAAGTAGTTATTTTATAGGCCCATTTACATGTATTTTATCCCAAAAAAGTTTTTTGTTGTAAACCTAAGAAACCATTAAATAGACTGCCGATACTCTTGACCTGTTTCAGATGTAGATATTTTGATGAAAAATAATAATCACTTGTCCCGATTTTTAAAGTAAGATACGTTACAATCTTTTTCTGGGTCATAGCATTTCCAAATTATGTTTATTTTTAGTATGCAACTGATTATTTTAGATGCAAATATATCAGTATAAAAGATTTAAACCTCAAAACTGTACTGTGATCTATCTTAATTAAAATATAAACAAAGGTTTCATCCAGAATACAAAAGCACCAAAATATTTGGTAAGATACGTTACAGTGTTTTTTGAGTGCACTTTAGTCTTTTATAAAGCTTTACCCTAACCCTTGCCCGCACTATACTGCCGATTGTTTATTTAAGGGAAAATATTATAGCATTCGTGGAATACTAGTTAAACCTGGCTAAAATGGACCTTAACATTTTATTGGAATAAGATACGTTAAAATAAGATACGTGACGCTCAATTAAAATGCTGCATCTCTATGCTGATAAATCAAGTGTACCCCTGTATGCACATGTGCTATGTTATTTATATTGTCAGCGGAAGCACTGGGCACTATTTTTTACTCATAGCTTAAGGTTATGAAGCGGGACAATTTGGAACGTTTGAATTTTACAAAATCATAGATCTTTGAGAAACAAAGGTACAATATCGTTGAAAATATTATATTGTACAATATGAAGCATTTGAAACTTTTTGAAATATGAAATGCTCAAAATCAATTAGCCTAACAAATGACATTTTGGTCAATTTGAAAACAGAAAACATTGCCCATAACAGATCCTTTCAGCATAACGTATTTTATGAAAAGTCACGTATCTTATTGAAAACAAAAAGGATATACTTTGTGATAGCAAGAATAAATCAGTCATTTTTTGTTATAAAATTGAATTAACAGCACATATGAATATTTTACTTCAAGAAATAGTATACTGGGCTCTTGGAGTTCAGATTATTTTGCATAACGTATCTTATGTTTTTGTAACGTATATTATGAAATCAGTGTTTCCTGTCATCTGAAGTCACAAATTAGGAAAATACTGACGCAAAAGATGTCATGGCTGGTTAAAGGTGATGTTGTCTTTTGTCACAATATTTCCTTGTCAGCGAAATGAAAATAACATAAATTCTTCATATGAATCTTTTGTATTTCATGTTAGTTTTTAAGGAGTGCAAAATAGGCTATTCAAATGTAATTGCAAATGTAACTCAGCGTCTGATTAGAAAATGTCGTTAATTTGCGACTCATGGTGAAGTTCGGTGTAGCATTGTCAAACAGGTTGCAACTGGAAAGCGTCAGCCTTGGTTTAGGGTTTCAAAATCTGATATTGAAATGATCAAAGCGACATTTGAGCTGAAAGCATAAGATACGTTACACTCCCTTTGTAGACACTAGACAGGAATGACAGTTGGAATGACAGGTTTAATTGTTTGAATTTGGATAGTTTAATAACTGATTATGAATCAGTTTGTGTTTGTTCTGATTCACAAGCATACCTGCATATATTTTACATCTTTTTCTATAAATATCGCTTTCACTCTGCAATTATGCACCCTATCTGTATTGTGTGCTCTGCTGGTTTTGAATTTATTATTTTAATATATGTAGGATAAACATTTCTCATTAGTTATTGTACTAGACTCACTACTAATTAATTTAATCAAACAGGATGATTCAGGGTATGTTATAAATTGGATGAACATTGTATAAACAGATGCGACTCCATATGTGTAAGATACGTTACAAAATAGTCTGTTTTTCAAAATGCTTATTGTGGTTATATAGAATACATAGTGTGTGTGAAACCAAATTGATATAATCACATAACATTGCAACTAAGAAATTATACGAAAATGTCATGTGTTAAAAGGGATATTTGATTTTCATCGATTAAAATAGAGATAATGTTAATAAAAAATAATTTCTTTCCATTTGACCTGGGATCTTCTTGCGCATTACCACATGATGAAGACCACTATTGATAAACACATATTATATAGCTATACATTATTCCTAAGGGTATTTAAAACACATAGTTTGCATTCTCTAATATTTAACTAAATTGAGTATTTTATCCTTATATATATTGTAACGTATCTTATGTTGTGTAAATAGCACACCTGTTTACGTCAATATTTTTCTTTCAAAAAAACTTTATTTGGGTACACTGAAGTTTGTTTCAGTATATTAAAAGGTTATTCTATCAGATACAAAGTTCATATATCAAATCTAAAGTATTCGATTTTCAACTTTTCTGATTTCACAATTGGCCAATTTAACGTAGAATGAATGTTTATCCCTTTTTAGCAACGAGTTTAATAAATTCAATAATTCAAGAGCACGAATGTTAGATTCTATTTATCATATGACAAATACTTTGAAATCTCATTTCTGGCGTAAAACGTTATAATTTTGTTATGTACGTAACGTTGTTATGGACGTCATAACGTTTCCCGTAAATCTATAAACCACTAGTGGTTTATCGATTTTATTGCATGGCGTTATTTCACTTCCAGACGCGACGTCATATGATAAAGAGTTAATAAAGAATAAATAGCCAGCTTCGTTTATTTGTTTGATATGCCAAAGTGTTAAGCTTGGAGACCAAAGGAGGCTTTAAAACGATGAAATAATTAAAAGTACTTTGCTGTTTTCTTACTGACACTACCAAGACGTTGCTTCTTTTGTCTGTCTTGTCTGTTCCTAGCAGTATTGTGGTCACCTGTTGGGAAAGGGCTAAGTTCTTGGCTTTCTTGTATGTGAGGTTTTCTTGCCTTTTTGTCACTTTCCCATTTGGTGTCTTGGATCCAGTGTGGTATTTGATTGTATGGATTTTTTGATATTTGCCTTATTTCTAACTTTGATAAATTTAAAATAAGATCTTTGAATTATGTGTACGCAAGTCTTATTCCGTATCGTTTTGCATGCATTTCTGTATATTTCAGTAAAGTTTTGTTTTACAGAATTTTCCATAGTAAGTATAGTAGGATAACTTAGCAAATGTAAACCTCTATTCCATTGAAACTATAATAGTTTCAAAGATGCATAATAATGAGGCAATTCTATTTTCTTATAAACAGGTAAAGCATGACTGTTCACTGCCACGCGCGTATGCAGTAATCTGTGGTAGGTTTAATATAACTGTAAACTGAGACTACCTGCACGCCCAAAATCAAGATAAACTAGCCAGTGTTTGTTTACAACAATTCTCATCTATCTTTAAATCCACTTATAATGGAATACAATAAACAAAAAAAAACAACGCAATCATAAGCATACAAACATGTATTTATCTTTAACCCTTAAAGCGCCAATCATGACTGCAGCTGACGACAAATTTTGCAACATCTTTCCTAATCATCAGAAGAAATAAGGTATGATATATCATGAGAATTGTCTGCCAGCAGACATTTCTCATGAAATATCATGCCTGATTTGTTATTCTTGAATAAGAAGCAAAATTTTAAATTGTAGTCTGCGGCAAATTATATGTTGTGCTTTAAGGGTTAACATAGTTCTGCTGTCACACATTGTCTATTCAGAAATATTGAAATCAAACTGTTAAGGAAAAATGCGTAAGTTTAAGTCTTTGTTTGTATTCAAGAATTAGGTCATCATTATTGGGATTTGATTAACGTGCGAGTGCGGGGGCTTCCTTCACATAAGCCGCCTCCCTCAAAGGAGCTGACTAGCTGCATGTACCGCAGATCTCACACCTGCTTTCTTGGTGATTGACTGATTGAGCTTCAACTCACAGCAGTCATTCTTTGTCAATTTCTTCCACGCCATCTTGGACCTACATGACATATGCCAGCCATCAACCTTTATATCACATACTGTTCTAATTACACAATTACGAGGGTCATCCAATATGTTCTGACAAAGACCCCATAAAACATAACCTTTTTTCAATACTCTTCACATATTATTTAGAATATAGGGAATTGGATCACAGGTTCAAATATTTTCCATGCTGCCATCGCGATGGTTGCTAGGCAACCAAAGAACAAAAGGTAAAGGGCCATGGACAGGACACCATATGCAATATATATGCCCAAATTTTTAAGAAATTACAAACTCTTTTTTAAAACTTTTTGTATAGTAAATAAAGACATTATGTACATGTATGTTGATTTTGAACGGCTACGATAAAGGTTTAGGTTGCGACTGTGGTGTTAGCCAGGTTTTGATTATGATATATCACAGATTTTACAAGAAATATTTTCCTTGAAAATGGGTTGTACTAAAAGTGTATTATCATTGGTATAAAGCATTTATTGAAAGTTATTATTTTCTATGTGTTAAGAAGACTATAGAACAGATTTATCAAAATATGTTTCTATTAATATGCAAATTGACCGCAATGGCTTATATAAGTGTTCAAAATATACTATTTTCTAATTAACGCTGAAAGTGAGGCAATGATTTAATTTTCTGTAGTTGCCTAGCAACCAAGGACGTTCAAAGAAAATACGTCAATGTCATTGTGGTATTTGTGTTTATGGTTCAAATGTGTATTCAGACAACATCACAAACTACTAATAAAACTTTCCAAAGAAACATACTGCATCTTTAACTATCTCTACCCCCCAGCAAAAAATAGCAAAAAAACGCGAATTTTTGCAGCCACTGGCTCTCACAGTAGATTTTTCAAATTTGTATAGCAAGGGGTCAGGTTATGATAAAAACTCCATATTTCAAACATGAGTAGGCAACATCCATGGCCACATGTAATGGGTAATATAATTCTGATTTCAGTAACATTTTTCTGAGATATGGGATCATTGTCAGAACTTATTGGATGACCCACGTAGAAAGCTCCACATATCCAAACTAACAAAGTAAGTAAGGGTGCAAAGATCAGGAATCGATACAATCAAGTACCACACCTGACCCAGGATACCGATTGGAAAGTGACACTCACAGTTAGACACCACAAACTAGTGCCAAGAGGTCAGCCCTTTCCCAGCAGGTAACCACAAAGCACATATAAACAGACGCGCACAAAGACATAGCAAACACAAGACAGAACAAAAACACAAACGATCCACAAAAGAAGTACCGCCTTGGAACGGTCAGTAAAATATTTAACTGGAGGGCTTAAACCGGCTTAACGGCGCCAACCTCACCCTTAATTCAGATGTGAATCAAGACACATAGATATTTGGTTTGCATGAAAGACCCCTAACTTATCAATGCATCATCTCCTAAAACATATAAATCAAGATTAAACAAGGAGATAAAGTAAAGATAAGGACTCAACAGTAAAGCCCTCTTTCTCTTTAAAAGAGATCAAAGTCCTCGAGCTCAAGTTTTGTCAGTAGGACTGTAGCTGCATCCTCTGGCTTGATATTGCAGATCTGTCTTATCATAGACCTGGCCTCAAGGTTATAAAGCTCGAGTTCATTCTCAGACTCAAAATAAAGGGCAATGATTGGCTGCTTGCGGACACGTGTCCGCAAGCAGCCAATCATTGCGCTTTATTTTGAGCCTGAGAATGAACTCAAGTTTTATAACCTCGAGGCCTGTCATTGCCCTGCAAGCACTGAAGGTTCCGCGTAGCCAACGGCGTAGATGGAGCATGTACACATGACAATGGGTCCAGCAAGAGGTGTGGCGGGATGCGAGAATGGCAGTAATTCCCTGAACTTCTTCATGTCTGTTTTCACAGGAGTAGTGTCCGCCAGTCCATTGCCTCCACCAGCGGAAAGCATGTCACCTAGGTAGCAGAAGGAAGCTTTCATGAACTCTACTGAAAATCCAGGACTTTGTAGCAGATCATAACCATTGTCTTTTCTGCATTTATCCTCAACCATACTCCTCAGTGACATCATTATATAATAAGAGCCTCCTAACACTTCCTCCAGCGACACAGCAATGATGACAAGATCAAATGACAAGGCCTCTAGCATGCTGGTAAAGAAAAGGGGCCTGAGTATGGAGCCCTAGAGGACCCCAACTTACACCATAAACTCTTGACTTTAACCCCCGCCTACACGGATATCGCATTGCACATTGGTGTACATGCCCTGAACTAACTGCACAATCCATTCCACTACACGAGGTATTCTTAGTCTTTACCAGATAACCTTCCTTGTGACATAGTCAAATAGCTTCTTAGGTCCTGGAGGGCCCAACGAAGCCGCTTGTTTACTGCCAGCTATTTCTACTGCACCGTCAGAACCACAACTTTTGCATCTGTTGTGTATCTTCCTGGGACAAAGTCATCAACAGAATCACTTAGGGATCCATCAACAATCCTCTCTATGATCTTCATGGCATGTTCAGTCGCACTGAGGCTTCAATAGTCGCCTAAAAGCAGATAATGAAACTTTGCTTCCACTCAGTTTGGACCTTGCCAATACAAATACTCGTGGTAGCATGATTGCGGACCAAGGTGGCAGCTGTTTCATCTGCTGCCCTGATCTCTCGACCACTATGACTGATTAGATAGGCCTGTGACTTTGCCAAACTCCATCTTTGAGATGGCCTTCTTTGTCCTGTCAATTGTAATTGGGATTGGCGGGCCTTCTCAGATCGGCTCGCTGTAAATATCATCAGGAACTACCACAATCACACACTGCAGACCTACCCACGGCACCGTGAGGAAGATTCACAACGCATTAAGAAAATAATTAAAGAAAAACAACAAGCTCTTCATCGTCAAAATGATTGCAAAAAAGAAAGGACGCTAATCGATGCACTAAAGACAGAGCCCCAACAAATAATAGTAGAAACATACAACAACGAATCAATAACAACAGAGCCTCCGCCTTGTAAGGAACAGCAGCCTAAGCCACTGGGGGCTTAAATGCATTTTACTGGCGCCAAATATTCGCCCTAGATTGTAATTGTTAAAACACAAAACTTGTTTAGCTCGCATGGAGGCTAGGCTCGCATGAAACATTCCTGGATGCAGATACAAGCGTGATTATCTCTGGCCTCCTAAATCTTTGGAAGGGGATGAATTAATTTGTACTTAATATAGCAATCATCATGTCACACAGCAGGAGCTGATGCTGCAGAGCCACCTCCTCGCCAGGGATCAGCTTCACATCTGAAGCAGGCTTATCCAGGCTCTTTCGAAACAGCACAAAGTACATTATGGTTGCTATATACCTGGTCTGTATGTGATGTGGTTTCTGTCACGTTTCTTGAAGCATGTGTTACCGAGGTGAAGGTCATATGCCAGTGTATCTTCTAAGGCTTTGCAGTGTAACTGGGCCTCTTGAGTGTCGTGTGTGTTGTGTTTTGTCACTTTCCCAAAATGTGTCCAGGTCCACATCAGAGTTAAGAGTGAGGTTTTCGCTGTGAAACAAGCTTAAGCCCTCCAGTAAACATATTTTACTGACCGTTACAAGGCAGCGCTTCTTTTGTGGATCATTTTTGTTTCATGTTTGCCATACTTTCTTGTCTGTTCAATGCAACCCTGTGGTCACCTGCTGGGAAAAGGCTAGCCCCTTGGCTCTCTTGTGTGTGATATTTTATTGTGTATTGTCACTCTCTCGCGTCGTGTCCTGGGTCGGTAGAGGTACTTGAAGACCCGTCGCTGTTTAACTGAAAGATTGTTGACGGGACGTAAAGAATCAAATCAAACAAACAAAACGAGGGCCCAACGTTCCAGTCGAGAACGAGACTTGTGGAATTTCCCACTCAACGGTGGACCCGAGGGTTGGGATTTTTTTCTAGAACCACTGAACAATAATGATCGATTTTTTTTCTCGCATACCATTTAGCGATGTACTGTATAATAATTATTTGTTGATGACGTCACTGAGTTGATGTTTACATTGACACGTGCTGTACAGAGTCGGCTTGAAACAGTGATTGAACAGCACTTTAAACAATTAACATTGCATCAAAATGGATTTACAAGAACTACATTATCAGCAACAGTAATTAAGTTTGTTTAGAAAATCAAGTTCTTTTTAAAAAAAATCGGCAAGGCTCCCAGGTCACGGTGTAGTCAGTCAGTCATTGCGCAACACGTCAAAACATGTCAATCGCATTTGCATTCAACATGTACAAATAATGGAATAAATATTCAAAGTAAAATGCACATGTTTAGTTTATACCAAGTGTGCCTACCTACCTTAATCGTTGAAATTTCAACTTTGAAAATGTTCCTGAAGCCTCAACATCTTACGTTTTCGAAAAAATACAGCCATGGGCCAAAAATGTTGCGTGTAGGTTATCTCACATAAGCAACCGGCCTGGTGTTGCTTATCTCGCATTAGTTACGCTTATCTCATATGGGTAGCGATGTCGGACAGATTTTCTCTGACAGCGAGGTTACATAGAGATCACCTGATCTTGTATGCATTGGTATGTGAGAAAGAGTATTTGACATGTGTAAAACATCAGAAATCCCGACCTGGTGTGTGGGAATAGCCACAATAGCTGGTCTTATGGACACAGCAAAGGGCTTCTTTCACAAGATAGTGTTCCATCATATCGCAGACCCTCACTTTCGGGATATGTACATTGAAAGTCCGGCACTATTCGAGAATCCAATCAAGCCTCGGGTGTACGTAAGTATTATGTACCAAAGCCCTCATTGTCTGTGCAGGGGCGATACTCAAAGACTCGGTATTTTTTAAAAAATGCTACCAATCGGATGATAATGCAAAAAAGCTCCTTCTTGTTAGCCGAAACTGACTTAATGAAAATTGGTTTTGTAGCATGTGGATCCAGCCCTATTAATATCTCTTTTTTCTGAATTGTAAACCCGTGTTGTGTTCGTAAAATGGAGGTTTGGGACTCGCTTTTCTGTGTCTAAGACCGGCGGGTTTACACCTGTTAATTGATCAGAACTCCGTTTTGAAGGTATCATATAAAGTACTGGTCGGATACCCTATATTTATTTGAAGTATATTGACACTTACTTCCTTGTGTGTCAATTGTCTAGACAAAATTTCATATTTATTCTAAAAACTGTACCTTCAAAACTGATTTCCCCCAATAAGATGTTTAAATTTAAACAGTATTTTGCCTATGCCTCTTAAATATCTAAATACCCTGTGTACCACTGTATAGCTATGGTACAGACTACCTGAAAAGTTTAACCATCCGAATAAATGAAGTTTATGTATTTTTCAATAAAATATCCACTATAGCAACTATAGCGTAGCGATATTTTATTGAAAAAAAAAACAACATAAACGCCTATAGAGTCAATGCTAAAGAAGTGTGATATATCAAACAATAATTCACAGTTTTGAAAGCTGCTGGAAAATGACGTTTTAACGCTTGAAAGACGTTACAAATACACGAATACGAATGCGACGTAGTCTATGTATTGGCGGGAGTTCTTCAGTGCAATGGCGGAAAGTTGGAAGAAGCTGAAGACCTCAAATGTGTTTTATTTATTGTGTGTTAGAATCGAAATAGATCAGCTCCAGTGCGTGAATTGTTGAGTAATAATTCACAGTTTGTCGGTCAGTTGTACGAAGATAAATCATCGAAGAGTGGCACTGGTACGCTACGCGCTCGTGATTTGATCATCTTTACTGCTGACCTCCAAACAGTGAATTATTACTCAACAATTCACAGATAGAGCTTATCTTTTTCTTAATTATAACCGTTTGTTTTGCTGCAATCACACTTGTTATTGTGTTGGTATGGTTGCTATGACGTCAGCGTCACGTTATGTAACGTCAGCATCGCCGCGTTATCAAAGTAGATCCTCTATATACATCTTGAGTCTGATTCCACGGAATTCAACGGAATTAGACGAGGCAGTTCCGATTAAGTACCCACTCTGAATTTTCATCTATCAGCGGCTAATCACTGTTACTGACAGAAATATGTTGTCTGCCAGCATCGCTTAACATAGCTTCATTTTATAAGATTGCAAAATTTAATTAATTTGTGAATGAAGATTTGTTTGGGACCGCCTTTCCTACATGTGCTGACTTTCCGACTCAGGTTTTGATGGCATCTTAGATTATTCTGTCGTCCCCACACTTGTGGTGTGCCATGCCATTGTCCTTATAGTAAAGAGTTGTCAGCCAAGCTAGGATAAGTAAAATGTCAAACCATCGGTATCTAGGTGGCTGCCACACAGGTTGTGACAACATCATAGAATATGTAATTGAATGTGGGCGTATTAAATGGTAACATTATGAACTTTCTGCACTGATTTGACCTTTTGATCCTTAAAAAACGTGCTTAATATTAGTCATTACATTTTATACAATATTTTAGTTGATTATCTTTCAGCAATTTGAATAGTTTAAATATCAAAACAATTTTTATATGATCATAAATGTGAATTTTTTGGCAGCCATCTTGAACGTCATCTTGATTTTCTCAGCTCTCCCTCTTTTTAGATAATTTATGCCGATTGTCTGGTAAACTTCAGATCAAGCCCAAAAATTTGGTATACAACAACCAACGGCGTTCCCAGAACGATGGAAAAGTTACGCACATCAAAAGGAGACCATTGCATCAAGCAATGATTCTCTTTAATTGCGTCCCTTTTCAAATAGAACTTCTCTTAAATATAGGAGCAAATTCTTTCCTTTGTGAGCAGTTCCTTACAGTATATAGAAAATCACCTTTATCACATTAAGTGACCTCCCTTGAATGTTCCTTGTTTTATTCGCACGTGCGTAACCTGCGTAACGGGTGATACGCCAATGACTTTGTTGTACTGGTGCTGCTACCTTATTCATTTGACCTTGATTGTCACCCATTATTAGTTATGTAATAGTTATACCATGGGTTGTCTGCCTGCACGTGGAGATAATCCATGAGCTTTAGCGAGTGGATTATCTTACGTGCAGGTGGAACACATGATATAACTATTTTCTACGACCTAAATCAGTGTAGACCTTGCACATCACGAGATAGTTTGTGCTAAAATTGGTAAATGTGTTATAAATTGCCCAACACAAGGAATTTTAGATCTTATCACATTGTCGAAAACCGAAGGCTCTGACGAGTCGGCTCATAAAGGCCTGTACATATGCACAGACTCACTAAGGCCTTCGCGTCACGCATACACAAAGTATGGATGTAGATGAAGACTAAGACCTAACTTTAGACCTCTAGCTTCTCCGGATAAGTCAGCATGATAATCACAGGTATCACGCTGTACGCTGATAAAAAAAAATAATGCGCGCAAATGCGATTTTTACCATAATCTCATGTGTTGGCACACTGCTTGGTCTTGAGCCGAAAAATCCTGTTTTGGGGGTTTCGGATGAAGTGAGATTCAAACCAGCCTGCTCAGCTACAGAGAATGAATTGTAGCAAATCGAGAAAGGATACTTTCTGATTAGCAGATCGCAGGCTGATTTGCTCCTTTGATGTTCGCAAACCCCCGTGAACACGTTTTCATGCGTCGAGGCCCAATTATTATATGTTTCAAAATTTTGTTTATTATCAATCTAGACGTACATATGAATAGCCAGAAATGGTATAGCGAGAACGCTGAAAAATGTACGGACATCAAAGGGAGACTACTGGATCAAACAGTGATTCTCTCCAATTGCGTCCCTTTTCAAAATGGGAGCTTCTCTTAAAGGAAAGAATTTGCTCCCAGAGGGAGCGAATTCTTTCCTTTAAGAGTAGTTCCTTATAGTATGGAAAATCACTTTTTACCGCATTTGGTGACCTCCCTTGAATGCTACTATTTTTATTACACTCGTTGCGTAACTTCGTAATGGGATTCAGGCATGTTTTCGTCGCATCAAGCCTTTCACTTTTAATGTTAATTATGAACATTTATTTTGTCTAAAATGGTTATGACCAGGGTTTTCTACAGCATCATGCCAGTGCGAAATCAAAGCGCTGAGAGTATTGATAGGACGATAGCTCCAAATTGTTCCATGGTAAATGTTGCTCGACTTTCTTTTGCGTCTACTGTCGAGTTCCCTGTTATTCTTAACGCCGTATACATGGTGTATGAGATATTATTTTGGTCCGTTACATGTATTGCTCATTCTCAGGTCTGCACATACGCCCTGAATCATAGCATTATAATTAGCGGATGGAATTTCATGAAAACTTGATGTATTGACATGTATGCGTGATGATGCGCATGAAAGCTTGTAATAATGACATACCGTTTCCAGAAGTAGTTCCAAGGTTCAACTGAACTATTCCTCAAGGGAGTGCTCCGTATGTGCCTTAGGAAATGACTTTCTCAATAGAGATACACGCTTTAAACGTCGATCTGGACTTTTTTTTACTTCACTAAATATAAACAAGTAAGTCGCATGGATAGGCGTCGAGGATGTTTTGTTTGCCACTTAAGGAATACACAATAAAACTTCGATAACTCGAGCTATGAAAAAAACGAAATAGCCCCTTAAATTCAATTAATTTCTGGGATACATAGATTACTTCTTAGCGCATACCTATTTGAGCTCAATAGAATTTCCCACTCTTATCAATATGATCAGTCCATTTTCGGTCCCTCGTTTGCCTTGTAAAGGTTGTTGGCAGTGTGATCTTTTATAGAAAAAATCTTGAAGCAAACAGTGGAGGATATAATCACACGCTGCGTTCTCTTGGGTCTGATCTGCACTGGTAGTCCATGTCCCATAAAGCGGACGCTAGGCTAAGGTAGAATAAGCATCAACAATGTATACAAGTAGGTTCATAGGAAAAAAGGGGGAAACTCAAACTGAATTCAACAGCCCACAAAACTCTTGGTTAAAACTTGATTAATTCAATTTTTATTTTCAAAATATTAAGTGAGCATTGAATCCTGCGTTCGTGTAGTTTTTAAGTATGTGAATTAAATCCTACAGGAAGAAAAATACATTTTTGGGTGAATTGGCTAATATTTTTGGGGATTTATGGAGAAGCTTAATTAATTTTAGGGATTTGGGGAGCAAAGACAGCATACTTTCAGTGAGGTGAGGAAAACCCGAGTTACACATTCACAATTCTTACCAGGATTCGTCCCGATGTTATCTATACTGTTAAATCAGGATGCATCGGGATGGATAAAACAGAAAATTAAGAAATCACTATTGTGTCTCACGATGTTCCTATTGGCGTCTCTACGAATCCACTACGATTAAGGGTGCTACTACGGTGCTAGTACAGCAGCCCCACGACATAACCGAAGGACCGTGATGAATCAGGGGGGTTGAATTGTGGTCTCAGTTGATACCCCGATACACCCGAACGTGAATACACCTACAGTACCACTAGGAATTATCCCGATTTCGTTACGGTAGAGCTACAATTTAGGCCACGCCAACAATCCAACATGATTCACCTCGACAAGTTTAAATGATTTAAAATTGTCGTAGCATTGTCTTGGAGGGTCCCAAATCACCACAATTCTCCAAGTACCACTTATGGTACTACTATGATTCACGCCAGTGCATCACTACGGCGCAACGGCTCTACTACCAATCACACAGATGCATCACTATTTGATTAATCTGGGTGAATCGTACATTTGTAACTCTACCGTGCCAAAAATCATGAATGTGTAAAGCCCCAGTAACACATTCACGATTCTTGCTATTTTTCACCACGATTCGTCTCGATGTGATCTATACTGTTAAATTGGCATGTATTGGGATTGATAAAACAGAAAAGCAGAAATCACTGCGGTGTCTCACGATGTTTCTATGGCATCTCTGCGAATCTACTACGATTCATGACGGTGCTATTACGGCGCTACTTCGGTGCTAGTATGGTAGCAACCTGACATAACCGTAGGACAATCGTACTGCATTCATGTTGAATCGTGATGAGTCGGGGTGAATCGTGGTATCAGTTGATACCCCGATTCACCCCGAACGCCCATGAATGAGCACGAATACACCTACGGTACCACTAGGAATTATCTCAATTCCGCTATGGTAGAGCGACGATTTAGGCCACTCCCACAATCCAACACGATTCAGCCTGACAAGTTTAAGCGGTTTAATACTGTCATAGCATTATCATGGAGGGTTCCAAATCACCACGATTCTCCAAGAATCAATACGGTACTACTATGATTCACGCTGATGCTTTACAACGGCGCCACAGTGCTACTACAAACCATGCCAGTGCATCACGATTTGATAAATAGAAGTGAATCGTAGCTCTACCGTGACCAAAATCGTGAATGTGTAAAGCCCCAGTTACACGTTACACATTCACGATTTTTGCTACCTTTCACCACGATTCGTCCCGATGTGATCTATACTGTTAAATTGGGATGCATGTGATGGATAAAACAGAAAATTCAGTAATCACTATGGTAACTCATCATGTTCCTACGACGTCACTATGAATCCACTACAATTCATGACGGTGCTATAAAGGTGCTAGTACGGTGTTAGTATGGTAGCGACCCGACATAACTGTAGGACAGTCGTACTGTACTCGTGATGAATCGTGATGAGTTGGGGGTTAATCGGGGTATCAGTTGATACCCTGATTCACCCGAATACCCACTAATGACATAAATACACCAACGGTACATTTGTACCACTAGGAATTATCCCGATTCTGCTACGATAGAGCTAAAATTAAGTCCATGCCCACAATCCAACACGATTCAACCCAGACAAGTTTAAAGGTTTAAAATTGTCTTAGCATTATCGTGGAGGGTCCCAAAACACCAATATTCTCTAAAAATCACTACGTTACTACTACGATTCAGGCCGATGCATCACGACGAAGCAAATGGGCTACATGTACTTTGAATCATGCCGGTGCATCACAATAAGATAAATCGGGGTGAATCGTAACTCTACCGTGGCCAAAATCGTGAATGTGTAACTGGGGCTTTAACTGGGGCTTTACTTTAGACTGGACAACGACGGAGAGATTAATGCAAGAGTACTGTAAATTCTGAAAATTTTGCCAGAATTATATTTTCGCGAATAAGGTTAAAACATGTTTGCTATGTTAAAAATGGTGACTGGAACATGGTTTACCTACATGTTCATCAGTAGAAGACAGTGGGATTAAATTTTCACCATTTCGCGGGGGGTTTATTTTCATCCGCGAAGTTTCACGAAAATAAAACCCTTTACTGAATTTACAGTTGGATAGTCATAGATAGGCTATGAACTTTGTTTCACTTAAGATAATAATTAGTATGAAACAGTAGCTAGCCTGTACATGTATCTTCACATAGATAAATTTTTAAAAGTATACACATGAACAAAAGGTGGTGAGTACTTTTTGTTCTGACAAAATGTTGTGTTTTTTAAAGAACCTAAAAAAACAATTCAATTTCACGTAGGGTGGGGATCCTGAATTGTTATGGTGTATACTTCAAATCATTATCTAGTTACAGCCTGGTCTTTAAAATTCACAAGAGTTGGTGTTTGTGCTACGGAAGATACAGTATGCCTAACGTGAACGATCAATTTTCCTGAATATAAGTTGACCTTTTTCTTTCTTCACAAAACCGTTCTGAAAAGCAAAAACAGGATGGCATGAGTGAATAAATCAACGAGTTTTTGAAGAAAAAAAAGATGTGCCCAGCAGGTACACAATCTCGAAACAACGTTGTATATACGACGTTGTTTTACGCCATGTACCTGCTGGGTATGAGTTCAGCACCACATTACTTTAGAAATGAATTCATTTTTTGGAAAGTTCATGGAATTATATTTACATTTCCACTGCGAGTCTTTAAATGAACCTTTACATTTGAGATGTGGTTCATACTTTCATGAACAAATCGATTTAAGGCACATCCACATACGCGCCATTTGAGCGGGCTAACGTCATGTCCATCCAATAACGTTGCTTGTTTACTGGCGTTTGCGTGACGTTAAAACGCGTCGCTATGACGTTAAGCACGGAACAAGTTAGGTGAAAATTGAAAATTGATACTTGACTGATAATAAAAAATGTAAATATAAGTAATAAATTCAATTTTTGGAACGTTCATGGAATCATTGAAACATTGAATTAATTTCTTAAATGAATACTTCGGGTCTCTTGGAAAGTAAGTGAAGCCCGAAGATTCCAAAAATTGAATTTATTACAAATGTACTTATATTTCCATTTTATATGATCGGTAAAGTTTCAATTTTCCCCTAACTTGGCTGCTTTTCCAGATATTTTGAATTAAATCAGACGTAACGTAGGGTTTGGAATATCCAAAACACCAAAGTTTCGCGCCTAACGTCATGGCGATACGTGTTCAACGTCACACAAACGTCAGTAAACAAGCAACGTTATTGGATGGATTTGACGTTAGTCCGCTGGAATGGCACGTATGTGGGTGTGGCTTAAACCGATTTGTTTATGAAGGTATGAACGACATCTCAATGTAAAGGTTCATTGAAAGACTAGCAGTGGAAATGTAAAAATAGTAAATTATCTGCAGTTTGTACTGGGTTTTAAGGAATCAGAATTTCCTTGATACTTATACCATTAAGCCATAACTGGATTATTCTGCTATGACTCTATCACCAGTCTTTGTGTTATAAAAGTTTTAATTTTAAGGTTCCGTTCAATTTCTTGCCAATATCTACCAACCTATACTGCAAATTGTTTGGACAAAGCAGCAAATGTGATTTGGAGAGCCTCCTCTACCACCAATAGTAGGTCAAACAGCCAGATAACGGTGGGCCTATGCTTGCGCAAAAGTAAAATAAGTAAGGGTGCAAAGATCGGGAATCGATACAATCAAGTACCACACCTGATCCAGGATACCAATGGGAAAGTGACAAACTCAAAAGTCAGGTCTCATGGAAAAATCAGTGAGGTCCTAAACCTGTAAACCATAAATGAATTTCTTATCCAAGATGGCCGCTGTCCGCCGCGTAGCTTTGCTGGATCTTCGTCGTTTCATCACAGAAGAAACCTTGGTCCATACGTATTCTCATCAGTTGAAAAAGTTTGATAAAACTTAATTAAATCATAGGGCCAGTTAAGCTAAAAATAAATGCATAAAAGTGTGATTATCTTCTAATCCATCAGTTTAAACATGTGTTTTGTGTGCTCAAAACAACCGTTGCATCGAGAAGGTTCTTTTGAGTACCCACAACAAATATATGTTTTGGTTGAGATATGAGAAAAATAATTTTCAGGTACGCACTCTTATCTGGGGGCCTGTAAAAACATATGGCGAATTGTTGTAAAAATATAGTCTAACTTTTACCATCATAATACTGGAGGCGCTCTTTATTTTTTTCTCAATGATTCTCTCTTTCTCCCTCTATTTTTCTCGCTTTTTCAACCTTTCTTCAACCTTTTTCTCTGTTTCTCAGGGTATTGTTATTTTTTGTTTCGTCTTGTGGTCTAACTGGGTTATTATGTGGAACTCGGTCTTGTTTTTTTTCTCGTGACGAGGGCCAGTTTGAAATTAGATTCAGGTTAGAGTGGGTATAACTGAAATAATTTAGCACTTTAAAGGTAAAGTTTTTGTGTACTCTTTAATGGGTGCAACGCATGAGTGTTTAAGAGATCAACATGACCTAAATGATACTGTTGAGGTGAAATATAGTAGTCTAAATGTGCGTTTATAGAACAAAATAGATATTTAATCCTTTTTTTATGTTGTGTCAGCACTAAACGCATACTGTGTAAGAATTTATCTGCTGGTCATCATATAATCAGACAAAAGTGGGGCCCGAGTCAAGGGGGATTCTGCTGTAACCACCCCCACTCAACCCCACCCCCACGCCCCCCCCCCAAAAAAAAAAACTTATAATTTACGCCAACGTTTCATCACAAGGCAACGATCAAATTAAATTAACATTCTGGACTGTGATGTAACAGGTCAACCCTTTTTGAAAGCTTAAAATGATACAACCACGGAAAATGTGCAAAATACGAAATTCTTATATATTTTCACATTTTGCACATTATACAACCACGGAAAATGTGCAAAATACGAAATTCCTATATATTTTCACATTTTGCACATTCCTGTGGAACTATCAACTGCATTTTCAGAACCTTCTTTTTTAAATACGCTCAGCTCAATTTTCAGGTATTGGTACAATCGGAAAACTTCGGCTCAATTCGAGAATCAAGCCTCGGATGTACTATGTATGAAAAAGCTCCATTTAATTAGCCGAAACTGGCGTAGGGAAAAATAGTACTGTAGAATGTGGGTCCAGTCCTATCAAAATCAATTATTTTGAATACGCGAAACATTTTATTAACATTATGATTTTTCAATAAAATATCGCTATAGCGACATTTTATTGAAAAATCATAAACTTCATTTCTAACCGTTTGTTTTGCTGAAAAGCACTTGTTATTGTGTTGGCATGGTTTCTGTGACGTCAGCGTCGCGTTATCAAAGAAGATCCTCGATGTACATCCGAGGTCTGATTCCACGGAATAGGCCGAGGCAGTTCCGATTGGTATTGGTAAAGTGCATCTGGATTGCGATAGGGCAATTTCGTATTTTATTTTTTACGCATTTTGTAGAAAATCGCAACTTTGGCTGGTAAAGCGGCCCACGAATCTTAACAGTATTATTTTACAGCTTTGCTTTAAGGGACAGGCCGCCATACTGGCACAAACTCTAGCTTACTTTTTTTTTTCTTCTTTTTTTAGGGGGGGGGGGTGGAGGTGGGGATGGGTAGGGGATGGGGTGGGATGGGGTTTGCTATTCTGTGAGAAACGATTTATACAGGCTTTATAACTTTAAGTAGAGGTTATGCTAAATTTTATTTCCTAAATTATATGCTAATTGTAGCCAGGTCATGTATCAACAATATAAAAAGAAGTCTTAAAAATAAAGGATACTATAAAATAAACGTTTTTAAGGACATATGCTACTAAATACTTCCCATGTTGAAATATTTTCAATACTTTGCATACAGTTTGTTTTATGCATGGGCTATCCATTTATGAAATAAAAAGGATATGTCACCGTGCTTATTTTTTTCAGAATCTCATATTGAAGTTTTCAGGATTTGGCCAATTTTCTGAAAATATAAAATAATAACACCAGTCCTAAATATCGAGCTAAAACGGTTGTAATCTTCAGCTAGCTTCTTTCTTTTAACTTAAATTACTGCCCATGACCTCAAATCTTTTAGAATATGTGCAAGTTTATTTGTTATCCCATGCTGCGACAAGATACTGCATGATATATTTTGGCAATTCGTCGAAAAATGGAATTTGTTTTTAGAATAAATCATGTTATAAAAAATCTGATGTTGAAAATCTTAAAAAATATTTTTAATTCATGGACTATTATAATACCTTTCAGAAAAAAGAATAAAAATCTGGGGCCACCGAACTAATTCTCTTTCAAGAGGGCCACATTTAACCCCACCCCCATAGGTTTCATGCGTAATTCAATATAAAAAGTTCAGGAATGACCATTTCGGTGGCTTTGATGATGCCATTTTACTAGTATATGAAGCAATTTAGCATTAAAATATTTAAAAAAAAAAAAACACTGAAAATATGTGTGCACCCGGGAATCGATCCCGATTCTCTGGCTTCGTGGACAGACACGCTAACCACTAGGCCACGAGGTCAGGTCGTGCGCCACTCTAAATAACCGTACAAATACTATAGACTCGGCCACTATCGTATTCGTAAGCAGGGTAATTGTGAACGTCGTTTGATTTCGTCTGAGCTACATTTATCTGTCTTTAGTGCTGAGACGATCAGTTCTGATAAGATGTCAATAGATATTTCGGACACACTGTAATTACTTTATTTTATCAAGAAAATGTCGGAACACCGATATGACATAAGAATAGCGGAAAGCGGTGTTGATCCGAATCCGTTAATGGTCGAAAGACGTTTCCAGACGCGGGAAAGGTGTGCATTGGAAATAGCCACATATGTCTTTAACCTTTGGTATGCTGAGATTTTATTTTCAAACCCGACATAAGACAAATTTTATTCAAAGTCGGAGAGTATAAACAGAGATAACATTAGCTATGTATAGCTATTTACCGACTAGTACATAGAGGATCTTACATGAGTGATCATGTTTTATTGGATTTATTAAATGAGTCTTTTGAAAACGATAAAAACGAGGCTTGCCGAGTTTTTATCGTTTTCAAAAGACGAATTTAATAAATCCAATAAAACATGATCACGAATGTGAGATCCTATTTATAACATAACCGACGGGATCAGCTGATTAAACTACGAAATTTCCCTTTAAGTTTGTTTACGTTTCCTCATAGGAATGATGACTGAAGGGGTGATTCGGCTAATGTATACAACAAAAAAGTAGCTCCAAAGTTTAGGAATTGTTTTGTCAGTTTTAATCATCGAGAGACTTCAACTACATCAATATATGCTTTAAATTAAAGTGAAACAGAGAATACAGCTGTCGAACGTGTAAAATAATAATAGAAGTAAGTAAGGTTGCAAAGATCAGGAATCGATACAATCAAGTACCACACCTGACCAAGGATACCAATGGGAAAGTGACAAACTCACAGAAGACACCACAAACGAGAGCCAAGAGGTCAGCCCTTTCCCAGCAGGTGACCACGAAGCACATATAAACAGACGCGCACAAAAAATAACAAACACAAGACAGAACAAAAACATAAAAGATCCACAAAAGAAGTACCGCCTTGGAACGGTCAGTAAAATATTTTACTGGAGGGCTTAAACCGGTTTAACGGCGCCAACCTCACATTCTTTAAAAAAGTCAGCACACAGAGTGCAATACGTCACGATGACGTCGTCAATATGCTCCCCGACATATTTAACTCCCCAGCCCTGTCCTATGTGCACAACTGAGCCGCAACATGCGAAAATCAACAACGTGATACAATAGTCCCAGATCAATTTGGGCATCAGCTCAGTTTAATCAGAGTCTTTGCTGTCCGCATGAAGAAAGTTTGGGTCCGAAGTTACCCATTGTGCACACAGTGAAGACTCTGTTCAGACTGGGCGGATGCTTTGTACATACTTCATATTGTTGGTTTTCGCATGTTATGGCTCAATTTAGAGATGGAATAGTTCAATCTGTGTCGCTGTCACTTTCAAGAATTCGCAGCCTTTTCCTAGCTGGCGGAATGTTTTCCATGGTTTCAGAATTTTGATTTATGTTGATATTAAAGGTTCCGCCGTGTATTTGAGCACCAAAAATGCTTTGAAAACCTCCAGAGACGTGTACTGAAGAGTTGGAAGCAGTTTTCATGGTTTTGAAGCTGTGTAAATACGACTGTTGTGATTGTACACGAGGCTGCATATCTTGACCATACAGAGCGTTGGAAGAAGGGGCATCAGTGTGAAGAATTTCAGATATTTGACGGTGTTGATCTTCATTAATGTGGCTGTAATTATTAATTGAATGGATATTTTTGTGCCCAGATATTTGCATTATTTGGTTTGCTGGTATATTGAAATCATTCAGCTTCTGAACAAGATATTTGCGGGCACTGTGATTTGTGAGTTTTTTGTCAGGATTGAGCCCAGCACGCTCAACCATTCGCTTCATCATGGAACTAAGCTTGTTCACACCAACTGGGTTCCGTTTAAACCATATTTCTTGAGGCGACGGATGGTGGACAGTTGTGGTTGCTACATAGAATGGTTTATTTGGCTCTGAGAAACCGGTAGGTCTCATTTCCGCATATTTTTTTGTAAGTTTTGATAGGGCATCGATCGGGGTTGTTCATGTTTGCCCAAAGTTTAGGTTTTACTGTTCTGATATCCCTTAGGTTTTCTCCGGTACGTGTCTTGGTCTGTCTTTCAGTAAACTCTAGGTATTCACGGCCGCCGTCATCACGTTTTAAAGTTACGTCTCCCCAACACATATCCCTGTGCTCCTGGCATCCACAAAGACCAAAATGTATGGTGGTATAAAGCCACAATGTTTGTAGAATACTGTCAGGAGTAGAAGCCCCTAACTGATTTGCTCTCCACAACTCTTCAATGTCATCTGAGCTTAAGGGGTCTTTCTTGTTGGGTAAATTGCCCTTTCCGCTGCTCTTAAGCTGCCGTTGTTTCATTTTTAACGTATCGCGGACTTTAGCAAACCCAGGGCCATAAGTTATACTCTGTTGATAATTTTTCCGACGCAATTCACGATCAAAGCTGCAAATAATACCCCTAAGGCAGGAGGGTTCGTAGTCTTCACCATTTTTCTTTTTAAGGCTAACAAGGAAACGACAGAGCAATGATGAAAGTTCAGATACGGGAATTTCATGGATGAGACGGGCCTCATTTATTTCCGGCTGGTTGAAAAACTCCCTCAGTATTTTCAAATCACTTACAGTTTTAGTTAGTGTTTTTCTGTTTGTATGTTGAAAGTTGAACTCTTCAACATCATTTTCAGAGACAATGTTAAACCTGGAGGTAGATCTGCAGGTTTGTTCTGTTGTCTGTAGGCGACCAGCGTCTTCGTTGCCAGCATCATTATTGACAATTGTAAGTCTTTCACCTGGACGCTCAACTTCAAAGTCAATGTCAACAAGTTTCACCAAGTAGAAATTGTCGAATCCGCGATGAACGATTTCCTTCACAATGCCTAGCCCTTTGTTGTCTATCGATACTTTAGCGTTAACAGAAATGTCATTCGACGACGCCATCTTGTTTGTTATGACAGCGCGGATGGATACGGTTATTTGACCTAATTTGCATATTTAAACCACTAGTTATTTACAAAAAAAAATAAAACATGGTGTTACATCACGCTCAGACTGCAGGTTATGTTATAAAAAATATTATATAATATTTATTTGGGTTTACAAATTCATATACTGAACATCTAAAAGCGGCCACCATTCAAATGGCGTTTCACTGGTAGCCCATCTGTGATCCGACACTGTTTTTAATCAGTATTTATGGAAACACTGTAAACCCTTACCAAATGGCTTTCATCTGATCAGGGTCACAGTGGGGTTGTTTACTCTCTCTCTCTCTCTCTCTCTCTCTCTCTCTCTCTCTCTCTCTGATATGGTGTATATGGAAAAACTGTGTATCCTAACCAGATGGTCTTCATCTGATCAGCGTCTACAGCGTTTTTTTTTTGTTTTTTTTTTGTTTTTTTTTTCGTTTTTTTTTTCTTGTTACAGTACACAAAAGGTTAATGGGTTAATGGTTGACCTAAAAAGTTTTGTAACTGGAGACAAAATGATATCACAACCACAACGGATCAGTCCAAAACCGAGAGGGCCTGATAACTGACAATGAGCCAAGCAAGCTGTTTGCCAAAAGGAAACAATTCAAAATTACATGACGTTGTTTTTTGAGGTTATACTCACATATTCGCTCCCAATAGAATGCCATGTTAAACTATATTTGGCAAAACAAAGTTTTGAACTGACATAATTTTCAAGATGGTTACCCCATGGTTACGCAATATTTTCCTTCAGTTGGAAAAACTGTAAGGCATGAATTGTTATTTTTTTGGATTTTATCGATGTGTAAACTCAGGCGAATCACTCACAAATTTTACCTTAAAGCCCTTTGGGCTTAAAATCCATTCCTATAAAAAAAGAATAATAAACCTTGTCCTAATGCAACACACAATAGAAGCAACATTCCGCAATTAGCTGAAAACATCACGGTTGTCGCCTTTGAACGTACAACAGCTGAAGTTATATGAGAAGAGCAATCCGAAAATCTCGGCCCAATTCGAGAATCAAGCCTCGGATGTATGTAAAGCGTAGTATTATGTGTGAAAAGCGATATTTTGTAAAGTCGGACCTGGCTGGGGTAAGGAAAATAAGTTCAGTAGCATGTGGGTTCAGCTCTATTAAAATCCATTATTCTGTTAACAGAATAAATGAAGTTAATGTTTGCTTTTTTTCAACATATATCGCTATACATTCAAAGCATCTTTTGGAATGGAATGTTGTAACCGTTTGTTTCGCTGCAATCGAACTTGCTTTTGTATTGGCATAATATAATGATATATTGAATAATATAAAAGTAAGTATCACAATGGTAACACTATATATTAATGTTGATGATCAGGGCCCGGAATTACAATGCCTCTTTAAAGTTAAGCAAGACTTAAGTTAAGTATTGATATTTCAACATGCTATATTAAATGCTAAATAAATTACCTGGATCGATGTGATATTTGTGGGCAAAAATATTAATCTGATCTTCAGAAAAATTAAAACTATTTTGATTTTAATAAGTTTTAAATGCTTTTTTTCGCATCCTGAAAAATCAATACTTAAGTCTTCCTTAACTCTAAGGAGGCATTGCAATTCCGGGCCCTGTTCTACAAAATATCTGGAGAGTGGTGTAGTCACTGTAGATAAGCAGGCTGCATTAAACCATACCTTGTAAGAAACCCTGAAAACAGGTTGATCATTTGCGTCATTTCTTAATTGTGTTTGCCACGCTTTCGCGTCTGTTCATTGCTGCTTTGTAGTCACCTGCTGGTAAAGGGCTGACCATTTGGGTCTCGTTTGTGGTGTTGAATTGTGTTCTTGTTACTTTCTCGTGTGGTATCCTGGGTCAGGTGTGTTACTGGATTTTATCGAGTCCTGATCTTTGCTCCCTTACTTACTTTTAAAAACAGATCCTTCCGTAATAAAGAGAATAAGCGAAAGGGCCAACATATTTTAAAAATATATCCATGAGACTCAGTTTCATTGAATTCCGAAAACAATGTTTTCGATCTCAAAATTCATTTTGGCAATTGATAATGTTATAGATGTATCTTGGTTTAAATTATTTTATTCTCCTTAATACAATAAGCAAAGCATAAATAATATAACGAAGCATTTGAATGAAAGGGATTAGACAGTAAGCGTAAGCTTATATAAGTCATCTCCCAAAAGGTGGTATGGTGTTTAATACAACGAGTGCTATTGGAATGAACAATATGATATGTATACAAATGAGAGAGAGAGAGAGAGAGAGAGAGAATGTTTGACTGACATCCTGTTACAGGCAAGTAACCCTTGAGTTAATGAGCTCTGGCTTGAGTGGGCTCCGTACGTTGATTAAACCTGCCACATCAGATGTATCTTGACGATATAAAACTGTTTTTTTGTGGTCGGAGTAAGAGATGGTTTGTACATGTAGCTCTTCTTGGTGCCTTGTGGCTGTCGGTGTTCTGTGTGATTCTTCCTCGCGGCGCCGTAGGTTGCTATGCATTGTGAGGTATAGAGGGTCTTACATGAGTGCTTATGTTTTATTGAATTTATTAAACGAGGTGGGGAAAAGAGATAAAATGCGGGGCTTGTCGATCATTTTATCTCTTTTTCGCAACGAGTTTAATAAATTCAATAATACAGGAGCACGAGTGTTAGATTCTATTTATCACATGACATTTAAAAATACTTAAAAACGATTTTTGGTGTGAAAACGTCAATATTTTCCGTTATTTTTCGCAACGTTATAATGGTCACCATTACGATTCCCGTAAATCTGTAAACCACTATAGGGATCAATTATGTATTTCAATGCATTAGCATCTGCTGGACCCCGAGGGTGATGTTGAAACCCGAGCCTGAAAGGCGAGGGTTTTAACGATCCACGAGGGGTCTAGCAGATGTTAGTGTATCAGAAAAACATGTTTGGTCGTTATTATTGCATAAAGTCATTTTGTCACTTGAAAACTTTGGAAAAAACGCTTCGAAAAGTTCGTTTTTGTATTACTATAATTGTGCGCAAAAGCATGAAGGTTTCGTAGGTTTTTAAAACGACTGTTCCAGAGGAAAGTTCTACGTCATCCTAAAGTCACCATATTGCACGTTACTGTTGATGACGTCATTTTTTGTGACGGCCTAGAACGCGTATATGTAAAGTACAAAAGCCGTGCATCAACAGCACGTGAATTGCCTGATAAATATATGGGGGTTTACCCGTTGGCTGTTAATAGCGTGCGACAGGGTTTTTATGCAATAATAGTGGAAAATCGATTTTATTGCATGGCGTTATTTAAATCCCAGACGAAACGACATATGAGCCATGGCATGGGATTTCCAACAATATGGTATGTGAAACAAGCAAAGCCTCAGATCAGCCTGCGCATACGCGCAGTCTGGTCAGAGCCTTTGCAAGTCGCTTGAATATTCTATGAGTGTTAAGCTACTGACTGAACATATTTTGAGGTTTCTAAGCTTAACAGGAGGCTGCACAGGCTTGTCTGAGTCTACACTTGTCAGAATGCCACATTATGGGAAATCACATGTCGCGGCTCAATTATGATAATGTTGGTTTTCCTGCTTTTTATATATACATGTACGCGAACACCAACTTCCAGGTGTGAGTCGTTGAGATTCCGAGTTACAGACGAGCAGTTTGGTCTATTAACACGTTATCTTCCCCTTCTACTACAGCTTGTATGCGATTCTTCCTAATCAGAATGACAATGCCAACTAAGAGGAGCACTATGACGCCTCCTGCAACACAGCCGAATATAAGAAAATATGGGACGCCTGAAGGCGCTTCACTTGGACAATCAGTCTGAAGTTGAGCAAGAATGTCTGAAACTCGGCCAAGGCTTATCTCTGATCCATTGACGTACTTGCAGAAAAGACGAGTTTTAGTAAGTTCAGCTTTTGTATCATTAAGCCACTGTACAAATGTCATTCTGTCGCAATCACATAACAATGGATTGTTGTCTATACGAATAGAGAGACGAGACTGATTGGAGAGTGTCTCTATTTGACTCATGAAACGATCAGACGCATGTTGTATGGCGTTATCTGACAAATCAAGGAGTTCAAGATTTACTAAGTTGTCGACAGCAAACGTGAGCTTTGTAAGTACATTATTCCGGATTGACAATCTTTTTAGAAAAGTTTGCTGAGTAAAAGCGTCACTTGGAATAGTCTTAATGCGGTTTCCATCAAGATTTAGGTCTTCTAGCTTATGTAGTACTTCCAAAGGCTTCCAAATACCCATGACCTGATCATCGACAGATTCCAAAGTTTTCCAAAATTGATTTGATACATCCAGTTTTGTAAGTGAGTTATTTGCACTACAAAATGTCTTCAAAATATCATCAAGAAGTGAACTATGGCTTATGTCAATAGACTGTAGACGATGTGGTAAGGGGTAACAATCAACAACAGTTGGTGATGTTTGTTGTTCGTTCACTAAGATTACTGGTTTAGTTGTTGAAGAGCTGTCAGTTCCCTCAGAGTCGTTAGCCATACGCTTCTTTCTTTCTGCACTTCTTCTTGATACTAATCCCTCCTGATTTTGATGACTCAAGTCCAAGAGTAAAAGATTTTCTAAATGAACAAGGCTCTTGAAATTTACACTTTTAATAGAATTGCCTTGAAGATTGAGAGTTCTTAGCGTTTTTGGAAGCTTATTAAAAATGTTTTCATCTGATATTCTTGTAATAGAACTATATGATAAATCAAGTGAATCCAGCTCCGTATGCATGAAACTTTCCATGATCTTGGGGTTGATCCCATTTTCAGAAAGACATTTCACAGATATTCGAAGGCTTTTTATAATAGTTTCATCTAAGCCGACGAAGAAGTTGTTAAATGCAGAGTTACAGAACTCAGACCTAAAGGAGAAGTCTAACTTTTTAAGGTTTTTGAGAACGGAAAAGGTGAAAGGCATTATATTGTTGATTTGAACAAGATGCCAGGCGTCTAATGTTAACTTTGATACTTGTGTATTTTTTAGATGTTCAAACGTCTTGTTACTAAGAGTTTGGACTTGGAAATCAGCTCTAATAGTTGTGAAATATATTTCCGTCAAGTTTGACATTGATTCAAACCCAGGACCTAGCTGTTCAATCCTCTCAATATCAACTTGAAGTTGTTGTACTGATGGGACATTGCTGAGATGTTCGTTTAGATTCGGACAGTCATAATCGCCCGTTACATATGAACGGCAAAATTTGATAAGATTTAAGTTTTGTAAACTTTTGAGTGGTTGAAAAATGTCAGTAGGAAATGCTGTTGAATTAGATATTGTAATATTTCGCAGTGATAATATTTCTAAAGCCGATAGTCCAGCGAAAGACTGATAATCAAATCTCATAAACCGTGGATGATCCTCGGAGTAGGTTTGATAGGATGGGTTTTGGCTAAGATCCAAGGAATGAAGGTCGGAGAGGCCTGCAAATACATAGCCGTCTACATGTTGTATTCTATTGAAGTTCAGCTCTAGTTTCGTAAGTTTCGGAGTGTTTGTAAACACATCAGCGGTAAGCACTTCTATTGCGTTTAGCTCTAGTGACAGGTGTCTTAGATTAGAAAGTCCATTGAAGAAATAACTTTTCACGTTTGTCAAACCACAGTTGCCTAATTTCAAAACTCTTACTTCAGAAAGCCCAATAAACGAATCATTACCAGGATCACCGATAGGGTTTCCAGTTAGGTCTAGTTCTGTAAGAGATGAAAAGCGTACGAACTGCATTGAGCGGTACACCAAATTGTTGACTCCAAAATCTAATGTGTGTGTTGTGTTTGGGACACACTCAGGCACTGTGTCGAGACCTTTGTGGAAACAATTTGCCTTTTGGGTATTATCGTCATAGTGGCAGGGACAAACAGTGGTTGAATATGTGTCATCGCAGCTGGAGAGTAAAATCGTAAGACCCAGTAGTAAGGCGGTAGCAAAGTATGTAGGTAACTTCATCCTAGAAAAACAATAACAACAAGGAGTAGGTGATTCGACTCTAAATCGCTCATCTGACTCATGGCTAATGAGGAGATGTTGTCTAAAAATAAATAGAGGATTTACAGAAGTGTTCCTGTTTTATTGAATTTATTAAACGAGTTGAGGAAAAGCGATAAAATGCAAGGCTTGCCGAGCATTTTATCTCTTTTTCGCAACGAGTTTTATAAATTCAATAAAACAGGAGCACGAATGTTACAAAAAATGTAGATGACATCAAGATTACTTTGAAATCTTATTTCTGACGTAAAATAGATAAGATTTTGTCATAACGCAACGTTATTACGGACGTCATAACGTATCCCGAAGCTAGTGATTTATCGATTTTATTGCATGGCGCTATTTCACTCCTAGACGCGAAGTTGTGTGATAAATCTATAATTTGGCTCTGGCAATAATAGTTTTCGCTATATATGCCCTTTGTGCAATTTTGGCAGAGGGCATTAAGGGAAGATTTGTGTGTATTTATTTCTTAGTTTAGGCCACTGATTCAGAAGTATATGAAGATCTTTTTTAGCTTTGGTGGCCATTGTGTTATAAAGAACGGTGTTATTTGTACATTATTGATTGAGGGAATAGTATGGAGCATTCGTGCGATATTATTCTAATTAGAACCAGCAATTTACCAGGGGATGTCGTTTAAAGGTTTCAAAACTCTTTATAACGTCACTCTTATAACAACATATTCAATATACGACATTAATTTGCAGGGGATGGATCTGTTTCCATTAAAATTCCCTCTTTATAACAGAATATTCACTTAACGACACCGACAGTAAGTTCTGAGAACAGATATTCATTTTCTATTGAAAATAAACACATTATAACAGATTTTTTACCATGTGTCAGTATATTTGGGGGTCGGGACAAGGTCTTTTGCATGAACAGGTTTCCGTCATATTTTGATTAGAGGGAAGCTTTGTGAATTTTGAAGCAATATGAAATCGAATTGATGTATACATTTGGAACAATAGCCTTGCACTGGTCGGCATTTCTATATAACAGCAATTCACTTTAACGTCAAGGATAGCTTTGAACAAACATGGTCGTTGTATAGAGGGTTGACTGTACTTATTTCAGCTCTCGTGCCCATTTTGTTCAATGGAGCAAACCCATTTGTGCAATTTGAAAGAGAACATTTGTGTGAAAGCGTTTTGAATTTGAGTCATAGGTTCAGGAGAAAATGATGTTTAAAGATTTATTCTGTTTTGAGCAATATAGTGGCCATTTTATTTATCGGAGAAAACCCATTTGTGTAATTTTGGTAGAGGGCATTATGAAGAGCATTTCTGTAAAATAATTTTAAATTCGGCCCAGATTTTGATTAATACAGTTAAACCTGTCTTAAGCGGCCACTCAAAAATAGACAAAACAAAGGTCTTAAAGACAAATGGTTGCTTAATGAAGGTCAAACGTATCGCAGAATGCTCCCCTTAGAGCATTCTGCAATACGTTTGGCCTGCATTAAGCTATAGTTTGTCTTAAAAATCAAGTTTTGTCTTTTTGAGAGTGGCCATTTTAGACAGATTTTACTATATTTCTACTTTTATCTCTGGTGGCCATTTCGTTCAGCAAAGCGAAACCGTTTGTGCAATTTTTGTTGAGGGCATTTTGAGAAACTTTTTTCTGGGAAATTATTCAGAATTTGGTGAGTTATTGAGGAGTTGGATTTTTTAATCTAGACGTAATATTATTGAAGGGACGGGAACCATTTGTGCAATTTTGACGGGTCCATAGGAGGAACATTTATGTAAAATCAATTTGAAAATGAATCCGCGGTTCAGGAGATGCCGTTTAAAGATTTTTCCATTTTAGCTCTGGTGCAAATTTTGTGCAGCGGACAGAAAGGGTTTGCGCAATTTAAGTGGAGGGCATTATGAGGAACATTTCTGAGAAATTATTGTAAATTTTGGACCAGTGGTTAAGAAGGAGGTGACGTTTGAATTAAGTTCTGGTAGTCATTTTGTTAAGTGGAGTAAATCAGTTTGTGCAGTTTTGCTCGAGGACATTATTGGGAACGTTTTCTGTATTTGAAGATATATCGGAAGATAATGATTTCACAGCTGCGAAGTGTATCCGCACCACTCAGGTAATGCAAGTATAGTCCGATTATGACCTTAGATGGATAAAAGGGTAAAAAAGCACATAGAAATCTGGATTTAAAATAAAAACAGTATATCCCTCAAACGGAACGGTGCTACTTTGGTCCGTTTGAGGTCAACATGGTATGCGAGCAGTGGTAGACTGGCAATCGTCCAAACAGTAGAAATATTCTTTTTCTAAATCAACACATCATACTTAGAAGAAATAATCCACTCTAATGTTCAAACTGTTTCAATTATCTTCAGATTCTTTGAAAATTCAGTAAGATAGGTATTCATGTATTTGAGAGTTACTTGTTTTCATGAATACATCCGAAAACCACAATACAATGATCAATTCTGTCTGCCATGTGAATATTTTATGGCCTTTTAATTTGGGCCTCTTCGCTAGAAAACCTGACTTCGGGGTTTGCGACCTTATTAGACTCAAACCAGTCTGTTCACCTACAGAGACTAGCAAAACTGTTAAAGTTTCGCATATAGCTAGATTTGATATGAAACTTTCCAGAGAGTGAATAACAAAAGCGCTGATCAGACTGTGCGCATGCGCAGACTGGTCTGCACCTTTGCTATTAGAATGCAACAAAATTGGGTTTTCGCGCAAACGAGACCCATTTAAAAGCTGTTGCAACTTTTTTTTATGCTCCATATACTTTTCGATCTGGATGACGCCTGATAAGCTCAAATGACCCGATCCCTGCTGAGTTGAATATTAATATTTGAATGCTGGTAAATATTGAGTGCCACCCAGGTGGTACCTTTGCCCTTGTGCATCTGAAATAAATTGTTTCCCTGTAACCGCCCCTGCCCCCACCCAACCCCCACCCCCCCCCTCCCACACACACACACATAAGAAAAAGAAAGAAAAAAGTTTTGTTTGATTTAATTCCCTATTACCCAATATTGTCTTTGTTCCCCTGGTTCTCTCTAAATCTGACTACGTTTCCCTGAAATAAAATTTATCCCCATGTTCCACCAAAGTAAGTAAGGGTGCAAAGATCAGGAATCGATACAATTAAGTACCACACCTGACCCAGGATACCAATGGGAAAGTGACAAACTCACAGTTGACACCACAAACGAGAGCCAAGAGCCATTGGAGGACCTTAATATTGCATCACCCTTTTAGTCTTCTGCTGAATGTTTGCCAAAGTCTCTTTTTTCCATAAAAGTATTTCAATACAATGGCGTAGTCAGAACGCTAAAAAAGTCACACAAATCAAAGGGAGACTACTGGATTAAGCAGCGATTCTCTTCAATTGCGTCCCTTTTCGAAATGGGAACTTCTCTTAAAGGAAAGAATTTGCTCCCAGAGGGAGCGAATTCTTTCCCTTTAGAGCAGTTCCTTATGGTATGGAAAATCACGTTTGCCACAGTTTGTGACCTACCTTGAACGGTACTATTTTATATTACGCATGTGCGTAACTGCGTAATAGGAGCTACGCCAATGCGATAATGCAATCAGAGTTTTGATGTTGGCTGAACAAACAGTTTTGATTCAGATCAGGCCTGACGTTATTCGAACCTGACCTTACTTTAGCTGACCAGCCTAAGTGCTTTTTAAGGTTATCGGCCAACTACAAAAGTACCTACTAACAGGTTAAGAGTTCCATGCTTGGTCATTTACGAACAAAACAGTAATGCCCTCAGTGAAAACACGTACACGCACAAACACACACATAGAGGATCTTACATGAGTGCTCATGTTTTATTGAATTAATCAAACGAGTTTGGGGAAAGAGATAAAATGCAAGGCTTGCCGAGCAATTTATCTCTTTTTCGCAACGAGTTTAATAAATTCAATAATGCAAGAGCACGGATGTTAGATTCTATTTATCATATGACATAAAGATTACTTTGAAATCTTATTTCTGTCGTAAAAACATTTTCATTATATCATTGTTATGCACGTCATAACGTTTCCCGAAGTCACGTGCTGTTGATGCACGGCTTTTGTACTTTACATATACGCATTCTAGGCCGTCACAAAAATTGACGTCATCAACAGTAACGTGCACAGAAATGAACGCAATTTAGTGACGTTAGGATGACGCAAGTCTTTACTCTGGAGCAGGCTTTTTCAAAACCTACGAATCCTTCATGCTTTTGCGCGCCATTATAGTAATATAAAAATAAACTTTTCGAAGCGTTTTTCCAAAGTTTTCAAGTAACAAAATGACTTTCAGGCTCGGGTTTCAACATCGCCCTTGTGGTCTAGCAGATGTTAATGCATAGAAAAACATGTTTGATCCCTATAGTGGTTTATCGATTTTAATGCATGGCGTTATATCACTCATAACATTATACCTACACGTAGCATCAATAATGGCCAGATGCTGCCACTATTTTACAATGTTACTGTAATTTAATGTATTATATATCTAATAATGTATTATTATATCTAATAATACATATTATGTTTTGAGAATAATTGTTTATTCAAAGTGTTTGTCCCTGTTGTATGACAGATACATGTATGTTTATATATTATTATCTAGGTGGAATTTTAACAGAGTTATGGTCCATGATTTGTTTTGAATAATACGTTTTTTCCTCAATCTGGATTATTGGGTGATTTTTTATGGAACTTTGTACATGCATTGACATAAGTAGAGATCTAAGTCGGAGAAACCAATGTACTAGTTTGAGTTCGCTTACCATGGAGTTATGACCCTTAACACAAGTCAGTTATATATCTTGACAGTGAATGGGCGGATTCCTACAATAGTTTGTGAGCATGTTACTTGTGACTGGACCTTGATGGGTTTTCTGTGGCCTTAGTGTGTTTGAATGGACGTATTTGAACTACATTTTGCATATGTATTGCGTGACTAGATCTCGATGGTTCTTCATTTGTTAAAGCCAGCTTTTTGAAAGGAAATTGCAGGTCAATACTTTTATTGCACACCGGATAAGGATATCTGTGATTTTACCCTGCGATAGGAAAATCTTTTCTCACATACCAACGCATACAAGATCGAGTGATCCCCATGTAAGCTCGCTGTCGGAAAAATCTGTCACACATCGCTACCCATGTGAGATAAGCGTAACTAATACGAGATAAGCCACACGCGGCCGGTTGCTAATGTGAGATAACATTTTTGGCGCATGACTGTATTCCTTCGAAAACGAAAGTTGAATTGTTGTCAGTCAGGAAAAAATTCTATGTTGAATTTTCAGCGATTTAAGACGGCCTTCAACTTGGTTTAAAAGTAAAACTGCGCATCTTTACTTACAACCTTTATTCAATGCTTTGAACATGCCGAGTGCATTGCGATTGACATATTTAACATGTTGTGTTGGGATCCACCGGGACGGGGAGCCTTGACGATGTAAAAACACACCACACACATATTTTCCTCAACAAAATTACTTAGGCTACTCGAGTTACTGTGGCTGATAAGCTAGTTCTTGTAATCCATTTTGATGAAATATCCTTTTGTTCATTGTTCAATGCGCTGTTTACTCGCTGTTTAAAATTAATTTATACAGCGCGCGTCGTCGACTGTAAACATCGATCTCAGTGACGTTACCAACAAATATTACACAGTACTGTACCGTACGGTATATGAGAAAAAGAATCGATCATTGGTGTTCAGTGGTTCCAGAAAAAATCACAACCCTCGGGTCCACCGTTCAGTGGGAAACTCGGCAAGCCTCGTTTCCAACTGGAACGGTGTGCCCTCGGGTTGGGATTTTTCTGTCCCCACTGAACACCAATGATGGATTATAGGCCTTTCTTAATATTATCTCATGCATATTAAGCAGTAATTCAGAACGAGGCTTCCTAAGCATGGAATAGTTAGCAGTATTGGTTTTCTTAGCTTCTTGACCATATCTTACCTTTTCCTAAGTTGAAAATTATATAAATCCAATCCATATGAAATCTGTTAGAAATTATTAAATAATATATCATAATATGATTTTCTCTACAGATTATCATTTTAATCTCAAATACTGGCATATTTCCTTTTACACATACAGTATTGTTACTTCCAATGTTTACAATAAATCACGCTGACAGGGTGGGTTTTCCCAGACTTGTACTAAATATTTAATGCATTATCATATCTTCAGGAAACACTTCAATTTCGTGTGAATTGAATATCAAGCCTGCACAAATGGGCCACATTCAAAACTGATCGTGTGTAACTTTCCGCTGAAAGTTTAGGTCATACGAAAATAGAACCACGGTTAAAATTCTCATCCAACAGACTGGTGAAGTCAGGGATCGAACCAGTGACCCCTGGTTTACAAGGCGAGTGGCTTATTCACTACACCACAGTGTACCCCAGTTCCAGCTATAGATAGCAATTTTGGTGTGTCAAATATGAAACCTAAGTTTTTCTGTTCTTTCGCTCAATAAACATGCTTTATTTTCACTTACAGTGATTAATAGAGGGTTTGACGAGTGATCACAAAGTTGTTTTACCGCAATGTTGCTCGACGAAGTGTAAAATGTCTTTGGTATTACTTCACTTTTCGCTTTCTGTAAAGGCGGCGCCTCATGAATGCGTAATTAGGACTGGTCTACTTTAGGCATAGGTAAAAGCTGAAAAGGAGGCGTGGTTTTATTCAAAAGTAACTGTATCATCTTGTGCCACAACCTCATTCATTATAGAGTCCTTAAAACGCTAACAAAATAACTGCATCTGAAAATGTCTATTTAACATAAGCAGGGAGGCAAACATTGTGGACCCAGATCAGACTGCTCCTACAGGAGCAGTCTGATCTGGGTTCACACTGTTTATCTATGAGGCTTCAAATAGTTTAGTGGACAACAAAAACATACATTTTGTGATTATGTGCTATAAGGGTTAATAAATGTGAGTTCAGTGTGTATACGGTTAGGATTTTCATGAAATGCATTCACGTTTGCGCGGCTCAAAAAGCTTTGTTAACTATTCACCAAATTATAAATAAAACCTGATTTCCCTTCCTTAGCAGATGAAATAGCCAAACCACACCCAGATATGAATATTAAAGTTGCCGCCTTTACATAAAGCGAAAAGTCAAGTAATAGGAACCGGTAAATTTATAATTGCAAGGAAATTTATAAGTATGATTGTTATTCTTGCATTATACTGTATCTGTATCCAACCACATTCGCTCTGAAACACTGGTAAAATATTATAAATAGTTGCTTCTGTTTAACAAAAATGGTGTCAACTTGTTAACTAATGATCACTGTCATTTTTGGTGAACAAAACATGAAAATGGTCATACAGGACCGTAATGCTTTCCCGTGTTACAGAAGCAAACACATTTAGGGTCATTAAAATCCATGGGTCAAACAGCATCAGAACCGATAAGATTTACTGAATGGACTGACATATGGATGGACAGATATATGATTGAATTAACTGGGGACTATATGCTTCCATTTAGGGGAACATGATAAAAACATAAACAAAGCAAATAGGAAAAGAAAAAGCCCAAAACAAGTTGTCAGAACATTAAATGTTTTTCTTGGTAAGATTATATGAGAATTTTTGGTAAAGAGAGAAGAACCTATATCCATTTAATAGTTGAAATTCTAGGCCTACTGAAAAGAACCATTTAATATGATTTAAGTATTGGGGGTGGGGGGGGGGGCTAATAACACTGCATAAGAAATTTCCATACCATTTTCTGATATAGTTTATTAAATAATTTATTTACAAGTCTTATCGGCTGTTGTTTATTTAGTATTTAAACATGTGAGAATAAGTGACCTCGATTGCCAATGAGGCTATTTTCCTGTTTGATTGTCTCTTTTCTTCAGGATAGGGAGGAATTTCATGAAAATAAAGGGGGTCTTGCATCTGTGTCCATGCATGGATTTTCTTTAAACTTTGCATGATAATGACTCGTTATATACAAACTATGAAAATGTATGTATTTAATTAGATAGTTAAGAATAAGGCTTTGGAAGCAACCCTGACGTACTCCACCTTTGAGGTGACACCTGTCTCTAATTTTCCATGTCCTAAATCTATAGTTTTGTTTATTTCTATGATTTATCATCTAGATTAAATCCAAAATACCATAGGCATTATATTAATACCAGGAAACCATTTGGATATATTATGGTTTACGTTTTCTGAAGAAGTGATTATAAAATTTCAGTTTTTTTTTTTCAAAAATTTACAAAACATTCAACATTAAATTCCAAAGATAGATATGTTTTAGTCTTTGTCAAGATATCGTATTATCACAAAAACATGCCATATATATCCTACTGATCTAAGCCAAATTTCATGAAAATCCAAAACCGGTAACTTTGTCATTTCCTACCTCTTATGGGTATAGGTCAGTTTAGCAAAATTAATTATTTAGTTGAAATGAATCAATAACTCGACAGAAGGAGGCTGTTTTTAAATCTACTTCCACTTTTCTTAAAGAAAGACATGTTTAGACAATTTCAAATGATTCAATTGATGGAAATGCCAAAGGTCATGGCCCCATGTCATGGCACTATTGGGCCAAGACAATGTGTATCACTTCCTCAAGTCCTGCATGATACTGTTTAAGAAACATAATATCCTATCAATAAACATGTGAAAACAAGAAGACCAAATATTTCTATACATCCCAACTGAACTAGAGTAACCACATTTTGGTGCTGTGACCAGGATTAAGTGTAACAGAGTCATATCAAAGGTATCATAGAACAGTATTCTACATGAATAAGTGAGGTCCAGAAAACGAAACTGTATGCCTGGAATATACAGCCAGCCAAAGAATAAATGTTGCCATTTGATGGAAATCAGCTTCAGTTTTACAAAATAGAATAAACAGAGAAGATTTAAGCATTAATTTAGCAATTCCTTTGAAGCCAAGAGTTCTCTGTGACCAAATTGGTTCATTATAACCAATAGGTTTGACAGGGGCTTATTCTTGTGAACCAGGTTAAATGAGGCTTACAATTATAAAACCATAGATATAAGGTTCTTCTCCTGTATGAACTGACTTGTCATAAGGTTTCTCTTCTGTATTAATTAAAATTCTTAATAATGTTACATATTTAGTGTAACATTGGTTAGATGTAGTTTTAACGTTAGAAACTAGATGTGGTAAGTCCAGTGTCACCATATTGTATCGTTTTGGGTAATATTATTGTGTAAGCACTTCATTAAATAAGAATCATGACACTTAATATTAAAGAATATTGTTTGTTTTTTCTTTTTCCAATCAGCAATAGGGAAAAACACTGAACATATCAACTTCTACCAATAAACGTACTAGCATGGTGATTCAAACTAAGCAAGTATTCAAGTATGTTTTACAGTGAAACATGATTATTGTATTTTTTACATTTTGATGAATTAGGGCCATGTGTTTACATCAAGTTGAAAAATATGTTACCGGTCCTTGAATTTCATGAAATTTTGTCTACATATTCTTAACATATATGGAAAGTTTATATGTTGAAATGGTATCTTGACAAAGACCGCAACGTGTAAAATTTTTAATACTAAATTCGACTGAATACAAAATATATAGTTAAAAATCGGGGTACCATCTCATAAAAATGATTGCCCACCCGCTATCCTAATACATAGAAAGCCATTTATAGTATCAACGTACTTATCAATGATATAGTTATTAAATAAAGCATTTCTGCGCCTGTTACATGATATGTCAATTACTTTAGAAATGATTATAACTGGATACCCTAAGGTATTGTAGTGATATCTTACATGACGTCATAAATTAGCAATGGAATTGCATAAAAACTCAAATGCACCATAAATATAAAAGTCATACCCCAGACAATTAATAAACATAATATTATTAAATTCCAAGCGTGGGCAGACTCCCATGTTAATTTCCCATACCATGAAAGAGCCCCTTTTAGGATAATAGCTGGTGGTCATATAAATGGAACACAACAATATTGAGGTGAACCGAGTTTTCATTACTTGTAGAGGATATATTTCATTAATTAGCTATAACCGCTACCTATGTATTACAGAGCATGCTTAGGAGGCCTCGTTCTGACATTGGAATGTAAACCATGCATATAATTTGAGAGGAGGCTTCTATTTATCTTACCCATGCTATCTTACCCATGATGTCAACTTGAGTAACGTCATCATGTGAAATTGTATCTTAGCTTATCATAATGACGTCGCGTCTGGGAGTGAAATAACGCCATGCAATATAATCGATAAACCACTAGTGGTTTATAGATTTACGGGAAACGTTATGACGTCCATAACAACTTTGCGTACATAATGACAAAATAATAACGTTTTTACGCTAGAAACGAGATTTGAAAGTATTTGTCATATGATAAATAGAATCTAACATTCAGGGAAGCTTATTTTAAAATAAATAAATAAATAAAAACAGTGGCGAGCAAGAAAAAAGAATCAATTATTCGTGTGAGGGTAGGATAGAAAAATCCGTCCCTCGGGATCACCGTTTGTCATCACTCGGCATGCCTCGTGATGCCAAACGGCGATCCTCTGGACGGATTTTTCTATCCTACTATAACACTCATGATAGTTTCTTATGTTATTGCATTTACATTCTTCACTTCAACTTAATCAAAACGACATTTAATAACATTCTCAATGTAGCTGCCTTAGATGAAACCATAATTCCTAACTGCTTGCATTTCTCGATGCAAAACATTGAGCAGTCAAGTGGTCTAGGCCGTGCCTCCAGGTGGAGTAACGTCAACGTCAACCAATAGCTTTCTCTGTTTATCAACATTTGCATGACGTCATTCACGTATCGCCATGAGGTTATGTACAGGATTTTCGTTCGCTGGCTGTTCCAACACCTCCGTTAGAAATAAAATATTTCATTATTCAAGGATAACCAGCGAATTTGGGAGGAAGATAATTAGGTATATTTTATTGATAATATCAAATGTAAATATAAGGATTGAAATTCAGATTTTTATCTTGCACTGGATGATGCAAAACATTAGCGTCTTAATGTCTCCGAGAAGCCCTTCGGGCTTCACAGACATTAAAAAGCCTAATGTTTTGCATCATCCAGTGCAAGCTAAAAATCTGCATTTCAATCCTTAAATAATAATAATAATAATAATAATAATAATAATAATAATAATAATAATATATTAGAAAATAATCATCAGACGACATGCATGAAAAAATCATCTGGAAAAATTGTCCAATTAAAGTTAAAAATGTACTAACCTTTATTTTCACCTTTCCCTTCCTCATGCAAGACCAAACCTTGAGTGATCAAGCAGTGAAATTTTCATATGAGAGACACTGTGCAACCCGGTAGGAATGTACCTAAACAGGTACAAAAGTACCTTAAAGCACTAGTACATGTATGAGCATGGCATGCAGATTTTTAACGTCAGAATATATAACCAGGGATGATGATGATGATGATGATGATGATGATGATGATGATGAATGGCATGATCAAGAAAGAACCGTCTCATTGAAACGGTTCTTCTGAGTACTTAAAACTCATAGTTTTTGGTTGAGAATTATTAAGATGCCTTTGGTATGCTTTCTAATTTTATTTAAAAACAAGCGCTGCATCACTGACAGCTAATAGCTATTTATATTCTTATGGGTGGCTTGGCTCGTACAATCATCCTATGTAATTTGATTATTACGTACCCACTATAAAGATACACTTAAAAAGTTTCTGCGCCATAAATTACTTCAAACTAAGATTCACGACATATATGCATGAACTCTTGCGCCACTACATTTCTGTAAATTCAAAAACTTTCCAGAGAATTTTATTTACGCGAAAGTGTTAAAAAACTTATTCTAACACACCTCGCCTATAGAGTCAACGGTTACAAACTGTGATATATCGGACAATAATTCACTGCTAAAGTGTGTGATAGCTGACGTCACTGGAAAATGACGTCATTCATGGCGTTAGACCGTGTAACGTCGTTTTAACGCATGAAAAACGTTACAATTGCATGTAAACGTATGCGACGTAGTCTAAGTAATGGCGGGAGTTCTTCAGTGCAATGGCGGAAAGTTGGAAGAAGCCGAAGACTTCGAATGTGTTTTCGGCGTTTATTGTGTGTTAGAATCGAAATAGATCAGCTGCAGTGCGTGAATTGTTGAGTAATAATTCACTGTTTGTCGGTCAGTTGTACGAAGATAAATCACTCGCGCTGCGCGCTCGTGATTTGATCTTCTTTACAACTGACCTCCAAACAGTGAATTATTACTCAACAATTCACTGCTGGAGCTGATCTATTTCTTAAATTTACGTGGTGACTTTAAAAATTCGCGACTGGGGCATGACTTACATTGGTAAACGTCAGAGTGATTTCGCCATTTCGTGTGGGCTTTATTTTAGCGCAACTTCGCAAAATAAAAAAACTCGCAAAAAATCTGAATCAACTGCATTTTTTACTGTTCTCTGTACTTTTCAATGCTTACGATAAAGGCTGAGAGTAAGGGTTGCATTCTCCAGATTAGGCCAAACCAAAGTTAAACAATTTCCTTGTCACGGTAGCCTAAAGCCTCGTTTATATGCACAATTTGCACCCCGGTGCAAATATACACCTGGGGTGTAAATTTGTACCTAGGGTGTATTTTGGTCATGTAAACGGTGTTTTATGAAAATGCACAGTTTGCACTCGGGTGCAAATTTGCTCCACCTTTCCAGGTGGTGCAAATTCGGCGGAGCAAATTAGAACCCGGGTGCACATTTGCCCCGGGGTGCAAATTGCGCTCATGAACGCAACTAGTTATCACATATGTACAATTTGATCTTAGATTTCGATCAATTACTGTACCCATCTTTTCTATACGACCATGTGTGAAAATAAGCAATATAAATCGCCCCTTTATCAAACTTAAGATCATGGCTTCTGTAGCCACTGCTTCATCGGATATGCCGGGTTGCAAAGCAGAACGACTGGAATTTCTGGTCCATTGGCTTCGATTTGCACGGTTCTATTTCCGAACAATGTCTCTTCTTCACCTCAGCAATAGAAAACAGAGTTTGCCAGAACCCTGGTGCCGTGTACGAGTCTAGGCCATCCGATGTACACATCGGTGAAAAAGAACCCCCTTCATGATAACGGAGTACCATCTTTTACGATTCGTGTAATCAACGCGATCTCCAGACGGAGTAATAATCAAAATATGTCTACCTTTCTTACACCCACAACCTCTTGTAGCCATTGATAACCTCGGTTAAGTCATTCCCCTTCCGAAACTTAACATAGATTTCGAAGAGCTCGTCAACAATTGAAGGCCAAACATGTTTCACACACTGATTCTGGACTCGTGCACGGCGCCAGGGTTCTGGCAAACTCTGTTTTCTATTGCTGAGGTGAAGAAGATACATTGTTCGGAAATAGAATCGTGCAAATCGAAGCCAATGGACCAGAAATTCCAGTCGTTCTGCTTTGCAACCCGGCATATCCGATGAAGCAGTGGCTACAGAAGCCATGATCTTAAGTTTTATAAAGGGCCGGTTTATATAACTTATTTTCACACAGGGTCGTATAGAAAAGATGGGTAATTTATTAAAATCTAAGATCAAATTGTACATATGTGATAACAAGTTGCGTACATGTGCTCAATTTGCAAACCTGGGCAAATGTGCACCCGGGTGCTAATTTGCTCCACCGAATTTGCACCACATGGAAAGGGGGAGCAAATTCGCGCCCAGATGCAAATTTGCACCTGGGTGCATTTTCATAAAACACCGTTTACATGACTGGTGCACATTTACACCACGGGTGTATATTTGCACCGGGGTGCAAATTGTGCAAATAAACGAGGCTTTAGTGGCTTTGCAAGAAATTTCAGAGATGCGTGGACCCCAATCCAAGCTCACACGTTTACGAACAAACTGTTGCTTTTGATAGTTTTTGAGATATCTTGACTACAAATTTACATTACGACCCTTGAAAAGGGGCATAACTCCACAAAGGGAGATAATCCAGAATTTAAATAATGTGGGTCAGTTATTTTTTGATGTGGAATCCATCCATGAAATTCCAAAACCCTATCTTAAATTTTGTTTGGATGGACGGACGGGCGGACGGACGGACGGATGGACAAAGTAAGTAAGGGTGCAAAGATCAGGATCGATACAATCAAGTAGCATACCTGACCCAGGATACCAATGGGAACGTGACAAACTCATAGTTAGACACCACAAACGAGAGCCAAGAGGTCAGCCCTTTCCCAGCAGGTGACCACAAGGCACAATTAAACAGACGCGCACAAAGGCATAACAAACACAAGACAGAAAAAACACAAAAGAAGTACCGCCTTGGAACGGTCAGCCCAAAGCAATATGCCCCTACATCTTTTCCAAGAAGAAAAGATGGGGGCATAAAAAGCTTTGGGGATATTGCAATCGCCTCCGTCTGTCCGTAAGGCTATTACATCTCATCCTTAACCATTGGACGAAATCCAACCAATTTTAAAAACACTAAAAAATAAGGAAGGGCAAAAAAGAGGTGCAGCAGAAAACTTCGACCAAAACCTGAATCCGATAGAAGAGAAATCAAGACTGATAATTAGAAACAGCATCGGTATATCAATATCAAGAGAAAAGATGCTGAAAGTATTCCAGCTTTGAAAAAAGAATGGAACTGGTGTTTCTCAGTCGCATCTTTCAAAGGCAGAGGAATATTATGGTCAGTTAACAGATGTGTTCACTAAAATGAACATAGCCAGGTCCCACATCAGCTCTCGAGTTATAAAACTTGAGTACAGTCTCTAACTCAAAATAAAGCGCAATGATTGGCTGCTTGCGGACACGTGTCCGCAAGCAGCCAATCGTTGCGCTTTATTATGAGTTTGAGAATGAACTCGAGGTTTATACAGGTAACCTCGAAGCCTGGATTGCTCTGCATCTTTCATGGACAATATTTCCAGAGAAACGAGTAGCAAAACTTCTAAAAGGATTGAACCCTTCAAAACTTTAGGACCTGGCGAGCCTCTTCATGAAGCCTCCTGAAAGAGTGAGGTCCAGTGTTCAGTCATCTTTTCAAGCAGTCAAAAAACAAAGGTGATAACCCAAATTAATGATCTCTTGCAAATGTCTGTCAGCTATTCAAAAAACTGATAGGTCACTTAAATGCAATTATTGTCCAGTTTCTTTATTTTTGTACCATGTAAGAGGCTTGAACATATAGTTTGCTCAAATACCATGGCTCATCTGGAGGAGCATAAACATCATCTGGCTGGTAACATGCTTTCAGAAAATGAGATAACTTTGTGAAACACAGCTGACTACTGTTATCGATGATTGGCTAAAACTTTGGACAATAAAGGACAGGTGGTTTGATTTTTATTAGATTTTAAATATGTTCTTAAAAGGGTATCCCTTGGAAACAAAGACTGCACCAAAGAACTGAAACTAGAGTGTGCATATTTGCTGGGCCAGACTAGCTAGTTTCTGCCATTTAGGCGTCATCAGTGACCCTCTAATAGTTTCAGAGTTCCACAATGAAACCCATGATCCCAAAAGGACAAGAAAATCTTCGATAAAGCCTTCGATAAGCCCCTCATGAACTGTTTTAAACTTTAAACTGGTCAGCTATGGAATCGATGGGAAAGCACTGAAATGGATAAATTCGATAACTACGAGCTGTTGTAAACGGGGTGAAGTCGAATTGGGCCCAAGTTTCGTCTGATGTCCCAAGGGGCACTGTACTTGGTCATTTGCTGTTCTCATTGTATATAAACAACATGTCAACACACATTGAGTTTGAAATAAGACTTTTTCCTATGGTTGTGTCTGCTAACTTGAAGTAAAGAACAATGAGGACACCATGAAACTTCCTGACCGCATTGTCTGACTAGGATGCTGGACAAGGAAATGGGGTATAAGATTCCATCCTGTCAAATGAAATAGGATTCAGCTGATTGTCAGCGGCCCGCTACCTTAATAGTGGCTCCAAATTTGAAATAAGGGAAGCAAACATAAAAAGTTAATTTTACCTAGTATTCTATAAAAGCGCATGCGAAACAATTTTTTTTATATTAAGAACAAAACTGAATTAATATTTTTATGAAGGGATTTATTTTTATCGGAAATATTTCAGAACATAATAGGTCATTTGCATTTTGTTCACATTTACTAGTTTGTGTCAAAAAATCTCCACTATTTACAAATAATGTCTCTATAATCAATTATAAGTAATGTGCACGACCCGTGGTGAGCAATTTCACTAAATGACCATGGACGGACAGACTCATATAGTGATTATGGTGCAGACCCAAGGGTCGTACAAGATTATAGTACAGACCCAATGATCGTGCAAGACTCATATAGTGATTTATGGCAGACCTAAGGGTCGTGCAATAAATAGACTTGTTCCATTTTCTTAAGTATCATTGGTATAAGCTTATATATATAAATAAATAAATAATTATGAGGCAGCACATAACATTTTGGCACTTATTTACATAAAGTTTGAAAGCAGAGGTAGACTCAGTCCAAAATTAGATCTCTAGTCCCACAGTTTATGACATCATGAGTGTTCAAAGGAGAAAGAAACAAACAATTTAATAGAGTATATAAAATAGTGTGTATAAGATAAGAAGTAAACACAATAATGCATATTGAAATTGAAAGTAATGCAGCTCGTGTATTTGATTCGGACAGGAAAAGAACTACATATTTGAATCAAACGGGGAAATTACACCATATTATTAAGAAGTAAAAATGTTTTAAAAAGGCCAGAGTGACCGGATTCGTACCACGGCCAGAACAATACATTTGTTTTGGAGACCAGGTTGCTATCGATCGTGCTACGGGGGATTCTTAGATTGATATTGATCCTAAACTACCTAATCAAACTGTGTTATATCCCTTTACTTGCTTATAAGACTGACCCATAGCTAATGGTTTCTTGGCATTTATAAAAACAATAAAATTTGCTTAGAGCGACACAATTCTTGTTGTCTATTATAATTTATTGTAACCACTCTTTCTAAAAGCTTTTGTTATGTGTGCTGAAAAGAACAGCCTCAATGAGACGGTTCTTTTGAGCACCTGAGTTATGAGCATTTTCACTAACTGACAACAACCGGCTGAAATGATCCTTAGCAAACCCTCGTACATCAAAAAGGATGTTACACATGCCAGTGGTTAGATAATGTTGGCATGCATTTGTATGCAAAACTTGATCAAAATATGCCATCTGGTTCAAGAATTATGAAAATTTTCACTAACTGCCAATATGACAGACGGACTCGCATATAGTGCAGACCCAAGGGACCTGCAACTCTCATCTTGTTATACATGTAATTATGTCAACTGATTAGATACTGTTTACTAAAGTGTGCACATGCCTATTTCCATGTTTTGGCACGCACACTTCAGTTCCTATACTTATAGGGACTAAAAATAAGAACAGGATGAAAATAGAAGCTAGAAACACTGGCCTACATAGGAAGACCATAAATGATATCGGCTCGCTAATGGCCGACACATTTTGTTTTGATGGCGGGTCGCGAAGTTCGAAGTTCCCACATTTCACATCCACTGGTGGGCCGCCGATGAATTTTGCTGGCGCCAAGAGGGCCACCAGTGGCCTGCTATTGGAATACATTCAGACTCCTACAGCTGCAGCAGATATTTATATAAAAAACAAAGTAGTGGGGCGGGAGGTGATACTATGACATTTCTAATATATAAACATAGGTTTGGTTGAATGTTATTTGTTTATTTTTTGAATAATTCAGAAGAAGAAAAAATTGGAGTGGGCGGGGTGAGGCGGAGGGGGTGGGGTAAGGAGATTTTTGTGAATCTTTTAGGGGGGTCAGAACTAAACTGGACTAATTCTGGGGTTCATTCTTAGATCTGTTTTTATCGTCTTAGTGATTATTTTCAACTGCAAACTAACTGAAAACGAGGGAACTATCAACTAACATGATTATTTTGGCTTGTACATCTTTTTCCAACTAGTGGTGTTCATTGGTTGAATTAACTCCCAAAACCTACTCAACTGTTATTAAAGGCCTAAATATTTAACCCTAAAGTGGTATCTATCACTGATTACTTTATGACCATATTATATGACTTTTTGGTTACTGTAAATTACCTTGAATTCGTAATTAGGACTGGTCAACCTTAGACATAGGTAAAAGCTGAAAATGAGGCGTGGTTTTATTCGAAAGTTACTGTATCATTTCAGTATAGACGCAAAACACATTATTTGGTCCTTAAAACGCCAGCAAAATAACTGCATCTGAAAATGTCTATTTAACATAAGCATAGAGGCAAACATTGTGGACCCAGACCAGACTACTCCTGCAGGAGTAGTCTGATCTGGGTTCACACTGTTTGTCTATGAGGCTTCAAATAATTTATAGTGGACGACAAAAAACATACATTCTGTGATTATGCGCTTAAAGGGTTAATAAATGTGAGTTCAGTGTGTATACGGTTAGGATTTTCATGAAATGCATGCACGTTTGCGCGGCCGAAACAACTTATTAATTCTCCACCAAATTATAAAATGAACCTGATTTCCCTTGTTTAGCAGATGAAATAGCCGAACCACGCCCAGATATGAATATTAAAGTTGCCGTCTTTACAGTAAGCGAAAAGTCCATTAATACTTTAATTATCACTTCACACTGAGGGGATAATGGGCTCTCTGCATATGGTCTTAAAGAGGCTATTGAATGTGTTTGCTCTTTTTTAAAGGAGTACATGTACCTGTACACTTGATATGTGATAACTAAAGTCTCAGTAGTGAGACACCTCTAAGTCTGATGAGCCATCCCAGTCTCTTATAAATGTAATCCAAATAGCCATCTATTATTAATCAATAACATATGTCTTTATTCAAGAAGGTCTGTGATGCCAGCCAATATAACAAAACAATTTAAATTAGATGTTTATGCTGCTAAGTTTACTTCTCTGGTGATAGCTAGAGTCAGTAAACTATCTTGATCTTGATCACCCAGGTAAAAAAACGTTTGTTCTTTTTAGTAAAGCTAAACTTTGTTTGTTTACACACGCACCGGTTCAAAAACCAGTCTGCTGCATATCAACATGGCGACTGTTGTGACGGGAAAAGTTCAAGCTTGCTTGTTACAGCAGGGGTTTGTGTGTCGTGCGTTGCAACTGCGGGTAATTAGACAAGATTTTTTAAGTTAAACGTTTATGCTTTTAAGAGATGAGTTTTAAAAGAATGCCATAACTGCAAACGTTTTCTATCGTACAAAAATACACGACCTCCACTGTCTGTAAAAAATTGAAAGGTCAAGGCTAAAGAATCACGCGAAAAACTACTTGTTTTTTCACCATTGATTCAAGTCTTACATTGTACATGCAATATTCTTCATCACATACATTGAATTAATTTTTGTATTTTACAGTAATTATGCAATGTGATATCTCAACTTTTGATCATTCCTATTGTTCTTCTCTGTCCCTCTTATCTTATCATGGAGGGACCATGCACATTCTTCTTCCTGTAGTGCATGGCCTTCTCTGCGCTAATGCATCATCACTCTGTGGTTAACTATGTACAAAGACGTGAGGTGCACCGTGCAATCAAAAAGGTGCTGGTTGAAAAAAAAAAAAGTCTTCGCATACAGTCGAACTTCACTACATGGCTCGAACTCGTCAGGAACATCGGTGCAAGTTGGACCCATTGATGGGTTCAAGCAAAACCTGGATTGACAATTTCCAAGGCAGTTTATGTGTACTTTTAATATGAATACCATGGACACCATGGTAATTGGACATCTCGGACCCTATCAAACTCGCCCCCCTGGCAAACTGGACCCCCACAAACTCGGGGCCCCTAGCAAAGTTGGCCCCTTACCAACTTGGCCCCTATTGTCATACAAGGTAATATGAAATAGGTGCGACCTAACTGCAACCAACCAATGGTTAATTGCTTTTGGTCTTAATGATTTGTGTAAGTCTGGTCACCCCTGCAGGGGGGGGCAAAATTCTGGGACCCCATACTTTTGAAATGCTGCAAGATAGTAAATTAAAACTCAAGATTTATTGGTGTTATTTATGCATTTTTATAATACAGGCCGTCATTTGATTAAAAGGATGTCCATGCAGGGAATCAATTCAAGAAAATGTCAGTCTCCCATACGCGGATCCAGGAATTTTTGTGGGGGAGGGTGGGGGTCCAGGCCTGCCTGCCTGAAAACAACACTGACAATTTTCTTAGTCCTCAACATTAATATTTTACAGTTATAGAGAGGAGGTTCGGGATATGTGCATGCCCCCATAGTTCCGAGAGGCTGATTCCAGGGGGTGGGGTACTCTGAGTCTCGTATATTTTTATACATATGAGAAGTCCCAGAGCCCTCTTTGCCAAAAAGTGGGAGTGTCGCCATACTAAAGAATTTAGCCTCCTTCAAAAATGTGAGTCCCAGCACCAAAATTAGGGGTTCGAACTGCCAATCATCAGTTAAAGAGAGCTCTGACGATGCCATGTTCTTGCACTTCTTTGTTAGTTCACAGCCCATGGGAGCGCATTGGCTGAATTTGGCTCAGTGGTAGAGTGCATGAACCGAGACTGAGGAGCCGCGGGTTTGAACCTCACCAGCGTCACTGCGTTATGTCCTTGAGCAAGAACATCAATCCTAGCTAAGTACTGGTTTAACCCAGGAAGACCCGTCCGTAGATAACTGAAAGATTGTTGATGGGACTTAAAAAATCAAATCAAACTAAGTTCGCAGCTTATCCTCTTGAACTTAAACTTTTGTATTTTTACTTTCAAAAATTATTAACTTGGGATAGTCCATTGTAGGGGTGTCAGGTAAACTTTTCTAAAAAATATTGTATTTTTGTACCTCGAGCTCTTTTTTACCGTAACAAACTGTGTAGACCCTGATCAAATGCTGCATGATGTGGCTTTTCAATTTTGCATCTTGGTCTTCTCTGTTTGTAAAAGTACCCCCGTTTAGCGGATTTCCGTATACCTATACAAAAGAGTTATGCTTACCATGCACATTTAGCATCTCTGGCGGACACATATTAGCCCCTGTTCTTAAATATTTTGCAGTATTTTGATATTTTGGCAACTGCAGTTGCGTCATATGATTTTCCAGGGGGTCCGGACAAGTTAAAACATGTAGATTTGTAATTTTCCAGAGTGGACAAATCTGATCATGAATAGTCGTATATAATAAAAGAAAATATAAGGGCCTTGATGCGACAAACGCGGTCTTCGGGGTTACTAACAGTGTGATTCAAACCAGCTTGCTCAGCTACGGAGACTAGCTTAAAAATTAAAATTCCCCTTGAAGCAAGTTCAGATATGATGCTTTCCAATAGGCGAATAACAAAGGCGCAGATTGGCCCGCCCGGGTCAGCGTGTTTGTTGTTCGCACACCGGCCTCGAAGACAAGTTTTCTCGCATCGAGTACCATAAACACCATTACATGTCATGTTTTTTCTTTAGATGGCCTCTCAGTCCAGAGATCGAAGAGTATGTTTTTTGGCACACTGAACACTTATACGGCGGCTGAAGGATGGTGATCTTTGATCGAATGCATAGTCTCCTTGCAGAGATCCAGGATTTTTGTCAGGGGGGGCGGGAGGGTTCAGGCCCGAAGGTCAGAAAGCAGCCTGGACAACACAACATGTTTTTTTGTTGTTGTTTTTTTGTCCTCAATTTATTTTACAGTTTACAGAGGTAGTCCAATGGTTTTATTACAGAGAAAACTATACTTTTCCAAGGATCCAGGGGGTCCAACCGTTTTCCGGGGGGGGGGGGGGGGGGGGGGGGGGGGGTCCAAATGTTAATTTCTATAGAAACCCATATAACTTGTGATTTTCCAGGAATGTCCAGACCCCCTATCCCCCCCTACTCTAGATCAGCGCATCGGATAACTCTACCTCACTACAAGTGTAAACTATCCATTTTACTTCCATGGATATGCCATAATGGGATACTGTGTTATGTATAACTCTGTGCCCTCTCTAGTTTTGCAATCATCTTGACGAGGAAGATGGAGTATGAAGTCTTGTAAAATCTGACACATACAAATCTTCATTCAGTTGTTTCCAATTACTGTAAATATGGTCAATAATATAATAGAGGAATACAGGTTTTGAGGGTCTCTGACTTCTATTATGATTAAAGCAAATGCTCTGCAATTAGTGTTGAAAGGATTTTGATTAATTTTCTGTTGAATCCTAGACCCCTTAGTTTTGGGCTGGGGCCCCAAACATTTTGTTTTAGGGGCCCAGCTTGCTCCTGGTGAAAGATTTTAGTCTGTATCCCTGGAAATACCATTCTATCAGGCTTCTGAACTTAGACTGTATGATTGCTACATGTATATGCCATTTGGACAGCTAATGAATAGATGCATCCGCACTGTCTCGTCAAAGCTATCCATTTACAGGTTTCGCATGTGCAAAGAATAACTCATACCATCAGCTCTAGGACGATTCGTTTGGGCTTAGTTTAAAGCCATTGTTTCTGAACAAACTCGCTCTGCTTGCAGCTATAGATGAGCGTCTCTGCCGGACAACAAAAATGCAAAATCCAAAGAGCATGCAAAGAGAAGTTGATCAAAGAAACATTTTCTAATATAATTCACAATTAATTGATAGATTTGGAACTCCAGCTGATATTTAAAACCATGATGATGCTGGTTATTTTACCCCTTGCAAACCAAATTTAGTTATACCCCCCACAAATGTATACATACTGTTTTCAGCCTGTCTGTCCTTCCGTCACTCCGTCATTCCATCAACATTTATAGGTTTTTGTTGAATAACTTACATAGCTTTTGTTTGATTATTATCAAAGTTGTACCACACCTTAACCATTAGACAATGCATGTTTGGTAGGAAAAAAGGGGCTGAAGGATCAGTGCAAGAGTTATCCCACTTTGTAGTTCTAACTGTATGGTTTTTGCAATATGTCTAATTGTGCATACTTTGTGAAATCAACTCCTCTTAGAGCTTTTAGTGTAACCTTTTAATACTTTGCAGGTATGTTACATACAAATTGAAGATGTGCATGTGGAAGTTAAACGATGAAAAAATAATTTTTGACAAATTTACACCATTTTTAACTTCTAGCCAATTCCAGACAACTGCACATGATAAATAATGGCTGATAGTGCATAATTTGTGAAATCAACTCCTCCTACTTAGAGTCTTTGGTTTTTCCCTTTTAAAACTTTGAAGGTATGTTACAGACATAATGAGGATGTGCATGTGGAAGTTTCATGATGAAAAAATAATTTTTGATAAATTTACACCATTTTTTTTCTAAGCCAATTCTCGACTACTGTACATATTTTAAGTAATGGATGATAGTGCATACTTTGTGAAATCAACTATTCCTAGAGTCTTTGGTGTATCCTTTTTATACTTTGCTGGTACATGCATGTGACAGGTATACATGCATTGAAGATATGGTTGTGGACGTTTGGTGATGAAAAAATAACTTCAGAGGGAGCGAATTCTTTCCTTTAAGAGCAGTTCCTTATAGTATGGAAAATCATTTTTATCACATTAAGTGACCTCCCTTGAATGTTACTATTTTTATTACGCACCTGCGTAACCTGCATAACCTGCATAATGTGCGCTATGCCAGTGACGAAGTTTCACTTAAACACAGTGTCCTTTTTGTGGGACATAGGCAAACAGTGCAGATCCAGAGCAGATGCCACATAGCATGGCATCTGAATGGGGTCTTCACTGTTTGCTTACAGAATGTTCTATTAAATTTTGAATAAAATGAATTCAGGAAACCAAAATTTGCTATTTGGAAAGTCAGCAAAAAGCACTTTTAAAATTTAACAAAATTTATTAAAAACAAAATTATCATTTACAATAAGCAATGGAAAATAGTTATATAATCAAAGAAAGTCTAATTTACAATACCTTATATGTCCAAACTGTCCCTCAGAATATTTATCAACACAAGTCTTTCAGCAGTTTCTGATCCCAGATTTTGAAGATAAATCCAAATGAACATGAAGTCTGAATCCAAAACTGAATAATCCAAAGTAATCCAGAATGAATAAGTTAAGCACAATGTATTCCAATATAGAATTCCAGCACAAGAGGTTTAGACTTTTAAAAGGTGAAATTATTTCAAAGATGCCCTTATGAAAAATTTACTCTTATATATACCCTTTAAGAAAGTTCTAGAACGGTCAAGAAAGACTATTATATCATATGCTATATTTATTTATTCTGGAAAATTCCACAAACTTCTACTGAATTCTAGAACCTACTCAAAGTTTCTATTTGCATGGAAAAGAAAATTCTAGTAAGTTCTGGTCTTTTCTCCAAGGTTCAAGAACCATCTAGATGATTGGTCATCCTTCTAGAAAAATCTTATAACCAAATAAATACCTTGTTTACAACAACTTATTTACCATCAATGTCTTCAATATCTGGGTCAGCAGAAACTAAGTAAACAAAAATATAATAAACAGATAAACAACATACATGTTACACTTCCCCTCCTCAAAGAAAAGAAAGTTTTATGAAGTAAAGCTTTCTTTTGCAATAATGAACAATAATATAAAAAACAATAATATGAAATCACATCAGATCAATAAGGAGCTATAGCACAAACTCAATATCAAAAATGCTGAGGCATCTAAGCCCTAGAGAGTGCATCTGGGATGATATTATCTTTTCCTTTAATATGCCTGATATCTAGATTGTGCTCTTGCAACATGAGACGCCATCTGAGTAAACGCTGGTTCTTGTTTTTCATTTTATGAATGAAAGTCAGTGGATTGTGATCAGTGAAAATGACAATAGGTGCAACTGAAGAGGCTAGGTAAACTTCAAAGTGCTGAAGAACAAGGATGAGAGATAAGCATTCTTTCTCTATAGTAGAGTAATTTCTCTGATGTTTGTTAAACTTTTTAGAATAGTAACAAACAGGATGATCAACACCATTGTCATCATCCTGTAACAACACACTGCCCGCACCAACATCACTGGCATCTACGGTCAACTTGAATTCTTTGTCAAATCTTGGTGCCAAGAGAACTGGAGCTCTTTTAAGTATGGCTTTAAGCTTTTCAAAAGACTTCTGACAATTATCAGTCCAAATAAACTTGACCCTTTTGCCAAGTAAGTTTGTCAAAGGCTCTGCTATGACAGAGAAGTTATTACAGAATTTCCTGTAATATCCAGCCATACCGAGAAAGCGCATCAGTTGTCTTTTGCCAGAAGGTACTGGAAAATCTGAGATATCCTCAACTTTAGCCTCTACAGGTTTTACCAGACCTTGTCCCACCAGATGACCTAAAAATGTCAAATTTGCATGGCAAAATTCACTCTTTGTTAAGTTAACTGTTAGTTTAGCTTCACTAAGTCTGTCGAAGAAATCTCTGATAGTTTGTAAGTGTCGTTCCCATTCTTCGCTGAAGATGATAGCGTCGTCGATATAGGCTTTACAGCCAACCAGATTAAATATCAAGCTGTTAACCAAGCGTTGAAATGTTGCTGGAGAGTTCTTCATTCCAAATGGCATAACTTTATACTGATACAATCCGTCTGGAGTAACAAATGCTGAGATCTCCTTTGCTCTGTCTGTCAGAGGTATTTGCCAAAATCCTTTAAGCAGATCGAATTTTGTAACATATTTGGCTTGTCCAATGTTATCGATGCAGTCATCGATTCGAGGAATTGGAAATGTGTCCGTTTTGGTGACAGAATTTACTTTACGGTAGTCTGTACACATGCGAAATGTCCCATCAGGTTTTGGTACAAGAATACAAGGAGAACTCCATTCACTTTGACTAGGTTCTATAAAGTCATTATCCAGCAAAAATTGAACTTCATCTCTGAGAATTTGTTGTTTTACAGGGTTCATTCTGTATGGATGTTGTTTCACAGGTTTTGAACCATCAATAAGTTCAACATCATGATAAATTTTGTCAGTTTTGGATGGAATATCTGGAAATAAGTGTTCATATTCAAGAATCAACTGCTTCAGTTCAAGTCTCTTGTCTGAACTAAGATGAGACAATTTCTGGTCAAGATCCTTTAAGATATCAGAGTTCTTGAGTGTTACCCATTTTACTTCCATGGATATGCCATAATGGGATACTGTGTTATGTATAACTCTGTGCCCTCTCTAGTTTTGCAATCATCTTGACGAGGAAGATGGAGTATGAAGTCTTGTAAAATCTGACACATACAAATCTTCATTCAGTTGTTTCCAATTACTGTAAATATGGTCAATAATATAATAGAGGAATACAGGTTTTGAGGGTCTCTGACTTCTATTATGATTAAAGCAAATGCTCTGCAATTAGTGTTGAAAGGATTTTGATTAATTTTCTGTTGAATCCTAGACCCCTTAGTTTTGGGCTGGGGCCCCAAACATTTTGTTTTAGGGGCCCAGCTTGCTCCTGGTGAAAGATTTTAGTCTGTATCCCTGGAAATACCATTCTATCAGGCTTCTGAACTTAGACTGTATGATTGCTACATGTATATGCCATTTGGACAGCTAATGAATAGATGCATCCGCACTGTCTCGTCAAAGCTATCCATTTACAGGTTTCGCATGTGCAAAGAATAACTCATACCATCAGCTCTAGGACGATTCGTTTGGGCTTAGTTTAAAGCCATTGTTTCTGAACAAACTCGCTCTGCTTGCAGCTATAGATGAGCGTCTCTGCCGGACAACAAAAATGCAAAATCCAAAGAGCATGCAAAGAGAAGTTGATCAAAGAAACATTTTCTAATATAATTCACAATTAATTGATAGATTTGGAACTCCAGCTGATATTTAAAACCATGATGATGCTGGTTATTTTACCCCTTGCAAACCAAATTTAGTTATACCCCCCACAAATGTATACATACTGTTTTCAGCCTGTCTGTCCTTCCGTCACTCCGTCATTCCATCAACATTTATAGGTTTTTGTTGAATAACTTACATAGCTTTTGTTTGATTATTATCAAAGTTGTACCACACCTTAACCATTAGACAATGCATGTTTGGTAGGAAAAAAGGGGCTGAAGGATCAGTGCAAGAGTTATCCCACTTTGTAGTTCTAACTGTATGGTTTTTGCAATATGTCTAATTGTGCATACTTTGTGAAATCAACTCCTCTTAGAGCTTTTAGTGTAACCTTTTAATACTTTGCAGGTATGTTACATACAAATTGAAGATGTGCATGTGGAAGTTAAACGATGAAAAAATAATTTTTGACAAATTTACACCATTTTTAACTTCTAGCCAATTCCAGACAACTGCACATGATAAATAATGGCTGATAGTGCATAATTTGTGAAATCAACTCCTCCTACTTAGAGTCTTTGGTTTTTCCCTTTTAAAACTTTGAAGGTATGTTACAGACATAATGAGGATGTGCATGTGGAAGTTTCATGATGAAAAAATAATTTTTGATAAATTTACACCATTTTTTTTCTAAGCCAATTCTCGACTACTGTACATATTTTAAGTAATGGATGATAGTGCATACTTTGTGAAATCAACTATTCCTAGAGTCTTTGGTGTATCCTTTTTATACTTTGCTGGTACATGCATGTGACAGGTATACATGCATTGAAGATATGGTTGTGGACGTTTGGTGATGAAAAAATAACTTCAGAGGGAGCGAATTCTTTCCTTTAAGAGCAGTTCCTTATAGTATGGAAAATCATTTTTATCACATTAAGTGACCTCCCTTGAATGTTACTATTTTTATTACGCACCTGCGTAACCTGCATAACCTGCATAATGTGCGCTATGCCAGTGACGAAGTTTCACTTAAACACAGTGTCCTTTTTGTGGGACATAGGCAAACAGTGCAGATCCAGAGCAGATGCCACATAGCATGGCATCTGAATGGGGTCTTCACTGTTTGCTTACAGAATGTTCTATTAAATTTTGAATAAAATGAATTCAGGAAACCAAAATTTGCTATTTGGAAAGTCAGCAAAAAGCACTTTTAAAATTTAACAAAATTTATTAAAAACAAAATTATCATTTACAATAAGCAATGGAAAATAGTTATATAATCAAAGAAAGTCTAATTTACAATACCTTATATGTCCAAACTGTCCCTCAGAATATTTATCAACACAAGTCTTTCAGCAGTTTCTGATCCCAGATTTTGAAGATAAATCCAAATGAACATGAAGTCTGAATCCAAAACTGAATAATCCAAAGTAATCCAGAATGAATAAGTTAAGCACAATGTATTCCAATATAGAATTCCAGCACAAGAGGTTTAGACTTTTAAAAGGTGAAATTATTTCAAAGATGCCCTTATGAAAAATTTACTCTTATATATACCCTTTAAGAAAGTTCTAGAACGGTCAAGAAAGACTATTATATCATATGCTATATTTATTTATTCTGGAAAATTCCACAAACTTCTACTGAATTCTAGAACCTACTCAAAGTTTCTATTTGCATGGAAAAGAAAATTCTAGTAAGTTCTGGTCTTTTCTCCAAGGTTCAAGAACCATCTAGATGATTGGTCATCCTTCTAGAAAAATCTTATAACCAAATAAATACCTTGTTTACAACAACTTATTTACCATCAATGTCTTCAATATCTGGGTCAGCAGAAACTAAGTAAACAAAAATATAATAAACAGATAAACAACATACATGTTACACTTCCCCTCCTCAAAGAAAAGAAAGTTTTATGAAGTAAAGCTTTCTTTTGCAATAATGAACAATAATATAAAAAACAATAATATGAAATCACATCAGATCAATAAGGAGCTATAGCACAAACTCAATATCAAAAATGCTGAGGCATCTAAGCCCTAGAGAGTGCATCTGGGATGATATTATCTTTTCCTTTAATATGCCTGATATCTAGATTGTGCTCTTGCAACATGAGACGCCATCTGAGTAAACGCTGGTTCTTGTTTTTCATTTTATGAATGAAAGTCAGTGGATTGTGATCAGTGAAAATGACAATAGGTGCAACTGAAGAGGCTAGGTAAACTTCAAAGTGCTGAAGAACAAGGATGAGAGATAAGCATTCTTTCTCTATAGTAGAGTAATTTCTCTGATGTTTGTTAAACTTTTTAGAATAGTAACAAACAGGATGATCAACACCATTGTCATCATCCTGTAACAACACACTGCCCGCACCAACATCACTGGCATCTACGGTCAACTTGAATTCTTTGTCAAATCTTGGTGCCAAGAGAACTGGAGCTCTTTTAAGTATGGCTTTAAGCTTTTCAAAAGACTTCTGACAATTATCAGTCCAAATAAACTTGACCCTTTTGCCAAGTAAGTTTGTCAAAGGCTCTGCTATGACAGAGAAGTTATTACAGAATTTCCTGTAATATCCAGCCATACCGAGAAAGCGCATCAGTTGTCTTTTGCCAGAAGGTACTGGAAAATCTGAGATATCCTCAACTTTAGCCTCTACAGGTTTTACCAGACCTTGTCCCACCAGATGACCTAAAAATGTCAAATTTGCATGGCAAAATTCACTCTTTGTTAAGTTAACTGTTAGTTTAGCTTCACTAAGTCTGTCGAAGAAATCTCTGATAGTTTGTAAGTGTCGTTCCCATTCTTCGCTGAAGATGATAGCGTCGTCGATATAGGCTTTACAGCCAACCAGATTAAATATCAAGCTGTTAACCAAGCGTTGAAATGTTGCTGGAGAGTTCTTCATTCCAAATGGCATAACTTTATACTGATACAATCCGTCTGGAGTAACAAATGCTGAGATCTCCTTTGCTCTGTCTGTCAGAGGTATTTGCCAAAATCCTTTAAGCAGATCGAATTTTGTAACATATTTGGCTTGTCCAATGTTATCGATGCAGTCATCGATTCGAGGAATTGGAAATGTGTCCGTTTTGGTGACAGAATTTACTTTACGGTAGTCTGTACACATGCGAAATGTCCCATCAGGTTTTGGTACAAGAATACAAGGAGAACTCCATTCACTTTGACTAGGTTCTATAAAGTCATTATCCAGCAAAAATTGAACTTCATCTCTGAGAATTTGTTGTTTTACAGGGTTCATTCTGTATGGATGTTGTTTCACAGGTTTTGAACCATCAATAAGTTCAACATCATGATAAATTTTGTCAGTTTTGGATGGAATATCTGGAAATAAGTGTTCATATTCAAGAATCAACTGCTTCAGTTCAAGTCTCTAGTCTGAACTAAGATGAGACAATTTCTGGTCAAGATCCTTTAAGATATCAGAGTTCTTGAGTTTTGACGACGCAGGATCAGATTTCACAAAGTTCATATCTTCAGAGTCCATTTCATTTTGTTCAAAAAAGGACAGTTTTAACTAAATTCACTGATGAAATAACAGAACTATCCCTATCAATGTACTTTTTAAGCATGTTGATATGACATAACTGTTTTTGTTTGCGCCTCCCAGGAGTGTTGACAATATAATTAACATCACTTAACTTTTGTCAACAGTATAAGGACCATAATATCTTGCTTGCAATGGCTTACCAGGAATGGGCAAAAGAGCAAGTACCTTATCTTCAGGTTCAAAATGTCTATCCTGAGCACTTTCATCATAACGTAGTTTCATTTTGCTTTGAGCTGATTTGAGATTGGACCGAGCAGCTTCACAGGCTTTTGATAGTCTATTTTTGAAATCAGACACATACTGAAGTAAGTTCAAAGAACTGTCATCATCTGAGAGAAATTTTTCTTTCAGAAGTTTCAAGGGTCCGCGCACAGTATGCCCAAATACCAGTTCAAATGGACTGAACCCAAGAGACTCTTGTACAGATTCCCTTACAGCAAATAAAAGCAAATGTATACCTTCATCCCAATCTTTTTCTGTGTCAAAGCAGTAAGATCTGATCATGTTTTTCAAAGTTTGATGAAATCTTTCTAAGGCACCCTGACTTTCAGGATGATAAGCCGATGACTTGTATTGTTTGATTCCAAGTTCATGCATGACTTGCTGAAAAATTCCTGACATAAAATTTGAACCTTGATCAGATTGTACAGACCTTGGAAGTCCCACAAAAGTGAAAAACTTCACAAGTGCCTTAACAATTGTCTTAGTCTTAATATTTCTGAGTGGAATGGCTTCAGGGAAGCGTGTTGAAGCACACATAATAGTCAAAAGATATTGACAACCTGATTTTGTTTTGGGTAAGGGACCTACACAGTCAATAATGATTCTGCTAAAAGGTTCATCAAAGGCAGGAATGGGCTGTAAAGAAGCTTTTGGAATGGTCTGATTGGGTTTTCCTACCATTTGACAAGTGTGGCAGGATTTGCAGTGCTGAGAAACATCAGATTTTAATCCTGGCCAAAAGAAATGATTAAGAATCTTGTGGTAGGTCTTATTTACACCTAGATGGCCTGACATGGGAGTTTCATGAGCCAAATTTAAAATTTCAGGACGATAAGCCCTAGGAACCACAATCTGGTGGTTAACAGTCCACTCATCATCTGCTGAGACATCAGGAGGACGCCATTTTCTCATCAAGATGTCATTTTTCACATAATAACAAACAGGGACTTGTGACATTTCATTTTCATCTGAAGCTTTATCAAATAAAAGTGATATCTCAGGATCACTGTGTTGTTCCTTACAAAGCTGTGACCTTGACAGCTGGTCATTTGAAATTGAAGGTGAAAGGTCTGTGTTTGACCTTGAAGTGTCAAAGTCAGTCTGAATGTCAGACTGAGTGGGAGAAAAAGAATTTGAAATCTCATCATTAAAGGACTGACCTATCAAAGTGTCAGCTATATTAATATCCTGCATCCCATAATTCTGATTGGCTTTCTTTGCCATTGCCCTAGTGACAGCACAAGAAGGGTAAAGGTCAGGAATTTCCTGCTCAATAGGATCAGGCGGTTGATCAACACAAGGTGTGCTGGTCAAAAGTGGGTCTACCACAACCTTATCTCCAGCAAAATCATTGCCTAAAAGCAAGTGAATACCTTTAAAAGGTAAAGAAGGTCTAATACCTACAGCCACAAGACCAGTAACTAAATCTGAGGACAAATAAATGTTATGGAGCGGTACATTGATAAATCCGCACTCTACACCCTGGATAAGGACACTTGTCCCAGAAGAAGTCTTCTCAGAAAAAGGCAGGGTATCTGCCAAGATAAGAGATTGAGAAGCACCAGTATCTCGTAAGATTTTAATAGGGGTAGACTGGGCAAAGTCACTATTTAGTGACACGGAACCATCTGATAAGAATGGTTCATAAATCTCCATAACGGCATCAGTCTCAGATGTTTTGGCCAAAATAGGATTCTCATCCTGAATAGAAGACTGTGGTTTTAGCCTTAAAGAGGTGAGACCTGTGGGCTTAGGACTCTCCTGTCTTTCTTTTTCTCTCTTTCTTTTCAAAGCTATACATTCAGATATGATATGACCAGATTGTTTACAATAATTGCATATTGGCTGGGATAAAGGACTTTGACCTTTGTTTTCACCAGAGAATCTAGGTTTTGGAGTAAATGAATGACTGGAATTACATTTTGTATCAGATGGATTACTGGGGTTGGGTTTTGGACCTGACTGAGGGGAATATGGTTTTGACTGAGGGGAAAATGGTCTTGATTGAGGTGTAAATTTTAATTGTGGGTTGAATGGTTTCCTAGGAAATGGCTTGTTAACAAAAGAAGTTTTATGAGTCAAAGAATAATCATCAGCTAGTCTAGCTGCTACATCCAAATTTTCAACTTCTTTTTCATTTAAGAAAGCCCTGACGTCAGAATTTATGCACCATTTGAATTCTTCAACAAGCATGAGCTGTCTTAGTTTTTCATGATCAGAGCCCACTTTCTTTGAAGAGCACCACCTATCAAATAATTGTTCTTTTGTTCTAGCAAATTCCACATGAGTCTGGTTAGGTTCTTTTCTACAATCTCTAAATTTCTGCCTGTAAGCTTCAGGGACCAACTCATAAGCCTTAAGAATAAGTTCTTTTACTTTGTCATAATCTGAGCTTTGTTCTAGTGAAAGCTGAGTGTAAATTTCTCGAGCTTTGCCTATTACAACGCTCTGCAAAAGTAAGGTCCAGTGCTCTCTTGGCCATTTCAGGTTTTCTGCTACCTTTTCAAAATGTAAAAAATATTTGTCAACTTCTTTTTCTTGAAATGGAGGAACGAGTCTGATGTGTTTTGTTACATCAAAAAATTTGCCAGAGTCTAAAGGCAAAGGTTTTGATTTAGATTTTCCCTCTAACTCAAGTTCTTTCATTTTTAACTCAAATTGTAATTTTTCTTTTTCAATTTCAATGCGTTCTTGCTGTTCTAATTTTTCTCTTTCCATTTCTCTTTGTTTTTCCCTCTCTCGTTCTTCCATTTCAATTTTTTGTCTCAACAACCTATCTTCTCGTTCTAATGTTTCGAGCCTTATTCTGTCCTCCCGCTCTTCTTTCTCACGTCTCAATCTCTCTTCACGCTCTGCATTTTCTGCCCTTATTCTTTCCTCTCGCTCTTCTTTCTCACGCCTCAGTCTCTCTTCATGTTCTAACCTTATTTTTTCTATCTCAACTTGCCTTTTAATTTCTAATTCTCTCAGCTGCAAATCAGTCTGGGTAACCAGAATCTGAGATGTGGCTGAGGAATCAAATATTTCTTCATCCACAAAGAACTGAATGAGAATATTCTTAATTTCATGTTTTAACATGGTCTTTTTGATATTGGGTAGGCCATAATAATCAGCAATGTCTAAAAGATCAGACTTTTTTGCTAAGTCTAACAGCTCCTGAGAAGGTGACGCAGTAAAATCACTAAGTTTGAATGACATATTTGCTTTCTGCTGGCTTCAGCTAGTAAAACAGCAAACAGTAAAATTTATTTTAAATTTCAAACTAATTTGGTGCAAAAATAATTTCAATCCCGGACGAGCCCCCAATTTCTGTTACATGCCAGGCGTAACTAGAAAAGAATTCAGGAAACCAAAATTTGCTATTTGGAAAGTCAGCAAAAAGCACTTTTAAAATTTAACAAAATTTATTAAAAACAAAATTATCATTTACAATAAGCAATGGAAAATAGTTATATAATCAAAGAAAGTCTAATTTACAATACCTTATATGTCCAAACTGTCCCTCAGAATATTTATCAACACAAGTCTTTCAGCAGTTTCTGATCCCAGATTTTGAAGATAAATCCAAATGAACATGAAGTCTGAATCCAAAACTGAATAATCCAAAGTAATCCAGAATGAATAAGTTAAGCACAATGTATTCCAATATAGAATTCCAGCACAAGAGGTTTAGACTTTTAAAAGGTGAAATTATTTCAAAGATGCCCTTATGAAAAATTTACTCTTATATATACCCTTTAAGAAAGTTCTAGAACGGTCAAGAAAGACTATTATATCATATGCTATATTTATTTATTCTGGAAAATTCCACAAACTTCTACTGAATTCTAGAACCTACTCAAAGTTTCTATTTGCATGGAAAAGAAAATTCTAGTAAGTTCTGGTCTTTTCTCCAAGGTTCAAGAACCATCTAGATGATTGGTCATCCTTCTAGAAAAATCTTACAACCAAATAAATACCTTGTTTACAACAACTTATTTACCATCAATGTCTCCAATATCTGGGTCAGCAGAAACTAAGTAAACAAAAATATAATAAACAGATAAACAACATACATGTTACACATCCAACAACCCTTAAAACGGAAATGGACTGGTCCACTTGATAAGAGTGGGCAATACACAAGAGTAAACTCTCACAACTCTCACAAGCTGCTAGCACTCAGTGCCTGTAGACAGATACTTTGGCAAAATGGTGCGTTTCATCAGGATCTACACTGTTTGCAAATATTAAAAGTAATCCTTAGGGACAGAAAAAATTATTCTTAAGACCTGTGACACCTTGGCATACAAAATGGACAATCCCATGCTTGTTGTATCAATATGTATGGGAGAATCCATTAGTGTGAAAAAGTTTAATGCTATATATGAGCCGTGACATGTGATTTCCAACAATGTGGCATTTTGACAAGTGTAGACTCATAGGAGCCTGTGCCGCCTCCTTTTATGCTTAGAAACTCCAAATGATGTTCAGTCAATAGCTTAACAGTCATAGCAATGGCTCTGATCAGACTGCGCATATGGGCAGGCTGATCTGAGCCTTTGCTGGTCGCACATACCACATTGTTGGAAATCTCATGCACTGGCTCATATGGTAATGCATCAATGGGGATTTTCCTTTATGAAATTTCCAACATCTTATGTGTTTTAGGTGGCTGGCCGGCAATATGGACGCACCATTTACACAACATCGAAACTTCAGAAGAACATGTACTGGCATGATAGAAAAGTGGAGGGGGAGCAGGTATGTATGAAATGATTCTAATTATTATTCCAATATCAAATACTTATGTAGTTATGCCTTAATAGGTAACCCCTGTGCCAGACAGGACTTAAGCAGCTAATCTCCATCTTAGCAGAGGCACATCCTTGTACCTTTCTAAAGCTATGTTTGAGGGCCATAGGAATGGACTGTGTTACAAGGGCATAGTGTTATAAAAGGACAATTTTCAAAGGAATTAAAGGTCATTTTCTTTTAATTTCTTTATAAAATTCCATGGTTAAAAAAATTGGGAGCCACAACATGACCTTGTAACATGTATATCCAAATCCGTGTTATAACGAGGTGAGTTATAAAGGGACTGGGCCATGATTAAAAATATTTCTGTTTCAACTGACCCGGCCCTGTCTGAAAAAAATGGATAGCTAGGTGGGTGAAATTTGTGTTTTTTTAGCCAGGACTCAGGCAGATAAATCATCATTTCAAATTTTATATATAAATATAATGTCACCACATTCAAGGAGTCATTTCATAAATTGTAGCATAGTTTTCTTCACCTCTGTTACTCCTGAAAAAAACATGAGATAAAACTTTTACATCAGTCTGCATGAGATTTGCTTTTGCTACCAAAACTAAGAAAAATATGACAGCCAAATATAGTAATAAAATTATTTGGGTAGAGGGCACTTTGGTGGGTAGGTAGCCTAGGTAGGGTCAGGTGAAACAAACATTTTTTTTAATTTAGGCCCTGCACTGTACTGTTTAGGTAACACAGGGGTGTGGAAATAGTAAAATTTTCTACTTGTCCAGGGACAAGTAAATATGCATAATATACTCTTCCAAAGAAAAGTTTACTTGTCCGATAGTACAGATAAGCTGAATACCTTTCTGTACTTAAACAATTTACACTTTCAAAAACAGTATGAAACCATATATCAACTCTATCGTAAACAGTGTAGATTCAGATCAGCTGGCTTCTGAAGAAGCCAGCTGATCAGGATGCAGACTGTTTTCAATGCAACATATGAACTCAAAATAACTAATCAAAATATGAAATACAAAATTTTATTAACTTTACACATTTGTACTTGTCCAAAGGACAAGTTAATAGAAATTTTCAACTTGTCCTGAATAAAATGGGACCAGGTCGGACAAGTAGGGCATGGTATTTCTATAGCCCTGGAGTTAAGCACACTGGAAAGCACTGCTGCAGCTGACATGGCCTTTGATATGTCTCTGATACCAGGCACAGCCCTACCAGCTATTCCACCTGACAGGCAAAGCATTAGCTGCTTATCCACATGCAGGCCTCCAGAATAAAAAAAAAATCTAATTTCTAAACCAACACATGTTTAAGGTACTCAAAAGAACCGTCTCAATGAGACGAGCACCCAAAACTAGTGATGGGAATCGGTTGGATTTTCATAATCGATCATTGGTTTAAAGTAAATGAACGATTATTGATTATAATCGGTTGACAGTTTAAACTGTATTTTATTGCCATTCAGTAACTATAGATTATTATGTGTTTCAGTGAGTACAAACATACCTATGTATTTCAGTATAGATCTATGTCTCAACACAGACAGATGACAACATGATCAGATGTCTTCCAAAACCTGATTTCTCTTTCAGTTCAACAGCATCATAGACAGGGACTTACCATTTAAGTATAAAAGCTCCTCAGTCTGGAGTTATATTGTTGCTAGTGTATATGCAAATGTTAGTCATGCTAATTTATAGTTAAAATTGGAGAAAAAAATGCATTTTTTATGATTATAATCGATTCCCAAAATTCCATCTGACCATCAATCGGTTGCATGTAAATGAACAATTTTTTATTATAATCGATCATCGGAACAACACTGTCCAAAACACATGTTTATACTGATTTAAAAGAAATTATTAACCCCTTTACTGCTGTGCTCGGGGTGAATACCGATTCCTATACGCCAGTACCCCGAGGGTCACTCGGGGTAACACATTGTTTATATATATAGCACGATAATTTTCAAGGGACAGAACTTAATTATCATTATCTGCTCTATAATGAAAGAGTTAACTTTTCCAAGATTTATATCATAACTCCTCGGCTGAAAGCTTGCTTTTCACAGGGAAAACGGCCCTTTTGGTGAAGAACTCGTTTTTTTTCAAAAATGGCAGGCGATCTAGGCATTAGTCTGTTGTGTTTCTTTGAAGTAGAGGTTATTTTGGAAGTCTTAAATGGCTTGTATATGGATGACAATTGATATTAATTGGAATCAGCAATGGTAAAGGAGGAAATTCCTGTCATTCTCACATTTTTGAACCATTGTTTTCCAACCATTCCAAAACAATGATGTTGTAAACGAAAGTAGACATTCATGTATTTTCAGCTGTTGAAAAAAAATAATTTGACATGCTGTCGCTGGAAAACATTATTTCAGACATTGTACCAAATGTCTCAAACAAGCAGGAAAAAATTTGGTGTAAATCCCTACAGTGGTTATGATTTTGTATGAAATTCTATGTAACACCATAATAAAATCAAAATAGCCGTATTTCCCCCAGCATATTGCGCGCACTTATAGACGGCAGTGAAGGGGGTTAACAATTTTACACCGAAAGATTTTGTTTATCTGATGGCCTGCTTATGTCTGTCAGGCAGCAAAATAATTTGATGCATCGTCTTGATGATTTTGTCACATTCTTGGTCTGTTTTTCATTCTTGATAAAATTGATAGGCTGTTGACTAGAATGATACATTCAAGTTAACTTTACGAGAGTTCAGTCCTAATCCACACTTTCTATATGGTTATAAAACATGTATTTGATTGACCCACGTAAAGGTTTCAAACTCATCAAATCAAATCAACATGGGCAACTAAGGAATACATTCATTGACAAGCAGGGTTTGCACAGGCTTGAAAAGTACTTGAATTTCGAGGGCTTGCTTGAAAAGTCCATGAAGATTAAATCTGCCTTGAAAAGTACTGGAAAATCACTCAAAGTCCTTGAATTCTACTTTTTATCTGTAGGAATCAACTTTGTTGATAGGGATCTAAAGCATAATAAAATTGTTGTACCTTTTGTTTGGTGCAGCATATGCTGCACCAGATAAAAGCACAACAATTTTATACTAGTTTTCTAGTAGTATTTTTTTCAATTATCTCAGTCTAGCATTTCTGAAGTAGAATTTTAACACTTAAATCAGTATTTTTCATAAACTTATAGTCCTTGAAAATGTAAGAGAGTCTTTTAGAAGTCCTTGAAATGTCCTTGAATTGTACTCAAACTTGCCGATATGAACTCTGTACCTGTAGAACTCTTATCACAGTCTACACTGACTGCGGCTACTGAAGATGAAAATACTCTTTAGAGACAGAGTTGAAAGATTATACATTTGAAATTCCAACCTGTCACGCTCTTTGCCTACTTGGTAATTTTGAATGCATTTTTGTTGTCTGCTGATTTTTTTTCCGAAATCAACTTTTTTGAAAAGGTGTTTCAAGAATACCATCAGAGTGGCAAACAGTTTGGAACCAGATCAGGCCCGACATCTTCTCGGGCCTGATCTGGTTCCAAACTGTTTGAAAAGGTTATCACAGAGGACACTAGTAGGCAAATAGTTAAAGTAATGTACAATGTTACTTTTGCAAATGGTTTGGGCCCATATCAGGCCTGACCGTTTTATATCTTATCTTGAATCTTCTTGTTGAAACAAACAACAAAACCCATCTTATCAAAAGCTGTTTTGACTTGTTTTTGTTTTATATAATTTCAGATGTTTGACAAAATCCTCATTGCTAACCGTGGAGAGATTGCCTGCCGTGTCATTAGAACCTGTAAAAGACTTGGGATCAAAACAGTTGCTGTACACAGTGAAGCAGATTCTATGTCCGTATGTATAGGGCCAGTTAAGCAGAATATTTCAGCTTAAAATTGCTATTATTTTCTTATCCATCAGTTTAAACATATGTTATGGGTGCTCAAAAGAACCGTCTCATTGAAACGGTTCTTTTGAGTACCCACAACATATGTTTTGGTTGAGAAATAAGAAAATAATTTTCAGTTACACACTCTTATCTTGGGGCCTGGTATGTATGATTTTTGCAGAGCCCTTGATTTCATTTTTTTATATTTGGTGTTTTACATCCCAGACAACAATTTTTCAGTCAATTAGGAACTTTTTTTAACCAAAAAAGTAGGTTATAATTTAAAATGATGTAAATTCATTCTCAAAAAATAAGAGAGGAGTTGCATAACAAACAGTAAGGCAGAGTTAAAGTATAATATGTGACCTTGACCTTCGACTCTAAGGTCATATTTGATCTGAAACCTTTGTTGTAATCTACGCACCATAGGCAATCAGTGTAGCAAATATGAACACCCTCCATCAAAAAATTGAAAGGTTTAATTTTTTCTGAACACTCAAGCTTCTTGCACAATGTAAATTATCTGAAAAAGTATGAACTCCAGAGTGACATCAAACTTCGGTGACTGCAGTTCTTAATTTCATTTGCTTTGTTTTAATTGAGCTGTTTGTCATGGCCTATGATCAAATTTTGAATCTTAACCTAATTGATAACAAACCTGGGACAAATTAAAAACTGGTGGGTTTCTTTTGTAGTTGACTATAGTTTAACCTGATTTTTAGATTGATCTGACTCTTACTACCGTGTACCAACCATTTTGTTAGTTTTGTCATGCGTTGGTTGAGTTATTTAATTTTCTTGCAGGTCCACACTAGACTGGCCGATGAAGCAGTGTGTATCGGGCCTGCCCCGACCAGCCAGAGCTACCTTGTTATGGACAATATTCTGAAGGCAGTCAAGGATACTGGAGCACAAGCTGTAAGCTTTTAACTAACTTAAAATTAGCTGACCTTGACGCTTTTCATTCTGGATAACGGTAAGGCTTAAATGAAATATATGTGTGGTTCCTGTTGCCTACCTACCCTAATTTTTTAACCCTACCCTAAACATTAAAATGGTCTTTGGAGAAAAAATACCTAAAATGGGCACTTTTTCAGATTTTGTCACTATTTTCTTTGTTAAATGTTATAACAATATTTGACAATTTCCCTACCTACCTACCCTAAATTTTGTTGGTATGCAACAGGAACCACACATATATTTTATTTAGGCCTAAGCAGGCACTTTGACAAACAGTGAAGACCCAGATGAAATGCCGCATAATGCAGCATTTTATCAGGGTTTGCCCTATTTGCTAAGATAAAAACAGTCTTCAGGGACAGAAATACATCATTTAATAGAAATTTTGATTGTATACAGACCATGTGAGAAAACCTGATTTTGTTGCATGTGAACAACAACACTTTGTCCCCTGCTTAGTATTGGTTCAATCCAGGAAAACAGGAACTCATCTCATCATGACTTAAAAAGTGTTAACTGGGATGTAAAGCATTAAAACACACAAAGTTGCAGGCAGTGCAGTTTGATCAGCACCTTTGTTAATCACTCCCTGCAAACATTGATATTATAGCATGCTTCATAGAAAATTGCAGCATTCAAGCTAGTCTATGTATCTGATCAGGCGCTCAGGGGGGTAAGGGCCCTGGGGGTAACTACCTATATATGACATAGTACAATGTGCATGCCGAATAGACCCCTTTTTAGCGCCGCCAGGTATATGATAAACCCCCTTTTTTAAAAAGAGTGTATGAATGGCACTATTTTCTGATGTTGGTATATGAATGGCCCAAATTTTCGGACACCCATGTATATGCGCATATTTTTTGTATGAAAGTGTATATTAATTAAAAGTACATTATATGAATATGTCAACTTCCTGTGAAATCAAGTATATGAATGAGCTGTTGTTTTTTCCAAAGGCCAGGTATATGATTGGGGTTGGCTTCTAATTACTGATTCGCACACCCGTACCAAAATTACCCCTGAGTTACCCCCCCCCCCTCCCTCCCTGAGATCAGGGGGGGTTTGAGCATGAGCTGGTTGAAAACACTGAGGACATGCATTCTGAGGGCATAGTGTTTCACAAACACTTTTTGTTTTAACTTTCTTTTTATCTTCACAGAAGATGTCCTTTTTGTACACTAATTTTCAACAAAACATTTTGATTAGAAGGTCTTTGATGCAGAAGATACATGTCAGGAAAGCGAAAAAGTGAAGTCCCTGATCATACTGCTCCATTAGGAGAAGTCTGACCTGGACCTACTCCGTTTTCCTGGACATTTTTCCGTCTTTAGATAACTGAAGGACCTTTTTTAAGATATATATCCATGTGAAAGGTATCCTAAAGGTGGGTTCAGAAAGAATCATGAAAGACAATCAGTGATTAGTCAGAGATATAATCTATCAGCAGCTGACTGAGTTAGGGCTATTTTGTTTGCACATGTGCTTTACCAAGGACTTTACTTAAGAGTGCGTAACAGAAAAATAATTTTCTTATTTCTCAACCAAAGCATATATGTTGTGGGTACTCGAAAGAACTGTCTCAATGAGACGGTTCTTTTGAGCACCCAAAACATATGCCAAAAATTATGGGCAAGAAAACATTAACAATTTTACGCTGAAAATTTGTGTTTATCTAAACCTGTGTTTACCTGTTTGTATACTGTTTAATTTGGTTCTGGAACTTAGTGCTTTATGTCCTTCGTTTTTAGGTACATCCTGGCTATGGGTTCCTGTCTGAGAACACAGTGTTTGCTGCTAAACTGGTAAGTTTTATCAACGGATCAGAATACATGGACAGTGCAGTCCCTTTATAACAAACCTTATTATTAACACAGATTTGGATATTGCACAGTCATGTTGTGGTTACAAAATTTTTTAACCATGGGTTTTTACAAAGGAATTACAGGAAAATGACCATGAAATGGTCATTTTCCTGTAATTCCTTTGTAAATGTATTTTCATATAATTCCTTTGTAAATTTGGCGCTTATCATTTATAACACAGTCTTTTGCTATGGCTCCCAAACATAGTGTTATAAAGTTACTGCTTTGTATTAAGGATCTGTCTGGCAGACTTAGGGATTAGCTGGTCATTTTCTTACAGCTCCTTTGTAAAATTGTCTCTTTAAATTATAACACTGATCATTTATATCGCAGTCTATTCCAAAGCATTATAAAGCTACTGCACTGTATTAAGGATGTGCCAGACCTGGCATTAGCTTGTCATTTTCATATAATTCCTTTGTAAAATCGTAACACAGTTGGCTTATAACACAGTTACACACATGAATGTTCCCCATGATGCCCTCTTTCAAAATTACACAAATTGTTCCACTCCACGGAACAGGAGGGCCACCAGAGCTCCAGATAAGAAATCTTTTAAACATCTCCTCCTGAACCACTGGCCCAAATTCAAAATAATTTCACAGAATTCTTCTTCATAACACCCTCTACCAAAAGTACACAAATGATTCTGCTCCTCAAAAAAAAGGGCTGCCAGAGCTCTAGATAAGAAATATCTTTAAACGACATTTCCTCCTTCACCACTGGTCTAAATTCAAAATAATTTCACAAAATTGTTCTTCATAGTACCCTTTACCAAAATTACACAAATGGTTCCGCTCCACTGAACAAAGGGCTGCCAGAGCTCTAGATATTACTGGTCCAAATTCAAAATAATTTCACAGAATAGTTCTTCATAACTCCACTTACCAAAATTGCACAAATGGTTTGCTCGACTGAACAAAAGGGCTGCCAGAGCTCTAGATAATAAATATCTTTAAACAGTATTTCTTCCTGAACGACTGGTCCAACTTCAAAATAATTTTACAGAATTATTCCTCATGATGCATTCTACGAAAATTGCACAAATGGTTCCTCACCGCCAAACAAAGTTGTAGCCAGAGCTCTAAATAAGAAATGTCTTTAAATGTCATCTCCTGATCCACTGGTCCAAATTCAAAATGATTTCACAGAATTGTTCCTCACAATGCAGATGATCCATGAAGAAAGGGGCCACCAGAGCTCTAGATAAGAAATATCTTTAAACAGCATTTCCTCTTGAACCACTGTTTCAAATTCAATATTGTTTCACACAAATGTTCCGCATATGCCTTCTGCCAAAATTGATCAGAATGTTTCCATGGCCACCAGAGCTAATGTTGCATAGCCTAGTCGGGGTCGCTAAGGGCTCATCACTCAACACGTGGTACTAGTTCAATAACATTTATTCAACACCCAGTCTCCGCAAGTAACACAGTCTCTCCCATCCCAGGCCAGTCCGGACCAGCTCTCATACGGAGCCCACAAGAAATCACTGAACTTTCGAGATTTACTTCAAAACGTCGATCAGGCTCTTAATGCAGAGCCGAAACCACAGACCCCCACAGTTTAAAACTAAATGCTCATTTCCGAACAGCCGAGCGCAAACTGACTTAGTGCGGCTTTTAGCAGCCTGAAGACTCAGACTGATTGCAGACTGAATGTAAACTGCTTGAGAACTAACTAAGAACTGACTTCTGCTTAGCAGAGCGGCCTATATATACACCGCTGGATTAGTAACCATACTGCGTTGTTCACGTTTCTATCAGTCATGCAGTGATACAACGAATGAGTACCCCTGCCTGACTGACGAATCTTGGTTAAGCCCATAACAAATCACTCTTTTACGTCAGTTAGTTTCATCAGTTCAAAGAGCAGCACGCCCTTCTATCAGCATTATGATAAGTAATGGCCACTAAATGCCAGCTTCTTCTGAAACAGCAAGATAACAGCCATTAGTAACTGTATGACTAGATCAATGATTCAAATCAATGCCACTTTGATAGTTTCCCAATATTTGAATGTGCGTAATGCTATGTGGATATCTCTCGCTCTTTCATACAGTTAAACCTTTAGCATGCTATCACGTTTTATGCAGCCGGACCCTTACTATGCTATACTAAAAATAGAAAGATCTTTTAATGATATTTCTTTAACCACAGGCCTATACATCAGATGTGCCAGGACTCAGGTTAGCGATCCAGGGCCCTAGGGCCCTCTTGTTTTAAACCACACCTGCCTTCAAGTCAGCATTTATATGAGACATCTTTATTGTAGGCAGAAATAGATGTTGAGTTTATTGGGCCAAGTTCCGAGTCCATTAACAAGATGGGTGACAAGATTGAAAGTAAGAGGATAGCCACCAAGGCTGGTGTTAACATGATTCCAGGGCATGATGGGGTTGTGGCAGATGCTGACCACTGTGTGGAGCTGGCAAACCAGATTGGTAAATTGTAGCTTTTCTTGTAGTTTTTCTTTACTGACCACTAAAAGCGACTTTGCCTTAGCCTATTAGCATAGTCATCAAAGTTTGAATATTCTAACAATTACTATATACGAGGGTTGTCCCAGAAAGTCGTAGACCTTTTATATATCAAGAAAACGATATGGTCTATTCCAATCAAAATTTTACTTGTGAACTCTTTCATTATTTCTGCATTACCATGCAAAGTTTTAAGGAGAAATATCTAATAATGAAGTTTGTGCACTCATTTTTCCAGCTATAGGTCTGACCCACCGGCGCACATCATTTGAATTACTAAGGACGTTGGAAAGTTTACAATTGTAGCTAGCTTGGTTATGTCCAAAGTCATCTTCCAATAATAAATGTGGAATGCATCTCGCAGACGCCTGTGCCATTTTTAAGTCTGATTTTAATATCATATACACCATAGGTTTCCCTCAACCTGTTATCTCAGCTAGGTAGCGCACTGTTTGTCTTCTGTCGTTGCTGACGACTAATTCAACTTCCATAGCTTTGCCAGTATTTCTAAGTGGCGGTCTTCCCATACGTTCGGCTGCAGCTGTCCCCTCGCGAAATCTCGAAAGTAATTTGTAAACTAAAGCCTGTGATACATTCAGGTGATATTCATCTTGTTTTACTTAGCTTAAAGTATCAAGTGGTGTCATTCCGGACTCAAAACAAAACTGTATTACTGTCCGCTGCTCCGCCCGTACATAAGACGTTGCCATTTTTCACTGCTCGAGCTCGCCCCCGACTTGTTTTGATCGTATGCCATCAGTTCGTTGATTATGCAATCACTTTTAAATTTTGTGACAATAAGTGCAATTCAATGACGTTTCCCCCAATATGAATGATGAACAGGTATCATCTCGAGTTTCGATACAACCACTTATCAAAAATGAATTATACTATTTTATTTCTTTCATTTTTTGTGTGCGCTGGTGACGCGTACCTTACTGAGATAGAAATTCCTTTTGATTTTTTTGTCATTAATACACTCAAAATGTTAAAAATATATAGTCCAATATTTCTACAAAATACAAACATGCTCTCGCGGTAACTTTTCTTGCTATTTAAAAAGTCTACGACTTTCTGGGACAACCCTTGTATATAGAAAACATATATTTGGTGGGTGTATTTTTTTTGCTATTGGCGGTATAAGCAGAATTTGTCAATATATGAGACTGTGACCTTAAGTTTCAGATTCATTTACACAATAATCAATAAATGGACACAGATCCTTTATATGTTGGTATCTGTATCGATAAAGAGTCTTTATCCATTCAAAAAAGAGGCTACTATTAAAGGAAAGAATATGCTTCCTATGGGAAAATCCCTCCTGACATGAGTGAAAAATTTATGACTAGGACGTAAAGAATTGAAACAAAAAAGAAAAACAAAATAAACAACACATGAAACATGGTAAATCAGGCCCCCAGGTTAGAGTGTGTAATGGAAAATTATTTTTCTTATCTAGCACAAAAAAATATGTTGTGCGTGCTCAAAAGAACCATCTCAAGAAGATGTTTCTTTTGAGTACCCAAAACACATTTTTAAACTGATGGGTAAGAAAGTAATTTCAATTTTATGCTTATAATAAATCATTTTCTAATCTAGACCTATGTAAATGTTTTACAGGTTACCCGGTGATGATCAAGGCTTCAGCAGGGGGAGGAGGGAAAGGAATGAGAATAGCCTGGAATGATGAAGAAGCCAGGTGAGTGATTTTAGCTCACCTGAGCTGAAGGCACCTGAGTGAAATTATAAGAATCTATCATGAGTCTGAGGGTGGGATAGAAAAATCCGTCCCGAGGATCACCGATTGGCATCACGAGGCTAGCCAAGTGATGACAATCGGTGATAGCGAGGGACGGATTTTTCTATCCCACCCCCACATAAATAATGGATTCTCTTTCTTGCTCACCACTAAGTACTGCATTTTATATTGGAAAAACATTAAAAAAGCTTCCAGAAAATCCTGAATTCGCTGAGATGAGACATGGTGACGTCATTTTAACACTACAATGACTTCACGGATCGACGTGGGACTGTTTGTTTTTTATGTTTGGCACAGGCTGGTATGGATATGTGAGATAAAAATATCTCACATATGTAAAAACAGTGGAAATCTTGATGTGGTGTGTGAGAAAGTATATACCAATGGCTCCAGCGTCCACCGTCCTTACATCATCATATTTAAGCATCTTCTCTGAAACCACTGGATCAATATAATTTATATTTCATATGGAGACTCCTTAGAATAAGAGAACAAGAGTTTGTAAAAATGGTCTCGATAACATGACCAATATGGCGACAATGGCGATATATAGTAAAAGCCCATTTAAAATCTTCTCCAGAACCCCCAAAAACCTACAAGCTTAGGGTTTGATATTAATCAATGGGGACGTGAGACCCATCAAATTTGGTCAAAAGTTGATCCTAAGTTGTCCTTACCTACTTAATGTGTAGTTCAAATTTGCTACCTAATGCATTTAAATGGTAAAAAGTTTGAATAGTTGATTTTTTTAAATCATTTTAAGCCGGTCATTATACTCCAGTGTTTTTGTTAAGAGGTGGCAGCGGGGCAAAACAGCCGCCTACTTTGCCTTCTCTGCCTCCTACTTTGACAGATTGGTCTGTTAGGTTATACTACAAAGCAGTGAATTATGCTAGTTCCCTGGCAATGTCTGTCGGCTGCTCCCAAATCTTAGTAAAATCCTTTATCATTTCTTAGTACTGGTTCAACCCAGGAAGACCTGTCCCGACATAATTGAAGGATTGTTGACTCAGACTGGGATGTAAAAAATCAAATCAAACAAAGAAAAACATTATGGTAATAAATTAATGATAATAAATATGCTCCAAAGATCATGATTGATCTTTGGGCTTTCAACTAGGTCACTCGTATTGGTATCCTATCAATGTATTAAAACATGTTTGGTAATCGCAAAAATTTTGCAATGATATAGACAATTTGCAAAAATGTAACATATAGACTCCCTTGTCATTGAATCAGTTCAACTTGTTGCAAAAGGTGACAAAATGCTCTGAAACTTACAGCAAGCCTTGCATTCTATCTCTTTTTCGTCAACTCATAATTTTGATAAATTCAATAAAGCATAGGAGATAAGAACAGTATCCTTAACATTTTTCAGCATATGAATTTGTCAAATTATCAGGCATTTATTTAAGATAGTGTAACACAAAAATATTTTTCTTTGTTCTCATCCGAAGCATATATTGTGGGTGCTCAAAAGAACCGTCTCAATGAGACGGTTCTTTTGAGCACCCAAAACATATGTTAACGATGATGGGTAAGGAAATATTTATAATTGTACGCTGATTTTTTAAAATCTATTTTAGGACAGCTTTCCGTCTATCTTCGCAAGAAGCAGCATCTAGTTTTGGTGATGACAGAATGCTTATTGAGAAGTTCATTGATAATCCTAGACATATTGAGATACAGGTATGAATTATAGAATTATTTTCATATGGTGGTAAATAACAGATGATGTAAACATGCGCTGATCCAGAGTATTTTGATTGTTTGTTAAGGCTACACAACATGTTTTTGATGTTTACGTGCAATATGTGGTCCTTTTATTATATTTCTGATCTTCACTATCCTGGGCACTGTGCGATTAATTTGATATAAACTTTGATAATGTATTGGATTGGTTCTTCTATCAATATGTAAAAACTTCGCAATCAATTTGTTCTTTAGATTACATATAACGGTTCTTTAGATTACATGTAAATGTTCTTTAGATTACATGTAAAGGTTCAGACAAGCAAACATTTGGAGCTTGAAATTCTGATTTTTTTTTTAGCCATCCATCTCAGCATGTGTTTTTGGTGCTCAAAAGAACCATCTCATTGAGACGATTCTTTTCAGCGCCCACATCATATGTTTGATTGAGAAATAAGAATTGAATGTTTGATTACACACTATTAGCTGGGGTATATCCATAGGACCATTGCTAATTTGTATAATTTCTTTATTCTAGGTAAACATGTTTGTCTCAGAAATAAGAAAATAAATTTTGGATTACAAAGTTATCTGTATCCATGAATAATTTGTATAATTACTGTATTTTAGGTACTTTGTGACAAGTATGGTGGTGCTGTATGGTTGAATGAGAGAGAATGTTCTATACAAAGAAGAAACCAGAAAGTCATTGAAGAAGCCCCAAGGTATAGCTAATTTCATACCCAGTTTTGACGACTCATTCCGATTAGCTCCCAGCCCTCCCAAATAGAAAAATATCTGGCCAATCAAAAAAACTTCCCAACAAAGTGATGTATATTTAAATAAACTGCAGATCTCCAATATGGACAAGTGAAAATGTGTGAGTTTATGTAGTTTTCAGTTATATTAGGAATTTCTATGGCTAGATTGACCTGATAGCTCGATAGCCACATTGCAAAGGACGTTTTTGAGGAGATTTTGAGTCATTCCTCAAATGGTGAAAAGTTTACATAACCAACAACTCAGTGACATCGGTGCTGTGACGTACTCAATACTGACGTCAGAATGTAAACAACCTGTTTGAAAAACATAAAATTGGTTTTCAAGGTAACAATAAACATGCAAAACGGCGCAAAGTAACCCCTTACAACTAATCTTCACTTCGTATGCAATATATACAAGCCTGTTTGCTTACAAAACAGAATTTCTTTTGGTATTTTGATGCTGGCCTCAAGCACATGGCTGCTTGGTCTCATGGCAACGGAACAAATTCCAATTGGCTAAGGTAGTCCTGTGATATAAGTATATGTGACTTGAGTCTCAATGGAAATCCGAAAAAGTACAAAAGGCCTATGAAATTAGTTATAGATAGGTTATAGTTATAGTTATAGATTAGTTTTACCTTTGTAAACTAATGGATTCTTCCATCTGGTTTGATACAATAAACTTGGGATAGTCCATTGTAAGTATTTAGGGGTATCAGGTTATAATTTTTTTAAAAAAATATTGTTTTCTTTTGTCTGAAGATCTTTTTTTACCTTTACAAACAGTATAAACCCTAATGAAATTCAGCACTATGTTTCATTTCATCTGGGTATTCACTGTTTGCAAAAGTACTCGATTAGGGGTTTCCCCATATACAAAGGGTTAAACAAGCTTTAGGGAGTTTTATAAATTTCATATCTAGTGCATTTGTAGATCCAGAAGGGAAGGGGTTAGGGTATCCAGATCTCCCTGGACAAATTACAAGTGGTATAGGATTTCATAGGATTAAGCAATAGGACCGTAGGACCCCCACCCCTGGAAAAAATGGACCCCCCACCAGGAAATTTTAGTTTCCCTTGGAATAGACTTGGACCCAACCTGTATTTAAGTAAGTTAAGGACTAAAAAAATGTCAGAATTTTATGTCAGTTGAGCTTGAACCCCATATGATGAAAATGCCTGACTCCACTCCCTTGGGTCAAGAAGCATACTTTTTGTGCGTAAAATAGATTATATATGAGCAGCCATTTGTGAAAACCTGCCTTAATGACATTTAGGACTTTTTATGTAAAGATCATTTGAAAAACACCAAAATTAAGAAAATTGACATGTTCATATATTGCCTTATAACCTATTCAGGTGGATAGTAGAATGAAACTGGCAATTATTTCTGATTAAACTTCTTTGTTATCTTGTCATACGTTTCCATGGCAACAACTTTACCTTAGCAACTGTCAGAATTTTTAAAGTATGGTCAGTCAGATCAGGCAACTTTTAGGTAAAAATGAATTAGTGTCAAGTTTTCTGCAAATTCAATTGCACACATGCTAAGGATAATAAAAAAGTATGTTAGCAAGAAATAGCAGTTTAGACAGTGTATAGTTTCAAAAGACCATATTTCCATGAATACTGGAGATAACTTCATTAAATTTGCACAATATTTTATTAACTCTTCTTAGAGTATTTGTGTGTAATTAACTAAATTTTGACAACTTCCTCATTTAGGCTGGTTTTCACAGATCGTGGCTCATATTTATTCATCGGCTTAAAAGTTTGTTTCTGGTGCTCAAAAAGAACCCTCTTAGTTTTTTTATAGCACCTGAATCAAATTTTTCATGACTTAAAACGGTTCTTTTGAGTACCCACAGCATCTAATTAATAAAAGAAATAAGATCAATTTTAAGTTCTGCTGTCTTATCTGGAGGCCTAATGGGCACTCATGTAAGATTTTGTTTAACTTTCTAATCTTGATCTATGTAACCAGGATTTTAGAGTTTTACAGAAGGCAATCAGGGGACAAAAATATTTCAATATTGCACTTGCCCTGCAGGACGATGGACTTACAATTTTCACTCATCCTCCAAACACATGCCATTGTCCTATAAAAGCGTATGCAGTAAAGAACACAAGGGAGTAATATGTAATATGACTTCCTTCCTCGAGTAATTCTTACCTAACACTCGTCCTACAGGACGAGTGCATGGGAAGAATTACTCATCCTTAATAGATTTCACTCGTATTTACGAGCTGATGAGTGGAAATTTTCCCCCCTGGCAATACTTCGACGACACAGACAGGGCCACCAATCTAGCTCCTTCATCGCATATACCAGTTGGATTAAACTTTCTGTTAGCAAACTTTAGAAATCGGTTGATGCTATTCAATGAGATTGAGACACTCATTGAACTTTTCGACGTTAATAAGAGGACATCCTGCTTGACAGTTTAAAATGATTTGTAATGAAGAAAATTGATTTTTTTCCCAACTTCAACACATATTCTAGAATCAGTTTATGTGCCTGGGCACACTATTTAAGGTATGTTGAAGGTAAACATCAAGATCATCAAATAGCATTTTTTGAATTTCTAAAAGTCAGTATTGGTTAGAAGAAATAACTATTTTGCTGAATTTAAGGGCCAGCTCATTCATAGGAAACAGGTCCCTCTTCTTCATAACACAATATTAATGTTATGCGATGAAGGAGCTGGATTGGTGGTTCTGAGGGATGTCACTATGACATTACATTTAAGTAGGAAAGTGTTTTTTAGAAAGCTTCTGGAATATTGTGATCCTCTCTTGTCCATATGGTTTTAGCGCAAGTTGCACTTTTGTGATATGTCTTCGTCTGGAGTGCATCATTGGATGTGCATAAACTTTTTCTTTAAAGCTGCATACTCTGTAACTATGAACATTTTTCGAAAAAAAATATTTTCTTTTTAAATCATTTGCAAAAGTAGAATAAAGTTATGTTGTCACAATAAATCTTATTTCTACAGTTGAAAACTGCATGAAAAAGTGAATTATCTTATAAAAACAGGTGTATTTTCTCTTGTTTGTAGTTATATGCGTCCCTCCAATAATTCTAGACAGTTAATTTTCAACATAAATGCTGTTGTTTTGGCACTAATAATTTGTTAATTATTACGTAAAAGGTAAAATGTATACCTGAATTTTAGTATTTTTACTGTGTTCTTGAAAAATAGAAACATTATTTTTAAAATGAAAATATCAAAAGTTACAGATTATGCAGCTTTAAGCAAAATCTCTTGAAACACTGGTACACATTTACATAAACCAATCTTTGGCACCTTTGTTGTTCGCAGACCTCCGAAGACAGGTTTTCTTGTGTTGAGGCCCATTTGTTTTCTGAAAGAAACCAGGCCTTTAGTTAAGAGTGAGTAATGAAAAAACAATTGTCTCATTTCTCAACCAAAACATATGACATGGGTACTCAAAAGAAGTGCCTCAGTGAGACAGTTCTTTTGAGCAACCAAAACATATCTTGAAACTGATGGGTAAGAAAAATACTTACAAGTTTATGCACAAAAAATGTTTATCACATGACGTCGCATCTGGGAGTGATATAATGCTATGCAATAAAATCGATAAACCACTAGTGGTTTACAGATTTTCGGGAAACGTAATGACATCCATTATAACGTTGCGTACAAGAAGGGAAAATCTTGCCGTTTTCACACAAAAAATGCAATTTTTAAGTATTTAATGTACTGTGATAAATAGAATCTAACATTCCTGCTCATGTTTTAATGAAGTAATCAAACTTGTTGGGAAAAAGAGATAAAATGCTTTTCAAGCCTCGCATTTTATCTCTTTTCCCCAACTCGTTTGATAAATTCAATACATGTAAGGTCTTCTAATTATCTTAACATATGAGAAGCAATACAATTTTCTGTGATGTTGAACTATTTCAGTGTGTTTGTTGACCCAGTGATGCGGAAGGCAATGGGAGACCAGGCTGTGGCTCTTGCTAGAGCTGTCGGATACTCTTCTGCAGGTATATATGTTGGCTGGGTGAAAGTTTTTACAATTACTTGTGAACTGGGTTTTTTTTTAAGGCTGAGTTTTCATAGAGAGTCCGCCTAAAGATACTGTATTTGGCAAATTATAATGGCTTCTTTGATTGATTTTCAGTTTATCTCCAGACAATTGACCATTAAAGTGACTAAGTCTGCAATTATGAACATTTTCCAAAAAAAAAAATCTTTTTAAATCTTTTTAAAAATAGAATTAAGTTATGCTTTCAAAATAAATCTGTTCACAGGGTTCGCACAGACCTGGAAAAGTCGTTGAAATTGACCTTGGTCATGGAAATCTACTGGAATTTGAAAAAAAGCCTTTTGTCCTGGTATTGTCCTGGAATTTGGTGAAATTATCCTTGAAAATATTAATTAGTCCTTGAAAAATATAAAATACAACGAGTCCTTTCGGATTTATGGGATGCACAAAGAAAACTGTGTTAAAATCGCAAACTACTGAGCGAAGATTGCTAGATAGACATCGAAGAAGCGAGGTGATACTCATATTCAATTCTATTCAATTTGTGCAGTAGTCCCAGTTTTTATCACCGGAAAACAAGTGCGCCATTTTTCTATTTCCACTTCGGCGTTTACGGCTGAAAAAGTGCTTTTTTAGCTCACCTGAGCCAAAGGCTCATGGGTTAGCTTATAGTATACCAGTCACTCCGTTGTCCGTTGTCCGTCCGTCCGTCGTCTGTCCGTCAACATTTTCAAACATCTTCTCCTCTGAAACCACTGGGCCAATTAAACTCAAATTTCATGTGGAGACTCGTTAGGATGCGGGAATGAAAGTTTGTTCAAATGGTCCTGGTCACATGACCAAGATGGCCTCCATGCCCATATATGGTAAAAACCTTTTTAAAATCTTCTTCTCAAGAACCAGAAGGCCGATGACCTTGGGACTTGGTATGTAGCATTGGAGGTGTTGGGCCTACCAAGTTTGTTCAAATAATGATCCTAGGTTGACCTTGACCTACTTAACGTCAAGGTAAAATTTGCTTCCTAATGCATTTGAATGGGAAATTTTTTGAAAAGTTGGTTTTTTGAATACTGTTGAAGCCAAAGTCATTATTCTTACTTGATATGTTAAAACTAATGAGACAATGGCTATAGATAAGTTTCAAAGGTCAAGGTTGACCTTTGCCCCTTCAGCCAAGGTCGCTCATATTGTGGTCCAATCAATATATTAAAACTTAGTTTTATCACAAACCATTGGTCCAATGGAACTCAAATTTCATATGAAGACTCCTTATGATAAGATAGATAAAACTTATTCAAAACATTTAGGTCACATGACCAAGATGGCTGCCACGCCCATATATGGTAAAAACCCTTGAAAAATCTTCTTCTCAAGAACCAGAAGGCCGATGACCTTGGGACATGGTATGTAGCATTAGGGGTGTTGGGCCTACCAAGTTTGTTCAAATAATGATCCTAGGTTGACCTTGACCTGCTTAATGTCAAGGTCAAATTTGCTTCCTAATGCATTTGAATGGGAAATTTTTTGAAAAGTTGGTTTTTTGAATACTGTTGAAGCCAAAGTCATTATTCTTACTTGATATGTTAAAACTAATGAGACAATGGCTATAAATAAGTTCCAAAGGTCAAGGTTGACCTTTGCCCCTTCAGCCAAGGTCGCTCATATTGGAGTCCCATCAACATATTTAAACATAGTTTTCTCAGAAACCACTAGGCCAATGGAAATCAAATTTCATGTGACCACTCCTTGTGATTGGTTAGCCAAAATTTGTACAAATTGTTATGGTCACATGACTAAGATGGCCACCAAGCCCATATATGGTAAAAACTATTTAAATATCTTCTTCTCTGGAACCAAAACGCCAATGGCCTTTGGGCTTACTAAGTAGCATTGAGGATGTGGTCCCTACCAGGTTTGCACAAATGATGAATCTAAATTGACCTTGACCTACTTTATGGCAAGGTCAAATTTGATTCCTAATGCATTTATAATGGGAAAATCTTAAAATGTTTATTTTTCTATAAGTGCTTTAGCCAAAATCATAATACCTGTGAGAAGTATTTAACCTAATGAGACAATGTTTTTATATAAGTACTGATTGTCAAGCTGACTTGTGACCTTAAATCCAAGGCCACTCATTTGGACCACTACATACCTATCTAAACATCTTTTCTCAGAAATCACTGGGCTAATAGATTGTTTAGGTTACTGGAGCAAAATGGCTGCAACCCCCATATATGGTAAAACAAAATATGTTTCATATAAGCTGTAGTTGACCTTGACCTGTTTTACAATTATTAAGGAGATCAGGTGAGCGCCTCAGGACCTTCAGGTCCTCTAGTTTCGTGTTGGTTTATACAAAACTTTAAGAAATTGAGTCTTTGAAAAATGAAAAAAAGTCCTGGAATTATCTTTTAAAAACAGGTGTTTTTTCTGTTGTTGGTAATTATTTGCGTCCTCCAAAAATTCTAAACAGTTAATTTTAACATAAATGCTGTTGTTTTGATAGTGATAAGTTGTTATGGTTTAGGAAACTGGTAAAAGATTTCAATTTCTTACTTAAATTCAGGACTTTGAAATTTTTAAAATGCAGCTTGACAATACCAATAAAATAGCAGGTGCACTTTATCAAAACTTTCAAGTATGAGCTATTTTAATTCTTAATAAAAAATTTAAGACTTCAAGTTTCCTTTTTCGAGGGTCAATAAAATGTTAGCTTACCAGCCAGGAAAACTGTGTAATTATTAAACTATTCTGAATACAAGGTATGCAATGTCTCTTGTAAAGCTAATGGAACCAGTTAAGGGGTTGGTTTGCTAGGGACCTTATAGTTGAATAATACATTTATGAATTCCATGCATGTGGCTAGTGTATTGTAATATAAACAATTTCATAACTATGCAATTTGATTAAGTGAAAAATAGTATGTGCGTATACATTTGACAGTTTTTTTGATAGGTGTCATTTTCAGTGTTAAAGTTATTTCAGAAAACTGGTACATATCACTGAAAAAACAGCAGCTTGATTTCTGAAAACGGTTTGGAGGGTTGGCAGTGATTTTATTTGGCCATTTTTAAATCCTCATGATTTGGAGTTATTCCCAATTAAAAAAATTGCCTTTATTCCACCAATTTTGTGTATTTTTGGATTTTTTTTACCAATATCTTAAAAAAAAATTATTCCCAAATGTAAAGAAAAAGTAGCTTACCAAAATCTACAATAAAATCACTGGGTGGGGATTGCCAATCCCAATCTAATACTGTTCCATGATAGAAAATGTTGTTTAAATTGCAGGTACTGTTGAATTTCTGGTAGATTCCCAGAAGAACTTCTACTTCTTAGAGATGAACACACGTCTCCAAGTGGAACATCCTATAACTGAATGTATTACAGGAATAGATCTTGTACATCAGATGATCCGCTCAGCTAAAGGTTTGTGCATGTTGTTGTATGTTTCATTCCCTTTAATTTGATATGCAACATGACCATATTCATAAAATGTTGATGTTTGGCCCGACCCAACTGCCCACCAAGTCCACCAAGTGGATTGGACCCAGGTCTTCAAACTAAAGTCCTGTTTGATACGTTCCTCTGACAGCATACACAACTTTGGTTAAAAATATTGACAACTAATAAAGTTATTGCAGAATTTAAATATATGGCCTTTGACCTTAAACACATGTTTAAAAATAAAATTCATGTGATGGATCTATTTTAACCCTTTTCATTCTTGATATCAGTAAGACAGGTACTTTGGCAAACAGTGATTACCTAGTTGAAATGCCACATAAGGCGGCATTTCATCAGGGTCTGCATTGTTTGCTGTTAAAGATATAAAAAAAATCTCAAGAACCATAAATACATCATATTTAAGAAACTTCAGCCTGTGACCCCTTAAAACACAAATGAACTAGCCCATACTTATCGTATCAATATGTTTGGAAAAATATATCAGAATGAAATGGTGAAATGTTATACTTGTTGGAAATGAACAAAATATGAAACCTGAACAAAATTACACAGGTTTTATAATTTATACATTTTGTATATCTTTAACCCTTTGCAGACCGGTAACCCCTAAACGGATACTTCAACAAACAGTGAAGATCCTGATGAAATGTCACATTTATGTGTTGCATTTCATCAGGGTCTTCACTCTTTGCTAAGATCAAATGGATCTTCAGAGAAAGAAGTACAATTTTCTTTTTAATTATAACCTGTGACCCCTCAATATACAAGTATATAGATATACATTGGACCACTCTTGACTTTATTGCATGTTGCTGTATGGGATATTCCATTGGTCAGACAGGGTTAAATATTGCTATATTACAGGTCATGAGCTGCTGTATAAACAGAGTGATATTCCAGTGGACGGCTGGGCTGTAGAATGCAGAGTATATGCTGAGGTTGGTGCTTTTAGTTAACCCTAAACCTGCCACTATTTTGTCCTGAAATGTTATCTGCATTCATTACATCTACTGCATATACTCAAGTGCACTTCAGGCTATAATTTTATCTTGGAAGCAAACACTATGAACCCTGATCAGACTGCTCCTAAGGGAGCAGTCTGATCAGGGTCCATATTCATTGCAACATAGATTGCCATATAGAATGAGCAAATGAGAGAACAGATGACACTTGTAAGCTGTAACCAACTTATTGTAACTTTAGTTAAGAGTGCATTCCAAAAAATTAATTTTCTTATTTCTAACATATGTTGTGGGAACTCAAATAACCGCCTCAATGAGAGGGTTTTTTTGAGCAGCCAAAACATATGTTAAAACGGATGGATAATATAATATTCAGAATTTTACGCTCAAAAATTTTGTTTATCTTAACCTGTGTCGAAACTGGTGGACAAGAGTTAATTTATAATAAAAAAAATCTCAATCTATTATATGGGCCTTGTCGCGACAAAACCTCTCTTTGGGGTTTCCGACAAAGCGAGACTCTAACCTGTCTCCTTAGCTACAGAGACTAGCTAGAACATTGAAATTTGGCTTGAAGCAAGTTGAGGTATGATACTTTCCAGTAAGCGAATAACAAAGGCGCTGATCAGTCTGCGCTGATGCACAGGCTGGTCTGCCCCTTTGTTGTTCACAAACCCCTGAAGACAGGTTTTGTCACGACGAGGCCCATATAATATACTGTATCAAATTTTAAAGATGGTTTAGAATTTGGAAAAAAAAAATTATACACAGTGCTTTATTTATGTCAAATACAATAAGCACTAAAATAAGATTTCTGAGAGGCACATGCTTTTCTTGATTAGATACACTTTTTAGTTCCGGTGACTGTCCAGTGTGGTCCCCCAAGCTCAGTCATTAGTCAGCACCCATTCTGGGCCCAGATGATATGCTCCCATCAAAGTTTTAAATATGGAGTTCTGGCTGTTGCCTGCCATTATCCTTGACTTGCCAGCTTATTAAAAATTGTGGGAGCATTTTGAGTTTGAATTTCGGATACGATCTAAACACAGGTGTAATCTTGGGGCACCTGACATCTATTGTCGATGACTGACTGGTTTATTAAAAATTGTTGGAGCATTTTGAGTTTGAAATTCGTGCATGTTCTAAAACAGGTGTAATCTTGCGGAACCTGACTTTCCCAATTCTGGCTGCACAATGTCTTCTCTGCTCACATCTAAAAAGAGAGGTTTTTTGCATATGAACCAGTGCATGAGATTTCCAACAATGTGGTATGTGCGACCTGCATACGCGCAGTCCGATCAGAGCCTTTGCTCATCGCTTGAATATTCTATGAGTGTTAAGCTTCTGACCGAACATCTTTTTTAGGTTCTAAGCTTTCAAGGAGGCTGCACATGCTCGTCTGAGTCTAGACTTGTCAAAATGTCAAATTGCTGGAAATCACATGTCGAGGCTCATATTTCATGGCTAGCTGTTGGTAAGTGTTTTTAATTGGGATATCCACTTTTAAACATGAGCTGTAGTTCAATGTTTTTTATTTCAGGATCCATACAAGAACTTTGGTATGCCATCTATAGGAAGACTATCAAAATACATTGAACCATCTCATATCCCTCATGTAAGTATCTTATAACCAGTGCTTATCCTTAAAATGCTGTAAATACCACTGTTTTCAACGAAAAAAAAAACTCTTTCAGAGCCAATTCTCAACAATATTTACAGTTAATTAAGACTTATCTCGAGTACCAGTTAATCTGATTCCCTGCTGTAGGTAAAATACAGGCCAAAATCCAAACTCCCCAACCCTTCTATTTTATATAAAAACATCCTCCGGTCATTAATCCGCTGTTAAACTTGTGTTTATAAATGGTTTTTAACCTGTAATCTGTGAATAACCCCAAGATTGCATTACCTGTTAAGCATGAGTAGACTGGATCCCTACTAGCAACCAAAATAAACTATCTAGAGTCAGTGGAATCAAACAATATGAACCCTGATCACAGTGATTCATTTACAATTTTTAGCTTACGGGTCCTGGGACTCTCTGTTTCCCATATCAATGGAGTCCAGAACACTATTTTTCTTGACAAGTCTGCGATACTATTGCATCCTGGCACTGGCTGAAATAAAAACTTTGCACCCCTGAGCCAAATTACGAGTAAAAGATGTAGGATGGACAGGTACAAAGATCACAGGATCAGACTGCTCCTGGGTTCAGTTCATACTGTTTGCAATATAGAGAATCATCAAGTTCATCAACAGAAGAAATTTGTCTTACATAACAGTAAAAGGCTAAATAAGCACAAAGACACTTATGTGCTATAAGCAGTGTTTTTATGGTCCAAACTGGTCCCCACAATATGTTTCAAAATCCCCCTGTTTTTAGATGGATGGGGGAAAATCCCCCTTCATTTTCAGTTTCTAGAATAAACCCTGTAAATGTTTTAAAATTTCAAGAATCAGTTGCCTGCCAAAAGGCTTAGACTAACATCACAGACCAGGATCAGACTGCTTCTGAAGAAGAAGCAGTCTGATCAGGGTCTTTGTAGCTATTCTGACAAGCTTTTTGTGAATTCCAGCCCTGATGACCAACATTTTATTTGCAAAGGTGTTCAAAACTATAGAACATTTACTGAAGTCAATCAATTTACAACATTAAAACTATGTGTTTTTCAGGTTCGATGTGACAGTGGTATCCAAGAAGGCAGTGAAATTAGTATTTATTATGACCCAATGATCTGTAAGGTAGGTCTTGATGAGGAATCTAATTGATGTATAATTGTAATTATTTAATAATTTTCATATATACCCATCAATTTCAACATATGTTTTGGGTGCTCGAAAGAACCGTCTCATTGAGACAGTTCTTTTGAGTACTCAAAACATATGATTTGGTTGAGAAATAAGAAAATAAATTTTTAATTACGCGAGAGCCCTGTTTTAAACAGACACCTTTTCGATAATTACTCTCCTACATTTTAACATCATATTAATTCATTATGAAGTTCCAATATTTTACATTCCCCAAGATGAATTCTATTTGATAATTTGACAATACTTATGGTACCATAATCTTTAATGAGGTAATATTTCAAGCTATCAGGGTTCTATTTAAAGAAATCAAACTGTATATTTCAGCTTGTTACATATGGTGACACAAGAACGGCAGCTTTAGATACCATGGTGACAGCCTTAGACTCTTATGTTATAAAAGGTGGGTGTTTCGCAGTTATTTTCCTTGATTGAGGATATGGTAATTTGTTTAAAGTTTCTTAATTTGTGTGAACTCTTTCCTTGCTTGCAGCAACTTTTGTCCTCTGCTGATACCCTTTGCAAACATTTTGAATCCAGATCTTAGCCAACAGTCAGTCCTGATCTGGATCCCAACTGTTTAGCACTCTTATTTTGTTCCTGAAAGATTTTTATAAAAAAAAGTTTATTTTGAACCAAAGTCGGCAACAAAAGCAAGAAAATTACCCTACATGTAGAGTTAATACAGCTGAAAAATCTTTTACAGCGAGTTTGTTACTTACTCCAGGGCTCACCCTGCTATTAGCATTTGTAGCCATTTGCTACTAAAAATGTAGAGTGGCTACAAATATATTAAAGTCATTGGCTATAGGTACACTCTAGGTGGTTCAAAAATAACAAATCTGCGAAAAAGTGTATTTTAATCGGCTCTTAAATTTCCAATATTGCTTTTATTATTCCTTCACACTTTATTATTGTGCCATATTTGGATGCTGGATTTTGGGTGTCAAACAGTGTGGACCCAGATCAGGCCCGAAGTTTCATCGGGCCTGATCTGGGTCCAAACTGGTTGCTAATGTTATCAGCAGATGACAAAAGTCACTGCTAGAGAGCAAAGAGTAAAATACAGAACAACTTCTTGATTCTACTTTCTAGCTAAAACCTTGGCTAAAGTCAATTTCATTTGGCTCTAGCTGTTTCTGTTTTGCTAAAGTGTTGGCGACAACAAATTCTGAGCCAGGGTAAGCCCAGCTTTCTCAATGCACATAGGTTAAGATAAACAAAAGTTTTGAGAGGAGAATTAAGAATATTATCTTAACCATCAGTTGTTTTTTTTTCATAGGTTTTATGTGCTCAAAAGAAATATCTCACTGAGACAGTTCTTTTGAGTACCCACAACATATTTTTTGGTTGGGAAATAAGAAAATTAATTTTTAATTACACACTCTTATCTAGGGGCTGATAAGTGTTACTGAATTACTACATTCCTATATACTGACTGGCACTCAAGCAGTATTATTTCTTTAATCAGAAGACTTTTTACTTTCTGACAGGAAGATATGACACTTGTTGGGGAAAATATTTTGCATTAAATGCTAAATATTATTATTTTTCTGTAATGCCCTGTAGGGATTGAAGTTTCTATCCACTATAAATGGGTTAAGACAAAAACTTCAAGGAATAAGCTAGGGGGCGACTAGGTCAAAATAGTTGCCCTGTGGGCTGAAACTTGGCCCTAAATGGGACCCAGGGAGAAGTGGGAGTCTCACTAAAAAAATTGTAAAAACCCCCTTAAAATCTCCAGTTTATCTATGGACATTCTAATGAATATTCATGTGCATCGGAATGAATATTCATGTGCATTTGCCCAATTGTAAAAAACTTTTTACAATTTTCATTCAGTCACCATATAAACATGACAATCTACTACCACTGCATCTTATTTCTCCTTCCATTTAATGGCAATAGTATGTGTAAATTAATGGCTAATTTGCTTTTAAATTGACAGAAAATGCGTAATTTTCGTGCTATAACTTCTCCCTATCTGAATCTCTTCTCCCTAATCTTCCTGGTGGGAGAAGTCCCTTCTCCCTACTGTCAGGGCCCAGCTTGAACACTGACAAGTATATTATTATGTGGGGCCTCAAGATGAGAAAAATTGACTTTGTTACATGCAAACAACAAAGGCACAGAACAGTCTGCTGATCAGCACCTTTGTTCTTTGCTATCTGGATAATACATAAGTCCAACAAGGCCAATGTAAAATTTCAATATTCTAGCTAATCCCTGTACTTGAGCAGGCTGGTTCGGTTCTACTTGGTCAGACACCACAAAACAGGTGTCAAGGCCTATGTGAGCACGCTGGTTGGGCCTTATTTGAACCCATGTCCAGCAAAGGGTACACATTGGTATGTGTGCCAATAAGGCCAGTTAAGCAAAAATTTTGAGCGTCAAATTGCGATTATTTTCTTATCCATCAGTTTAAACATGTGTTTTGGGTGCTCAAAAGAACCGTCTTATCGAGACGGTTCTTTTGAGTACCCACAACATATGTTTTGGTTGAGAAATAAAAATAATAATTTTCTGTTACGCACTCTTATCTGGAGGCCTGTGTGTGCCCATCGAAAACTCAGATCAGTCATTGATGGGCACTATATGTGTAGCAAGTCTGATCAGTCATCGATGGGCAGTTTATGGGTAGCAAGTATGATCAGTCTTAGTTCCACCCAAGGGCGGAACTAAGACTGTACAGATGTCCAGAATCACTGAATGCACATTCAAACTTGTACTCGATGCAGGATACCAGCCAATATGTTCCTCAATATTTACAGGTGTTACTCACAATATTCCTTTACTGCGAGACATTTGCACCGAGAAGATTTTCGTTAGCGGAGACATCACAACAAAGTATCTACAGTCAGTCTTCCCTGAAGGATTTAAAGGTAACTTTTATTACTGGAGATAAAAATATAACATTCCTCAGTGGTACAAATAATGCTTTTGAAGACTATTTAGACTGGAAACCCCTAAACTGGAAATTTCTACACATCCTACATGCCCATATGAGATGCCACATGAGATTTCCAACAATGTGGTATGTGCGACCAGCAAAGCCTCCGATCAGCCTGCGCATAGGCTCAGTCAAATCAGAGTCTTTTCTAGTCGCTTAAATATTCTATGAGTGTTAAGCTACTGACTGAACAGCATTTGTAGTTTCTAAGCTTAAAAGGAGGTTTCACAGGCTTGTCTGAGTCTACACTTGTCAAAATGCCACATTGTTGGAAATCACATGTAGCGGCTCATATGTGTTTGTAAATTAAATTATTTACATTGGAAACAGTCAAAAAAAATCCTGTCCTGCAGCATGGGCTACTCCCCATGGCAAGGAGATAATGGCTTTTTCCTGCCCTGCATAGACTTAGACAGTTCATCAGGGTCTGCACTGTTTGCTAAGACAAATTAATTTCTAGGAAAAAAATACAGTCGACTCTCGTTAACTCAACTATGCATAACTCAATACTATCACTTATCTCGACTTGATGGCCCGGTCCTGGTATTTTCCCCTATATATTATTGCAATTCCACAACGTTTATCTCGACAACGGCTAAGTCAGTAAAACTGATAACTCATCATGAAAAACTGGTCCAGCTGATCAATTTTAGTGTATTTTACAACACCTAACTCGATTCCATTTAAAAGGAAAAGACAGTCATTAACTTACCTTTGTATCTGAATGTGTCTCCAATTAATCCACCGTTTTGAACGTTAATTATCCCCATTTAATTTAAAAACCATCAATTGTTTGATCATTTGGTCCACCTGTGTGACACATGCAGTTGTAAATTAGTGTGTTGCAAAATTACATAATTGACCTTGGTCGGCGAATATTCAATTGATCTATTGTGTACAACTTCAAAGTGGATACATGTCTATCTCATGTAATTGACGGTTTGAGCTAAGGTGTCATAATTGAGCAATCTATTGAGTATTTAGCCTGTCCGATGACTGCTCGTTTTAAATAAGGCCAAAGTATAATTTAATTGTTTCTCGGGCCATTTTTTGATTTTTGAAAACAGATGCGTTTTATTTCAGGCACTGGACAGTTGTGCGTGTAAGGCTATTTTCGGACAAAAATAGATTGAGAAGAGCCGACGAAAATTAAAACGCGCATGTACACTGTCTGTTGGAGCTTAACCATATGACCACCTACGAAAGGGTAAACCTGTGACTGCGGGACCAGTCGCCGATACTTACTTTGAACTGAAGATGCTTTGTTTAATTTTTTTTGCCTTAGAAAGTGAAAAAATGGCTATAATTTCGGGACTGCAGTGGTACCTGAAAAACGATTCTATTTTTCCCCCTTTTTATTCTTTTTTTTTGTAATTTCAATTCCCAATTTCAATTGATTCTTGGATCAATTCGTCCCGCAGTTCATTAATGTAATAGCTACCAATAAGGATCTATTAATGGACGAGTTGTATGTGATATATTTTGCCCCAAAATTGTGGCTGTACGTCATGATATGGTCACCTCAAACTACTGATAACTCGACAAATTTTGCTCAGTCCCTTGAAATTCGAGGTATCGAGAGTAGACTGTACCAATATTTTTTTGGAAATTATAACCTGTGACCCCTCAATATATACAATGGACCATCCTGACTTTATCGTAATGTAGCTTTATGGAAAATTCCATTGGTCTGAAAAGGGTTAATCACACAACTCACAGGTGAAAGTTTTCAGGATTATACCTGAATTCAGGATTTAGAGGCTGACTTTCCACAGAAAGTCAGCCTCAAAATGCTGAATTAAGCGGATTACAATAGATTCTCTGATCTACTTTCAGTCGTAAGACAACTAACCATTTAACTTAGTTGTTATTATTTTGTAGGCATACTGCTTGTTTTAAGTTCTGAATTTCAAAAGTTCAGGGTTTGGGAAATTTTGAACTTTAACCCATGACAACTGAAAGTTGGACTCTGGCAAACAAAGCACTTTACAAGATGCAAGTCATGTGCCAAGCATCAATTGATGCTCAATTACATGGGTGAAAGTTTTCAGGATTATTCCTGAATTCAGGATTTTGAGACTGACTTTCTGTGGAAAGTCAGCCTCAAAATGCTGAATTAGGCAGATTTTAATAGCTTCTCTCACTTATTTTCAGTTCATCAACGGGCAATGGACCATTTAAACTTGAAATTGTTAACACTTTGTAGGCATACTGCAAGTTTTAAAGTTTGGATTTCAAAAGTTTAGGATTCTTGAAATTTTGATCTTTCACCCATGCAATTAGCACCTAACAAATCACAATTTGTAATATTTATTGCTATTTAATTATAGCTTTTATCGCATGATGTTGGATATGGGGTTGATATAACACCAACCACTAGTGGTTGATATATTAAGAAATGTTATGTAATAACGTCCATGACAGCATTGCATACTTAATGACAAATCACAACATTTTCCTGCAAAATTGCCATTTGAAAGTAATTTCAATGTCATATGATAAATAGAATCTGACATTCGTGCTGCTGTGTAATTAAATTTATTTAATTTATGCAAAAAAGCAATAAAATGTTCAGCTGACGAACATTTTATCGCTTTTTCCCCAATGAGTTTAATAAATTTGACAATACATGATTGTATTAAACTAATTTGGAAAAAGCTTATTGTCAATGTGTTTCGTAAGTCAATCCTACATGAGCATGCATTTATTTAACTCGTTGGGAATAAGTGATAAAATGCTCTGCTGCCGAGCATTTTATCACTTTTTCCCAATGAGTTTAATAAATGTATTATTGAATTTATTAAACTCTTTGAGAAAAGCAATAAAATGATGCTCCGCTGCCAAGCATTTAATCGCGATTTCCAAACAAGTTTAATAAATTTGATAATACATGAGCACTCATGTGAAATCCTCTAAAAAAAATCAGGAAAAGTATTGGCTGAGAGTGAGAGACATGAACTGGCAGCCCTATCAGCTTCTATATATGTGAAAGAACAACTTAAACTCGCTGGGAAAAAGCGATAAAATGCTCTGCTGCAGAGCATTTTATCGATTTTTCCCAATGAGTTTAATAAATTCAATAATTCATGAGCACTTATGTGAAATCCTCTAAAAAATTCTTTTTTCAGGAAAAGTGTTGGCTTAGAGTGAGAGACATGAGCTGGCAGCTCTATCAGCTTCTATATATGTGAAAGAACAACTTAAACTCACTGGGAAAAAGCGATAAAATGCTCTGCTGCAGAGCATTTTATTGATTTTTCCTAATGCGTTTAATAAATTCAATAATACATGAGCACTTATGAGAAATCCTCTAAAAAATCTTTTTTCAGGAGAAGTATTGGCTGAGAGTGAGAGACATGAATTAGCAGCTCTGTTGGCTTTTATATATGTGAAATAACGCTTAAACTTGCTGGGAAAAAGCGATAAAATGCTCTGCTGCAGAGCATTTTATCAATTTTTCCCAATGATTTTAATAAATTCAATAATACATGAGCACTTATGTGAAATCCTCTAAAAAAATCTTTTTCAGGAAAAGTGTTGGCTGAGAGTGAGAGACATGAACTGGCAGCTCTATCAGCTTCTATATATGTGAAAGAACAACTTGTGTCTAGGAAGTTCTTGAACCAGACAAGAATTCCCATGGCAACGAACCTGCCCACCAAATGGTCTCTCAGTGTATCTGTAGGAGAAGAAAATGTAGAAATGGATATTAAATATGTAAAAGGCAAATTTGAGGTAGGTAAAAAATTGGTGGGCAACAGTATTAAAATTTTTCATTTTGGGTGGTATATCATCAGATATACGGTTGGAAATTTAGTTTGACAGTGACGCACAAGCAGAGTCTTAAAACGTGATTTTGTTCCGTATATCCAACGATATACCTCCCTGATTAAGTGGTTATCCATATTCTAATGCAATTCATTTTGCTTGTTACAGTTAAAATCTTTGTTTTGTCTCCAAATGGAGCTTTACAATCGGAAAAAGCCAGTCAGACGTCGTGTCAGAAAATGCCACAATTGCAGATCAATAGCCCACAGGCCATCAATATTGAATTTAACTCTTTCCTTGGTAGTGGTGGCTTTTGCAAACAGTTGCAAATGTTATCAGCAGACAATAAAAGTATTTGCTAGCAAGAAAGAGTTAACAATGTACATATATTGTATGAATGTAGAATATTGCAAAAAAAACTGGTGAGAAATTCTGTATGACCTATTCTGAAGGACTTTAAAAATGTATCACTTGGATAACAGCTTTAATTTATGTCTAAAAAAGAAGCCAAACCGATCACTTTGGTTGTATGTTATAGTGTGTTCATTTGGAAGTAAAACATTGAAAAAAATGTCCAATTAAAATGAATTTAATGATCTAAAATGTATACTTTTTGAGATTGGGGTCAATTATTTCATGTGACATAATGTTATCAGTGAAAGATTCCCTTCTTCTTTAAATCAAGAAACACGAGAAGTATCAAATTTGTGTCATAGACATCTTTTAGTTATCTAGGAATCACTCTCATATTGTTTGGCAGGTCTGGGATACAGTCCGTTTGCTTATTTGACATTCATCTGTTTGTACCCTTTCAATCGATGGCTTAAAGTCTCAGCTACTTAAGAAATGTTTCTGTAACATAAATTTATACGAAGCAGTAACGTCATCAGATTTGGGTGTACAGTTGAAACTAAAGTGTTTGCTGATGAAGCCAACTCATGATTACATAACTGAAGCAAAGGAAGTTGACATTCAACTGTCTTTTGTAAGATATATAAAGTGAAGTTAATGTTGCGTTATTAAAATCCATCAGTATATAATAAGCACAGAGTGCCAATGACTCTATAGCCTCTTTTTTAATGGCCTAAATATTTACTCAATAATAGTGGTACCACTAATTATGACTCTCCCTTGGGGTTATACCAGGCAGATCATAAGCTAGTCATAATGAGGTGATTATGAACTCATTGCAGGGGTAATAAAGAGATCCCTTGAAGGGTTTAGGTATTTTCGAATAAAATATTGATATAATAATATCTTGGGGAAAAAAATTTGGTTTCATACAGGTAAATACCCTCTTGGAACCTCTTTCGTTCAGTGAGATACTAAAATTGATTTATTCTGTTCCTTATCAGTTACTCCCCTAATGACCTCTTGTATACTGAAATATAGGTCTTTAAAGTGGAGATCCACATCAGCTGGCATCAAATGAAGCTAGCTAATAATGATCCAACTGTTTTAATGGACATAACCCATATTAAATTTATCCTCTGCTTAGTACTGGTTCTACCCAGAAAGACAGGAAATGCTCTCAACACCACATGAAAATTATTGACTGGGACCTAAAGCATAAACGCTAACGAATAATCCATATTAAAAAGAAATGATTGCATTGGTCTTGACCCTTTCTTTCATGAATATTCATGCTAAGCTCAACCCACTATGAATAATTATATAAATAAACTTTCACATTAAAATTTGTACTTAGAACAAAGAAATTACTTGTCAGCTCCACTAGTATAGGAACATATCTAATTATATTTCTATAAGCAAACAGAGTAAACCCTGATCAGGCAGCTCTTACAAGAGCTGCCTGATCTGGGTCTGCTCTGTTTGCAAAAGTATTAAAAGGCGTCTCTATGAGGTGTAGGGTAAATTTGTAGAGTACTGTGTTCAATTAACTGTTTTCCCAGTAATGGTGATTAGAGTTGTCTACTGATCACCTTTGCAAACAGTTAAGACCCATATCAGACCCAACATAATATTTGGTATGGCCCTGAGGTTATAAAACTTTTTTCATACTCAACTCAGCTGAGCACGAAATTTCAACTGCTCATAAAAACTAAACTACAGACTAATGAAGAAGTTTCATGCTTTAAGCCACTCAGATGTTGTATTTATCATGCTAATAAATGTTAAAATGTCAACAATTGTTGGCATTTTAACATTTATGAGCAGGATAAATTTCGTGCTCAGCTGAGTTGAGCATGAAAAAAGTTTTATAATCTCAGGGCCTGATCTTCATCCAAACCATTCCCGAAGAAATTTTTAAAAACATTAATTTTGAAAAAAAAAAAATCAGTAGGTCTACCACAAAAAAAAGCATGCAAATTTACCCAGCATGCCAAGATTTAAAGGGTCATCAATTTTAGTGTGCTTATTTATTAGGTTGAATATGGTAAAGTTTTGTTATTTGTTTTTTCAGGCTGAAATTGATGAGAAAGTCTACACAGTTTTAGATAATATTGTCTTCTCCACCCCTCTCTTAGAAGCTAAAGTAAATGGCAATACCAGATTATTACAGGTAAGGGCCTCGTAGCATTCCAAATTACTTCGGCCAATTTAGGTGATTGTAGCTTCATAGAAACAATGTCAACAAAATATCATGTTTGATTTTCGCGAAGAAGACAACTCAAACATGTCATGATAAAGTGGTAGAAATAAAGATGGTATAACAATATGTCATTGAAAAAAGTAAACTTAATTTATCCTGTTGATAAAACTCTTTGCTTTACCAGAATATACAATTTTAATTAGGCTATGGTAAATTTTCTAAAATTTCGAACAGTAGTTGCCTGCCAAAAAGGCATAGACAAACAGAGCAGACCCAGATCAGACTGCTTCTGAAGAAGCAGTCTGATCAGGGTCTTCCCTTTTTGCTATTCTGACAAGCAATTTGTGAATTCCAGTCCTGATTACCATCATTTTATTGGAGAACAGAAAGAGAAAAGCTTGGAAATTTTAGAACATTTACGGTACCTAAACTCCACATGCTACCCAACTTTTTCCTAACGCCAATCTCAGGCTAATATAGCTCAGCTTTTTGGTACATAATTCTATGCTTACATACAACCGAGGCCTGATATACACAATGCAAATAAATAGCGATGCATACCGTCTTTTATAACTTTGCTGTCCGTAAACCCCTCAGTGTTCTGGTACAAGATCGACTGGAAGTATGTTTTACACTATTGGGGAGTTTGCACCTTTCCCGGTTTGGCTTTAGTTCAGAGAGGCTAAAAGAACACAAATTGACTGCCAAGTCGAAGCAAGTGCGAAATATGGCTAATTTTGAGCAGCAAAGCTACAGAATAATAGTTATTTAAGTTTGTCTTTGTTCAGGTAATGTTGATTCTGTTATTAAACTGCATTATAAGTGTGTCAGACTAGGATTCAGAAGTGTATCCTCAATTTTCAATGAGAATAGAAATCCCTGAAATCGAAACTGAAAATAGCTTCCATTGGGTAAAAAAAACTGTAAAATCATGGAAAGTTTTTACATCTATGAAAAAACCCAAATGAAAAAAGCAAAATACGCATATAAACATTTCTCAGAAATTTTGAATACCTAATTAAAAATTGAAAGACCCAAAGGAATGAAAAAGGAGTGAGTAACATACCCAATTGCTCAAAAAATTAATTAAGGTACTGATTAGTGCTTAATGTATGTGCCAATATGCGGAGTTTAACATGGAAATTTTCTTACTCTTTTTTCAGTTGACACAAAGATTAGGAGGAGGGAGATATAAGCTGAGATTTTTTGGAACAGTGGTAAGTTGTCAATAACTTCTTGGACCCAGAAAGAAAAAAAAATCAAGTAAAAAAATTTAATATTTTCTTATCCATCAATTTAAACTTATGTTACCCACAACATATGTTTTGGTTGAGAAATAAGAAAAATTATTTTCAATTATGCACTTTTATCTGCAGGCCTCATGGGTGAAAGTTTTCAGGATTAATCCTGAATTTGGGATTTTGAGACTGACTTTCCATAGAAAGCCAGCCTCAAAATGCTGAATTAAGTAGATTAAAATGGCCCAATTAAAATAGCTTCTTGATTTATTTATTATTTATCTAAAGACAATTGACAGTTTAAACTTCATTTTTTTTACATTTTGTAGGCATAAGCAAAGTTTTTAGACTGAATTTCTAAAGCTCAGGATTTTGGAAAATGTGAACTTTTACCCATGAGGCCTGAACCTGCTGATTTAATACAAACGATCTGGGCTTGCACATATGATGGTGTAACTTATCACATACTGAACACATACTAAATGTATGTGTTATTTATATCTTTAAATTTGTGTTACAGCCTACAGGTCTAATTCTAGGTCTTGGCCTTAATCTACTTAAACTAAATGGGTATGCAAGGGTTTAAGGCTCCAGAATTTGATAGCTTTAATGATATTGAAAATAAAACTTTTGCAATAAGAGTACATTGTATTTTATGAAATATTTTCAGTATTTTATTGATATGTAATGTAAAGTTAAAAATATTGAAGGATCACTAGTTGGAGACTTAACAGAGGCACTGCATTACGTCCTTGAGCAAGACACTTTATCCTCTGCTTAGTACTAGAGACATGAAAACGTCCCAACTTGACTGAAAATTTAATGACTGATACATAAAGCACAACACAAACAAATAATGGACTCTTTATTTTCAGTTTCCTATTTCAATCAGGGACTCTCAGACAGCTCAACTTTCAGCATTCATGCCAGAAACAGTGGAAGCTGATACCTCAACAATAGTAATGGCTCCTATGCCAGGGATGTTGAAATCCGTGGATGTGGAAGTTGGACAGGAAGTAAGTTATTGGGGGTGGGGGAAAGGGGGTGAGGGCTCTTATACAGCTCAATTATTAGCATTCATGTCAGAGACTGTAGAAGCTGATACCTCAACAATAGTAATGGCTCCCATGCCAGGGATGTTGAAATCCATGGATGTGGAAGTTGGACAGGAAGTAAGTTATTGGGGGGGGGGGGGGACTCTCAGACCGCTCATTTATCAGCATTCATGCCAGAGACTGTGGAGGCTGATACCCCAACTATAGTAATAGCTCCTATGCCAGGGATGTTGAAATCCGTAGATGTTGAAGTTGAACAGGAAGTAAGTTTTTGGGGGTGGGGGAAAGGGGGTGAGGGCTCTAAGACCGCTCAATTATTAGCATTCATGCCAGAGACTGTGGAAGCTGATACTTCAACAATAGTAATGGCTCCTATGCCAGGGATGTTGAAATCCGTAGATGTGGAAGTTGGACAGGAAGTAAGTTATTGGGGGTGGGGGAAAGGGGGTGAGGGCTCTAAGACCGCTCAATTATTAGCATTCATGCCAGAGACAGTGGAAGCTGATACCTCAACAATAGTAATGGCTCCTATGCCAGGGATGTTGAAATCAGTAGATGTGGAAGTTGGACAGGAAGTAAGATATTGGGGGTGGGGGAAAGGGGGTGAGGGCTCTTAGACTGCTCAATTATCAGCTTTCATGCCAAATACTGTGGAAGCTATTACCTTAACAATAGTAATGGCTCCTATGCCAGGAATGTTGAAATCCGTAGATATTGAGGTTGGACAGGAAGTAAGTTATTGGGGGTGGGGGAAAGGGGGTGAGGGCTCTAAGACAGCTCAATTATTAGCATTCATACCAGAAACAGTGGAAGCTGATACCTCAACAATAGTAATGGCTCCTATGCCAGGGATGTTGAAATCATATTTGTTGAAATGGAACAGGAAGTAAGTTATTGGGGGTGGGGGAAAGGGGTGAGGGCTCTTAGACCGCTCAACTATCAGCATTCATACCAGAGACTGGCTGCTATGCCAGGGATGTTGAGACTAGTAGTTGTGGAAGTGGGACAGGGAGTAAGTTATTGGTGGATCGGGGAAAAGGGGGGGGGGCTAAACTGGCTCAATTATCAGCATTCATGCCAAAGACAGTGAAAGCTGATACCTCAACAATATGATTGGCTCCTATGCCAGGCAAGTTGAAATCCTTGGATGTGGAAGTGGGACAGAAAGTAAGTTACTATAGAAGGGGAGGATGTGGGGGGTGGGGAGGGGGTGGGCTAATCAAATTGGATTAACTGGATTTGCTGGTCTTTTGCTGCTACATTGTTAACCATTTGTAAACCAAAGGAATTTTCATAAATTTTCATAGATTTAAGTCAGGATGGGCCATTTTATATATTGAGGGGTTTACAGTTCCTTCTGCAGCTTTTCACCAAATGCAAGTGAAATGCCACAATCACAGACCGCAGACCAACCCACGACACCATAAGGAAGAGACACAGAACACATGCAGCCACAACACACAAAAGTAAAGCAAACAGCTACATTTGTATCTCTTCCTCGGCAAGATAATTACTAAACTAGAAAGAACACCAAGAACCACAACACAAAACAGGAGTTTTTCAAAGTTACAAAAATATATGAGGAGCCGCTGTGGTGTAGTGGATAAACCACTTGCCTTGTAAACCAGGGTTGCTGGTTCCATCTCCAGCTTCTCCAGTCAGTCAGTTGAGACTTTAAGCTGTGGCCCCATATGACTTTACCTTGACCTTTGGCCAGCTTCTGACATAGCTTCAAAATTTAACATTGGCAAATTGCATGTGCTGTTGGGGTATTTGTTTTACAAAGTTTTAACACATCACTTTTTCGCTCACATGAGCATGAAATGCTCAAAGTGAGCTATTGGGATCAGTCAATGTCCGTCAATGTATGTTGTGTCAGTCTTCGTGTGTCGTCCACAATTTGCTTTAAATGACAACTCCTCCTATACAACTGGCCCAATTTTAACCAAACTTCACAGGAATTATCCTGAGGTAACCCTCTACAAAAATAGCTAAAAGAAGTTTGATCCCTCAAAAAGCATGGCCGCCAGGAGGCATGGCATATCAAGGTTAGTCAAACTTTAAAAATCATCTATGAAACAGGTTGTCAGAGTTAAAAATAATTCAGTAGAAATGATCACTGGATGACCTTTGACACAAATAGCTAAAACAAATTTGATCCGTCAGAAAACATGGCCGCCAGGGGGCGTGGCCAGTTTCCCTTATGTACCTATCTCATGTGAGCGATTAAGGGTCATCTTGACCCTCTTGTTATTCTTTCAGGTTTCAGAAGGCCAGGAAGTTTGTATTCTTGAGGCTATGAAAATGCAGAATAGTTTAGTTGCAGCAAAAAGTGGCAAAATAAAGGCAGTTAATTTCACAACCGGTAACACAGTGGACGAAGGAGACGTACTTATTGAACTCGAATAATCCTGCAATACTCAGTCACCATAAGTTGTTCTGTTCATATGTATATGAGTCCCGACATGAGAAAACCAGCAATATGGATGTTAGCAGGACTTAAGTTAAGAGTGCGTAACAAAAAAATTAATTTTCTTATTTCTCAACCAAAACATATGTTAAAATTGATGGGTAAGAAAAAAATATTTACAATTTTACGCTGAAAAATTTTGTTTATCTAAACCTGTGGATGTTAGTGTGTAATTAAAAGACACTGATCAGCATAGGCATGGGCTCAGTCTGATCGGAGTGTTTGGCATCTGCATGAAGATAGCTTTAGTCCTTAATAACACACTGAGCGCACAGCGAAGACTCTGATCAGTCTGTGCGGATGCCCAGACTGATCTGAGTCTTCAGTGGGTGCACACTCATTTTGTTGGTTTTTGTATGGTCATGGCTCATATATGTCATACTTATTAGACTATAAGATAAGGGGTCCTGTTTCAAATCTGTCTCAGTAAATCTAGGTCTATCTTCCAAGACATTTCAAAAAATCTAGATCCATCAGTGTGGTCAACCCTTCGATTCTCAGTCTAACTCTCTAGCAACTGAGCCACTGCAGAGCGCGGTGGCTCAGTTGGTAGAGTTAGACTGAGAATCGAAGGGTTGCTAGTTCGAGACTCACCTCCAGCGGAGTCGCTGCATTGTATCCTTCAGCCAGATGCTTTTTCTTCCCTTTAAAACTGGTTCACCAAGGAAGATAGGAAATGGTCGCAACATGAAATTACTGAAAAATTGTTGAATTGGATGTAAAGGATCAAAACAAACAAAGATCCATTGGTAAATTTTTTGTGGTTATTTTCCATTATTTGGGCTGTTTTTAATTTTTGGAATGGGAAACCTCTAGTCTTATAACAGAATAAATAAAGCATATATTAAATTGTTTGCTGAGATTTTGTACGGTCTGTTGTGATTTATAAACAAAATATACAGCTAGCTGCTTGCAGTACAAATTTATCCAAATATTTATGACCAGTGAATTTATACCAATCTGATATTACCCCAAAATAGGAGCACTGTCATATGAAAACCAGTGTTTTAGGATCAGCAATGAGGTAAGACACAAATAAGCCTGCTCAGCTACAGAGACTAGCTGGAATTCTGAATATTTGGTTCAGTGGGTATATTCTTATTCCCACTAAGCATTCAATGTCATTATGATGAAGATGCCAATCAGACAGTTGCAATGTCATTGTGCAGGCTGATATGCGCCGTTCTCAAATGGAATAAGCTGGTTTTCTCATGTCGAGACTCACTTGAAATATCAATTTGATTAAGTAAAGTGTGTGTTATGACAAGTACTGTTCGTTGCAATTACAGTAAAATAGGTCTTAAGCGGCCACTCAAAAATAGATAAAACAAAGATCTTAGTGACAAATGGTAGCTTAACGAAGGTCAAATTTTATTGCAGAATGTCCCTTGGAGCATTCTGCAATACTTTTGACCTGCATTAAGTGATTATTGGTCTTGAAAAACATTTTTTGGTCTTTTTTGAGAGTGATCATTTTAGACAGGTACTAACACTACCAGTATAGTAGTTATTTTCAGCACAGAGGAAAAATGAGACATTTTATTATTTAATCTTATGCACTCAACATGGTAAAGACTCTATAGAAACATATGCACTCAAAATGGTCAAAACTGTATACCATATGACATTCAAAATGGTCAAAGCCTTATACTATATGACATTCAAAATGGTCAAAACCCTAATCCATATGACATTCAAAATGGTCAAAACTCTGTAGAATTTTGAGTGCATATGGTTTTATAATCATCATAGGTGTAAAAGGTTTAGCAAGATTGTGTATAGTTCATACTGATAAATGTATACCCTACAGGGGACAAAAATATTTCAATATTGCACTTGTCCTGCAGGGCGAGTGACTTACAATTTTCACTCGTCTTGCAAACACATGCACTTTTCCTTTAAATGTATACGCAATGAAGAACATAAGGGAGTAATATGTAGTATGACTTTCTCAAGTAATTCTTCCCAAAGCACTTGGCCAACAGGACGAGTGCTTTGGGAAGAAGTATTCGTCCTTTCTACATTTTACTCGTAATTACGAGAGGACGAGTGGAATTTTTGTCCCCTGCCCTATACTTAATTTGATTTGAGTGTTAGTTTGTACAGCATACTGTTAGCTTTTTGTCAACATACAGATTGCATAGGGCGGCAAGAGAGACATCATACTTAGAACTGCAATCACAACAAACTCTGTATTCTGATGTCTGCACTCAGTAGTAATGAGTAGGTAGCTTAACATACTTGTTTGCAAAATTTACTTGTTTGCAAATACTACTTCATTCTTTCGATTTCAGTTAAAATCAAAATTCTGTAACAAGACTTGTGTTATAAATGGCATGCAATTATAAAATCATACTCTGCTTTCTTTTAAAAGATGCTTGCTGTATTGCTTTATTAACTAATATTTATTTCAAGTGCATGAACTTAACCATAGTTCTGCTGAGCTGGTCTGATCCTTCTTTGAAAACAATGAAGATCCAGATTAGATGGCTTCTGATGAAGCCATCTGATCAAGATCTACACTGTTATCCACTCTGATTGAAAACGCATGCTTACAACTGGAATACTGCATGTTAACAGGGGAGGAGTGTAGTACATAAAAACTTTCAGCATGACAAGGGCTCACAGGGTTCACACAGGCTTGAAAAGTACAGTCTACTCTCGTTACCTCGAATTCCAAGGGACTGGACAAAATATGTTGAGTTATCAGTAGTTTGAGGTAACCAAATCATGACATATGGCTACAATTTTTGGGTGAAATAAATCACGTTCAACTCGTCCATTAATAGATCGTTATTGGGAGCTATTACATTAATGAACTGTGGTGAATTGACCCAATTAGGAATTGAAATAAAAAAAGAAAGAATATAAATTGTTTCTCATGTACCACTGTAGTCTCGATATTATGCCTGTGTTTTCACTTTTTAAGACAAAATAAAACAAACATAGCATTTTCAGTTCAAAGTAAGTATCGGTAACTGGTCCTGCGGTTGCAGATACGACGTCATACTTTTAAGCTCCAATAGTGTACATGCACATTTTAATTTTCGTCGGCTTACTTCCCAATCTATTTTTGGCATGACATTACCAATGGCTGAAAATAGCCTTACACGCCCGAACAAAACACTGCACCAGTTTTTCAACTTAAAAATTAATAAAAGAAAGTGGCCTGAGAAACAATTAAATTATACTTTGGCCTTATTTAAAACCAGCAGTCATCGGGCGGGCTTAATACTCAAGAGATTGCTCAAATATGACACATTAGCCCAAACTGTCACTTATACATGTACCCGCTAATAGATCAATAGAATTTGCCGACCGCGGTCAGTTATGTAATTATGCAACACACTTATTTATAACTGCATGTGGCACACACCTGGATCAAGTCAGGTTGTTTATTGATCAAGCAATTGGTGGTTTTAATGGGGATAAATAACGTTGAAAACTGTGGATTAAAAGGTAGCACATATAGATAAAAACGGCAAGTTAAAAAAAGACAACCATGACTGTTTTCTTATGAAATGGAATCGACTTAGGCTTTGTAAATTACACTAAAATTGATAAGCGGGACCTGGATTTCATAACGAGTTATCAGTTTTATTGACTTAGCCGTTGTCGAGATAAACGTTGTGGAATTGCAATAATATATAGGGGAAAATACAGGGACCAGGCCGTCAGGTCGAGATAAGTGATAGTATTGAGTTATGCATAGTTGAGTTAACGAGAGTCGACTGTACTTGAATTTAGAGGGCTTTCTTGAAAAGTCCTTGAAAATCAAATATGCCTTGCAAAGTACTGGAAAATTGCACAAAGGCCTTGAAAAGCCCTTGAACTCTTTTATTTTCTATAGGAATAAACACTGATGATAGAGGTCTAAATCAGATGAAATTGTTGTGTCTTTATAAATAATTTTCTAGTACTAATTTCTCCATTGTCTCAGTCTAGCATTTCTGAAAGAAAGTTGTAACTCTTAAATCAGGATTTTTCACGAACTTTTAGTCCTTGAAAACTAGGATAGTCTTTAGAAGTCCTTGAAAAGTCCTTGAATTTTACTCAAACTTGCCTGTATGAACCCTAGTTAAACTACCATACCATTATCAATAATGCTATTGTCTCAGAAATTACTGTAAACCTTGAGCTTGCCTACTGGTTTAGTTTGTCTTTCATATAATATGTTATTTATTTAGAGTATTGTTTGTGTATAAAGTAGAACAGTATTTTGAGTATTGTGAAATAAGTAATAAAGGCACATGGGTGAAAGTTTTCAGACTTATTCTTGAATTCAGGATTTTGAGGCTGACTTTCTTTGGAAAGTCGGCCTCAAAAACCTGAATTCTCTAAATAATAAAAGCTTCTCCAATAAAATTATATTCTTCTTGTTTAAAGCCAATTGGCTATTTAACAATCAAATTATTATACCCGCTTTTTTCTTTAGAAAAAAAGGGTATATTAATTTCGTGTCAAAGTCGGTCCGTCGTCCGTCCGTCCGTCCGTCCGTCTGTCCGTGCGTACGTCCGTCCGTCACGTTTCTTGTAAATGTATCCCCTCCTTAACCGTTAGAGGTAGCAACTTCAAACTTTGTAGGTGAATAGGTCACATGATGTAGAGGGTACTGGGCGACATTTTGTGTGACCTTGACCCCAAGGTCAAGGTCAAAGGTCAAATATTGTATTTTCTTGTAATTGAATCTCCTCCTTAAGGGTTAGACGTAGCATCTTGAAATTTTGTAGCTGAATAGGTCACATGATGTAGAGGGTACTGGGCAACATTTTGTGTGACCTTGACCCAAAGGTCAAGGTCAAAGGTCAAATATTGAATTTTCTTGTAAATGCATCTCCTCCTAAACCTTTTGACGTAGCAACTTCAAACTTTGTAGCTGAAAAGGTCACATGATGTAAAGGTTACTGGGCAACATTTTGTGTGACCTTGACCCCAAGGTCAAGGTCAAAGATCAAATAATGTATTTTCTTGTAAATGTATTTCCTCCTAAACGGTTAGACCTAGCAACTTCAAACTTTGTAGCTGGATAGGTCACATGATTTAGAGGGTACTGGGCAACATTTTGTGTGACCTTGACCCCAAGGTCAAGGTCAAAGGTCAAATATTGAATTTTCTTGTAAATGCTTCTCCTCCTAAAGCTTTTGACGTAGTAACTTCAAACTCTGTAGGTGCATAGGTCACATGATGTAGAGGGCACTGGGCAACATTTAGTGTGACCTTGACCTGAAGGTCAAGGTCAAATAATGTACTTTCTTGTAAATGCATCTTTTCCTAAACTCTTGGATGTAGCAACTTCAAACTTTGCAGGTGCAAAGGTCATATGATTTGGAGGGCACTAGACAACATTTGGTGTGACCTTGACCCATAGGTCAAGGTCATATAGTGTATTTTTTGTAAATGCTTCTTCTCCTTAATCATTGGACATAGCAGCTTCAAACTTTACAGGTGCATAGGTCATTTTATGTTGAAGGTACTGAGCAACATTTTGTGTGACCTTGACCCCAAGGTAAAGGTTATAGGTCAAAAAGCGGGTATTTGCGATGGTGTACCATCGACTTCTGCTCTAGTTAATATTAAATAGGCATGCTGCCAGTTTTAAGGTTCAGGATTTGGGAAATTTGAATTTTCACCCATGAACACATATTATTAACTTTAACAGAGATCCAGGGATGGGGAGGAGTCATATGATAGTTTACATTGAATTACTTCCAATTCGAAACCAAAATATTTATCAGCAAAAGTTTGGGATGTTTTTCTTAATCTTCCATTAAGGCATCTGTTTTGGAAAAGCATCTATGACATTTATTATTAGAGAAAGAAGCCTTAAATAAGAATATTTCAGCCGAAAACTGCTTTAAGAAGTGAAACAGTTCGGTGTATATATCAATCCAGGTATTTGGTGAACTGATCCATTGCAGTCCCTTTATAATATGTTTTGGATCTATAGAAATGAACTGCGCTATAAGTGAATAGTGTTATAAAGGGACTAGTTTACAAAGGAATTACAGGAAAATGCCGATGAAATGGTCATTTTCCTATAATACTTTTGTAAAATTTCTTTGTAAAATTCTATGATAAAAAAAATAGGAGCCATAGCTGGACATTTTATATCCAAATCTGTGTATTAATGAGGTGTTATAAAGGGACAGCACTGTAAATCCATGGTTGAGGAGAATTCATATCATGTATGTAGGGAGAAGTGGGGTGAAAATTTAGATAAATCAAGGCGTTGGGAGAAGTGATTGATTCTTTTATGTGGTAGGACAGTGACAATATTTTACATGGGTCAAGGTATTAGTGAATTCATTTAATCAGGTATAATATCGGAAGAAGTGGAAAGATAAATTACATAAATATTAAGTTGAATATGGTATGAGGCTTGATTATGATGATGACTTTCCAGATGGCGAATAACAAAGGTACTGATCAGACAGAGCATCCACACAGGCTGTCTTCACGTTAGTTGTTTGCATGCAACAAAGTCAGGATTTTTCGCGTAGAGGACAGTATATAGGTAATCACTGTATTCTCCCTATATGGATCTCTGACCTGATTGTTAGATTGTAATTTTAGTGATTTTTATGTAATCATAGATTTGATCATCAAGTACACTGTTAATTGTATTTTCATAAGAGATCATGCCATTTAGTATGTTGTCATTTTATGCAAGTACCATAGTTGTCTTTGGACAGATTATCCCTAGCAAACTTGGGCCTAGGTAAGATTCATGCCAGTCTGTTATGCAGGGGTGATAAAGTTTAGGATTAATCAAGATTTTCTGATTGAGTGTCAGGATTCTGCAGACAGATTTTCCTGATTAAGAATCACTGACTGTTATCACCCTTGGTTTAGCTACAGAGACTAGCTAGAATATCGAAATTGTGTATGTATCTAGTTAAGCTATAACATTTTCCAGAGAGGGAATAATGAAAGTGCTGATCAGACTGCGGATGGCAGGCAACTATTCATAGACTTTTTGCTTACTGTAAAGGCGGCAACTTTAATATTCATATCTGGGCGTGGTTCGGCTATTTTATCTGCTAAACAAGGGAAATCAGGTTCTATTTATAATTTGGTGAAGAATCAATAAGTTGTTTGGGCCGCGCAAACGTGCATGCATTTTATGAAAATCCTAGCCGTATACACACTGAACTCACATTTATTAACCCTTAAAGCCCAGAATTACAAAATGTATCTTTTTATGTCGTCCACTTAAATATTTGAAGCCTCGTAGACAAACAGTGTGGACCCAGATCAGACTGCTCTTGTAGGAGCAGTCTGATCTGGGTCCACAATGTTTGAGGCAAACATGCTAATGTTAAAAAGACATTTTCAGGTGCAGTTATTTTGCTGGCATTTTAAGGACTAAATACTGTGTTTTGTGTCTATACTGAGGTAATGGTGCAAGATGATACAGTTACTTTTGAAAAAAAACAGGCCTCCACGCTTTTACCTTTGTCTAAGGTTGACCAGTCCTAATTACGCATTCATGAGGTGCCGCCTTTACAGTAAGCAAAAAGTCAAATAATACATGTATATTGTTTGCATACAACAAAATCAGGTCATCTCATGACAGCTTGACGAGGCCTATTTTATGGGACATTCAAGTTAAATTTGTCCGTTTAACACATTCTGTCATTTTTGTGCCATTCTATGTGCCATTATTCTACATCGCAGTAGCATGTGGGATAATTACAGGGTATCCCCTAGATGTTTTTAGATAGTTAAGTCTTAAGCATTAGTATAGATGATTGTCCACTAAGTTAATACAAGGGGTGTTCGAAAAGTATCCGGAAAAGGTTCAAAACTTATTTATTAGTAATAGTTATACCATGGGTTGTCATCCTGTACGTGGAGATAATCCAAGAGCTTTAGCGAGTGGATTATCTTACGTACAGGTGGAAAAACATGGTATAACTATTTTATACCACATACATTAATGTAGACCTTGCACGTCATGAAATATTTCTTGCTAAAGTTGTTAAGGGTGGTATAAATGTGAATATTAGGATAAAATTTGCACAAGTGATACTTTGATATTCTATGCACACAATCCAAAAGAAAAAAATATACAAAATTGATCTGATGCACAATCCATTCACTGTGGCAACGTCACATCCTGAATACGCAGAGCAAACATACAGTAGAACCTGTCTTAAGCGACCACTCAAAAAGAAGACCAAAATTGGTTTTCAAGACCGAATTTTGCTTAATGCAGGTCAAAAGTATTGCAAAATGCTCCAAGGGGAGCATTCTGCAATACTTTCGACCTTAATTAAGCTACCATTTGTCATTAAGATCTTTGTTTTTCCTATTTTTGAGTGGCCACTTAAGACAGGTTTACTGTGGTGTTATAAAGGGACTGCATTGTTTTATCACATCTTTAAGCCAGATATTTACAAAAAGGTACACAAACCTCAAATCATGGAGTGACTGTTTGGTTTATTTTTGTTTGTTTTTGTTGCTTTACGTCCCAAGTCAACAGCTATGGTCATTGCGGGACGGTCAGTTCACTTAACCACACTTTTTCCTGGGCAGGCTTGAACAAGCGGTTAACCAGTAATTTGTGCACATACTTTCACTTGTAACTGACAAACAACCCTTCTTAAATGAATCACATAAGGGAGGAGAATGACCGTAGAAATTATTTCATGATCAATCTCCACGAAAGTATGGGACCGGATCGAACTCGCAACCCCTGGATCTGCAGTCAGACACGCATCTGTAGCCAGACACGTTACTGACTGCGCTACGCGGCCCGGTATTGTTTGGTTTGTCATCTCATGACATTGTTATTGTATGTCCTGTCATGTAATAAAAACTGTAAAACCACCGGTGTATGGCAATTGGTTACTGCTGGTAACATGGTGATTCCGTCCACAGGGGCCATTCCAGTCTTTAAAATATGCCACAAAATATTAATAAGTTTATTTTATAGTCCATTTCAGTATATAACGAGAAGGGATATTATAAAATTGGACTGGACCCCCGGATTCCATCCATGACAAAAAAAATTCTAAAGAAATACAGTATTTGAGCATTTTTTTTTCAAAATTCTATGCCCTCTTTTTAAAATGGTGTAGATCCTGATCAGCTGGCTCCTGTTGATGCCAGCTGATCTGGATCTACATGGTTATCATCAACACGGTGAATCTTTATAAATGATGACCTATGCAACACTGTATTTGCAGGAACTCAGATTTTTATCTAGCACTAATTTGACACCTCAAAAAAGAGCTGTCACAGTCAGAAAAACTGTTAATGCTATATGTAAACAACAAAGGAGACGTGAGTCCAGATAGGCCAAAAGAAATTAGCGTAAAATTGAAACAATCTTCTTATTCATCAATTTTAAGATATATTTTGGGTGCTCAAAAGAACCGTCTCACAAAGGCGGTTCTTTTGAGTACCTGTATGGTTGATAAATAGGAAAATTAATTTTTAATTATGAAGTCTTTTCTGGAGCCTAGTAGACTGGTTTGAGTCTTCCTAGGTCACAAGACATGACGTCAGGATCTCTCTGACACATTTACTATCATGAATCTTCCTCCGAACTTTATCTTAATCCAGTTTTTCTATTGTTCTGTAGATAGATAGATGTGTAATGCATTTAATGTAAAATTAGATTGTATATATTTTTGTAGATAATAGGGATTACATTTTGTAGATAGTATTTTAAAGTTTTATCTTGCACGTCAACATCGCCAGGCATCAGAGCAAATATATCAGTATTCAGTGTTTTTGAAAGAGTGCCTGAAAATGGGAGTACTTTCTTGCTTGGAACACAACAGGCACCAGAGGGAGTATAGCAGTATTCAGGGTCTGCACTGGCTTTATAAAGTACTTGAAAATGGAAAGATTTTCTTGAAATACCCTTGAAAATAAAAGTTTTCCTGAAACCACTCTTAAGTTATCAGGCACAGGGAATAAAGGAAAACTAAGGGCTCACACTGGCTTCAATAAGACTTAAAAACGGGAGGCCTTTGAATTCTTGAAAAAATCTTGAAAATTAGAGAAGGTCCCTTTAAGGTCCTTGAAAAGCCATTTAATTTTACATAGCATTGTCTTTGTAAAGGCTCCGAGGTTATAAAACTCTTCATGCTCAACTCTGTCAACTGGGTATGAAATTTCAACTGCTCATAAAAACTAAAATGCTGAAAAATAAAGAGTTTTCTGGCTTTAAAACCCTCAGATGATATATTTATCCTGCTAATAAATGTTGATTGTTGGCATTTTAACATTTATGAGCATGGTAAATTTCATGCTCAGTTGAGTCAAGCATGAATAAAGATTGATAACCTTGAGGTCTGATATTTTGAGGATGAATACTGCTTGCCTAAGCTTTCCCACTTGATGTCCTTGACCTTATTTTCAAGGTCAGTGGCTAACATGGAGTATTAAGGTGCAGGATTAAGGTGGGGCATGTCTGTTTTCTATAAAACCCATTATAGTTGTTGATCTCTCTCTTATTTGAGATTCCATATATCTGTCTTCCTTTTTTGTGTATTGTGACATGCTTTACATATAATAGGGCAGTATATAATAGGCCATCCTTAAAAAAATTGTTTGCTGTACCCCTGTCCTGCATTATTTGGTAAGGATGGTAGGTAGGGAAAATGCAAATGTTTGTTCTTACATTGCTAAAAAGTTTTCTGATGAAAAAAGGAGCAAAAAAGTATTCTTTCTTGAAATGTGTACACAGATTTTGGTTTAGGGGTCTAACTCTTTCTTTGCTAGTTGCGACTTTTGTTGTTTGATGATAACCTTTGCAAGCAGTTTGGACCCATATCAGGACCGACGTTCTGTCGGTCCTGATCTGGCTTCAAACTGTTTGACTCTCTGAAAGTGTTCCTGAAAGAACTTTTTGGAAAAAATAATTCCGATAAAAAGTCAGGAGACGACAACAAAAGCATGAAGTAATAGATACAGATACAGCAAACAATTTTTTGATGGATGGCTTTGATAATTAAAAGTGTGAACCAGCTCTCTTGCTGTAGCCTTTTTTGTCTGAAGATTTCTTCAGTTTTGTTTCTCATTTTATTTTGTTAAGTTTTGTTGATTGATTTTTACAGGATAATTAATCAGATACCATACACTACTATTTGTTATAAAATTTTGAACACCTTAGCTCTTGAGGCATTTTAAAATTGACATGAATTAATAAACAAGCAAATGCCTTAAGCAGATTTTAGTTCGCATGGACAAGAAAAAAAAATGTTTGCTCAAGACAGATGCTTGTTTAAAAAAGAGAAAAGTTGCATAAAAGGTTTTAAATAGTTTTGCTTGTGAGTTTGCCAAGTTAGATAAATTTAGTTAGAAAATAGGTTTTTGGTGATATTTTTTTGCAATCATTTTTTCACCATAAAGCTGTCCCTATAGTATATTACCATTACAGATTTTTAGGAAACAATTTTTTGTTATTCTTTCAGCATGCTATATTTCCAGCAATCTGCTATTATTGACTAATGACAGCAGAATTCTTGCCTCATTCAAGGTTTGGGTTTGTTAGCTCATCTGAGCCATAGGCTCAAGGTGAGCTATTGTGATCATAGGATGTCTGTCATCCCCCAGTCCGTCCGTCGCCTGTCAACTATTTCCTTTAAATAACATCTCTCCTAAACCACTAGGCACAGGAATGATTCTTGGGTGGTCCCCTTTCAAAGCTGTTCAAAGAATTCCATTCCATGCAGAATTCTGGTAGCCACGGCAACCAAAATGAATTTTTTTTTAAAATCTTCTTGTCAAAAACTACTTGACAAATTTCAAAATAACCTGGTACAAATGGTCCTTGGGTGACCCTCCACCAAAGTTGTTCAAGTTATTTTGATTGGTTGAAAAAAATGACTCATCATCTAGTAGATCTTTACCAAGCTTGTTCAAATTATGGCCCTGGGAACAAAAGTGGCCCTGCCCTGGAGTCATGTTTTACATAGCCTTATTAGGGAAAACAAATAAAACTTCTGGTATGAAACTACTAGTCATAGAGCCTTGATGTTTGGTATTTAGCATCATCTAGTGGATTAAGTATTACTAAGTTTGTTCAAATTATGTCCCTGGGGCCAAAAGTGGCACGTCCTTGAGGTCACATATTTAACATAGAAAATGTAGTAAAGGAGACAACACTCGCAGTTGTGGTTGTCTTTTGACTTACAGTGGTTATCTTTCTTTATTAGTGGAAAGTGAAAGTTCATTCTGGGTAGATTTAAAAAGTGAAGTAAATTATTATAAACAAATAAAAGGAACCCTGGACCTCTACCAAGTTTGTTCACTTAATGCACATGGGGTTCCGTCAAGAGGTTCACATGTTTGACATAGACTTATATAAGGAAAACATGTCATCTTCTACCCAGGAAGAGAAAGACCCATTAGGACAGGACTGAAAAATTCTTGACTGGGATGTAAAAAATGAAAAAAAAATCTGATGACCCATTTGTAATATAAAAGCAGTGGCAAGATTCCTTTATTTTGCCTTGCTTTGCATATTTGATGAATTCAATACACTAATTCTATCTCTCTTTCTTTATGTCACTTTCTTGCTCTCTCTTATCTATGTTTATTAGCAATATTTGAAATTGTTAATGTTTCATATATGTGTTGAGATGAAACAGTAATTATTGTAACATAGTATTATGATAACTATGGTATATTTTACACTGTGGAAATGGGAGCACAGTGGCTCAGTGGTAGAGTGCTTGACTCGAGACTGAGGGGCTGTGAGTTCAAGCCTCACCAGCATCACTGTATTGTGTCCTTGAGCAAGACACATTAATCCTTGTTCTTTACTGGTTTAATCCAGGAAGACCTGTCCAGACATAACTGACAATTTGTATACTGGGATGTAAATAATCAAATCAAGCAAACACTGTGGAATTTTTTTCCTATTTGATGAAGACTTGTTTAGATATTAAAATGGGATGAAAAATTTTACAAAAAGTCAGGTTCAGATAAAGACTATTATCATAGTGAGTAAAAGAAGTCCAATCAGACTAAGATTTGTCCTTAACTGTACTCCATCACTAACAGGCTCCTTATAATGTGTGTTAATTATTCCAGTGCAGTAGTTAGGCTCCATCGTCCTCCATGTTGTAATCAAGAAACTGACCACAGCCTCACCGCAGTCTCCTCCTATCTTAGATACCAAACAGTTGTACACCTCAGCTGTTGTGCTAGAATAAATTGAAATAAGATAGAAAATACTGTAAACCAAGTAATTGTTGCGGCATCAAAATTTGGCGATTTTAAAAGACTGACATATTGGAGTAGTTTAATTTTGGCGGTTTCTCAATTCAATGTCCTTTATCATCTATTCTCATATGTGCTACTTTTAAAGGAAAGAATATGCTCCCACTGGGGAGCATATTCTTTCCTTTAACAGTAGCCCCTTTTATGACGTGGTTTTCTCTACAGTCTCTGCCGATCTTAGATACCAAACAGTTGTACACCTCAGCTGTTGTGCTAGAATAAGATAAAATAAGAGACACAGGCAAAGAGTTCTGGTTCAGATTAAAAAGATAGCGAGTACAAGAAGTCCAAGCTGACTAAGATTTGTCCTTAACTGTACTCCATCACTAATAGGCTCCTTATAATGTGTGTTAATTATTCCTGTACAGTAGTTAGGCTCCATCATCCTCCATGTTGTAATCAAGAAACTGACCACAGCCTCACCACAGTCTCCTCCGATCTTAGATACCAAACAGTTGTACACCTCAGCTGTTGTGCTAGAATAAGATAAAATAAGAGGCAAAAAGTTCTGGTTCAGATTAAAAAGATAGCGAGTACAAGAAGTCCAAGCTGGCTAAAATTTGTCCTTAACTGTACTCCATCACTAATAGGCTCCTTATAATGTGTGTTAATTATTCCGGTACAATAGTTAGGCTACATCGTCCTCCATGTAGTATCAAGAAACTGACCACAGCCTCTGTTTTTTGCTTGATTTGATTCTTTACGTCTCATCAACAATCTTTCAGTTAAACAGGGACAGGTCTTCCTGGGTTGAACCAGTACTAGGCTAGGATAAATGTGTCTTGTTTAAGGAACACAACGCAGTGACGCCGGTGAGGCTCGAACCCGCCGCCCCTCGGTCTCGAGCCAAGCACTCTACCACCGAGCCACTGTGCAGTCTCCTCAGATCTTAGATAACAAACAGTTATAGACCTCCGCTGTTCTACTAGAATAAGATAAAATAAGAGACACAGGTTTAGGTAAATTGAATGAAAAATTTGATAACAAGTGGTTCAGATAAATTGGATGAAAAATGGTTCAGATTAAAAAGATAGCTAGTACAAGAAGTCCAATCAGACTAAGATTTGTCCTTAACTGTACCCCATCACTAATAGGCTCCTTATAATGTGTATCAATTATTCCTGTACAGTAGTCAGGCTCCATCGTCCTCCATGTAGTAATCAAGAAACTGACCACAGCCTCACCGCAGTCTCCTCCGATCTTAGATACCAAACAGTTGTACACCTCAGCTGTTGTGCTAAAATAAAATGAAACAAGATAGAAAATAATGTAAACCATATAATGTTCTTGGCGATTTTAAAAGACTGACATATTGGCGTAGTTTAATTTTGGCGGTTTCTCAATTCAATGTCCTTTAACATTATCATCTATACTCATAGGGGCTACTTTTAAAGGAAGAATATGCTCCCTATGGGGAGCATATTCTTTCCTTTAACAGTATAGCCCCTTTTAAGACATGGTTTTCTCTACACTGAAACATAATATACCGTTCAAAAGTTGTTGTTTTTTATGATTAGGATACCAGTTGTGTGCTTATTTTGTAACTGGATTTGAAACTGTATTTCGTGTCTGACCGCAAAGTGCACCATCTTCTATTTTGGTGATTTTGTGACAGGGGAAAAATAGGTCTCATCGCATTACATTAAATTTCATAAAGCTTGGCGTTTTTATGTTAAATACGGTACACAAGCATTGGCAAGATGAAACAGGTGTTCTCTCCAATAATGGTTTAATTAAATCTATAAGCTTATATAGGCAATTTTACACAAAACAATTAACTTTCTTTTAAAGATGTCTAATACTATCTATTGGCTTTAACACCCTAAATAATAAATAATTCAAGTGACAACCTGTAGATTTGAGCACAAAGAACTTGTCAGTTCTAAGATAGATTTTGGAAGAGTAGGACATTTTAAAGTGAAGAAACCCAAGAAAATCAAAATGTGACTTTATATTTAATCAAGAAATTGCAAGGGGCCTGGCCCCTTGCCTTGCTATAAAATGTGGATGGACATGTACAGTTTATATAATTATGCTGCTGTAAAAATAAAATATAAATGTTACTCATTAGACTTGCCTCTCACTGACTATTCTAATAATAGACGAAAACAACCAAAATATACGAAAAACCTTCTTATAAATATTGGTGGACGAATTCGGGCAGGAAAACTTTTCAGCTTTTCCTACGATTCCAGTACTGTGATATTGCTATGTGGATAATAGAAGAAGAAATTCCCCAAGACTTGAAGATTATGGACAATGTTTTATGAAGATTCAGTTCATTCAAATAAATGTGAACTCTAATTTGATGCTGCTCTATGAAGAAAGAATTGCACCATTTATTTGGACTTTCATAAATGGGTGCTTCAAAGTTTCGATGCTGTCTTCTATGATGAAATAATTTCATCATTTATTTGGCTTATCATAAATGGGCACTTCAAATTTTGGATGTGATGTCAGTGCTTCTCTTTGCTGTTTACTTGGCTGGACTCAATGGAAACTTGGAACTTTATAAGAAGAAAAATAAACTATACACTTTTTAGGAATATTTACACTATTAACACTTCCATACTTTTATTCTGCTCATATTTTTGTATGTATGTATATATTTATGTCTATATTTTCATGTTTAATTGTACATGTCCTCCATTCTAATTTTTTTTTTGAAATATTTGGAATTTTCTTTATAAGAAACAATTTATATTTCTGATTTAACCATAATGATAATGATTTACCAGAGTGAACTTGATTTTGATTTTCAGTTGAAAATATGACCATGTCAGTAGCAAAAATTAAGCAAAATATACTATACCGTATTTACCCTAAATACTTGCACATTAATAATAACTATTACAAGTTAAATTGAATATTTTCATGCACAGAGATGGTATAAAGTGATTTCAGCTTAATTGTTTTGTACTAGCCAAAAGAATTATGCTGTTATCTGAAGTAAGGTTTATACAGAGGACTGATCCCCCTCTTCCTATGAACTGAATTTCGGTCCACTTTCACACCTAATGTGTCATTCACAGATTAATCACAAGAGTACATTTTATGAAAATCTGTTACGATAAAAGTGAGAGTTCAAGACATTAAAAATAAGCTAACTTGTCGGTCAAAATACATGATGCCATTAATGCATTAGGCCAATATATTACTTAAGAGGTACACAAGTAATGGTTTGTAATGCAGAGGATGAGCATACATGGGGAATAATTATATAAATCATAAGGTGGCACTGCTGAAATTGCCTTATAGATATGAACACATACATAAAACATAAAAGACCACAAGTTAACTTAAATGTCTTGCAACATTATACACTCACTAGCAACAGGCAAAGGGATAGTTGAACTTTTACATGGATGTATCTCTTGTGATGAAAAAAAAAGTTAAAAAAAAAAAGAAACCATTTATTATACTTTGCTGTTTTGGGGACAAAACATTTTCCAAAGGGCGAGAATTTGTGACAGGGGAAAAATAGGTCTCATCGCATTACATTAAATTTCATAAAGCTTGGCGTTTTTATGTTAAATACGGTACACAAGCAATGGCAAGATGAAACAGGTGTTCTCTCCAATAATGGTTTAAATAAATCTATAAGCTTATATAGGCAATGTTACACAAAACAATTAACTTTCTTTTAAAGATGTCTAATACTATCTATTGGCTTTAACACCCTAAATAATAAATAATTCAAGTGACAACCTGTAGATTTGAGCACAAAGAACTTGACAGTTCTAAGATAGATTTTGGAAGAGTAGGACATATTTTAAAGTGAAGAAACCCAAGAAAATCAAAATGTGACTTTATATTTAATCAAGAAATTGCAAGGGGCCTGGCCCCTTGCCTTGCTATAAAATGTGGATGGACATGTACAGTTTATATAATTATGCTGCTGTAAAAATAAAATATAAATGTTACTCATTAGACTTGCCTCTCACTGACTATTCTAATAATAGACGAAAACAACCAAAATATACGAAAAACCTTCTTATAACTTCTGTTTTTACCGCCAATAGAGCCAAATTATATCCACCAAATGTAAGTGTTTTACAGTTAAAGAGTGTGCTATAAGTTTGCTGCATTCCTAAAAATTGTAGTACCAGACCTTCATTTAAACGAGGGACGCGGAGGGACCCCAAGTGGCTCACCTGAGATCAGCTGCCCTCTTTAAGGACCACAACAAAAAGCTTCACACTAATGCTCAAAGCGGAAGGTGCAATGATTTAAAGCAAGAACTTTTTTATGTTTTCTTTAAATAAACCTATATACATAATAAAACTTGTGATCCACCCGGTCTGGCCATTATAGGCCCTAGAAAAGTATCACTAGGTGATGCTACATACCAAATATCAAGGCTCTATGCCTAGTGGTTTCAGAGATCTGAGGATCCTTAGTGGCTCAAGTTGGTAGAGTTAGACTTGGGAGTTTCAGACTCACCAAAATCAGTGTTTTGTGTCCTTGAGCAAGACACTTTATCCGCAGCTTTAATAGTCTTGGCCCAGAGGTTATAAAACTTTTTTCATGCTCAACTCAACTGAGCATAAAATTTATCATGCTCACAAATGTTAAAATGTCAACAATTGTTGGCATTTTAACATTCACAGCATGATAAATATAACATCTGAGAGACTTAAAGCAAGAAACTTCTTCATTTATAGGTATTTTAGTTTTTAATAGCAGTTGAAATTTCCTGCTAAGTTGAGTTGAGCATGAAAAAAGTTTTACAACCTCGGGGCCTGTTTCAACCGAGGAAGACAGGAAATCTTCTGAACATAACTGAAAAATAAAGTTGTTGACTGAGATGTAAAGATTCATAACAAACGAAAGGAGCCGCCGTGCTGTAGTGGATAAACCACTGGCCTTATATACCAGGGGTCGCAGGTTCGATTCCCAGCTTCACCAGTCTGTCCAATGAGACTTTAAACTGTGGCCCTGTCTCCATATTACCTAAGCTATTGGTGGGATGTTAAACACAAACACTGCAAAACAAAGGAATAAAACAACATTGGGTCAAATTCTGTATACAAAGATCTAACCACAATGCAGCAAGTTGACTTACCGACAGTTGAACGTTGTCCCTATTGGAGTATCACTCTCGGATAACTTTGCAGGAATACTGAGAACACATTCTTCCATCCTCTCTGACCGAGAGCTAGCGTTTATACATGGTATAGAAGACTGCAACACTAAAATAGAGAATAATTAGTTTATAAGCAAAGTGGAGAGATCTAACCACAGCAGATTGACTAACCGACAGTTGAGTGCTGTCCCTATTTGAGTATCACTCTCAAATAACTTTGCAGGAATACTAAAAACACATTCTTCCATCCTCTCTGACCGAGAGCTTTTGTTTATACATGGTTAAGAAGACTGTAACACTAAAATAGAGAATAATTAGTTTATAAACAAAGTGGAGAGATCTAACCACAGCAGATTGACTAACCGACAGTTGAACGTCGTCCCTGTTGGAGTATCTCTCTCTGATAACTTTGCAGGAATACTGAGAACACATTCCTCCATCCTTTCTGACCGAGAGCTTGTGTTATACATGGTATAGAAGACTGCAACACTAAAATAGAGAATAATTAGTTTATTAGATCGACTAACCGACAGTTGAACATTGTTCCTGTTGGAGTATCGCTCTCAGATAACTTTGCTGGAATACTGAGAACACATTCTTCCATCCTCTCTGACCTACGGTAAAGAAGACTGTAACACTATAATAGAGAATTAAACAGTTCATAAACTTAATGGGCCAACAACACAAGATTTTGGTACATTTTACTGTCAAAATGCATAAATTCAGACTTTAGTTAAGAGTGTGTACCAAAAATTTAACTTTCTTATTTCTCAACCAAAACATATGTTGTGGGTGCTCAAAAGAACTGTCTCAATGAGACGGTTCTTTTGAGCACCCAATAACATATGTCAAAACTGAAGGATAAGAAAAATATTTACAATTTTAAGCTGAAAATTTTCGTTTATGTAAACCTGTGTAAAATAGAGAATAATTAGTTTATAAACTGAATGGGCCAACCCACAAGATTTTGGTACATTTTATGGTTGAATCGCATAAATTCAGACTTTAGTTAAGAGTGCGTACCAAAAATTTAATTTTCATATTTCTCAACCAAAACATATGTTGTGGGAACTCAAAATATATGTTAAAACTGATGGGTAAGAAGATATTTATAATTTTACGCTTAATAATTGTTTTTATCTAAACCTATGTAAATACAAAGTGATTTTATTTTCAATTATCAGTAGTTTAAAATATATGGAGGTAGACATAAAAAAAGATATAGCCGCGAAAAATAATTATTTTTATCAGTCTATCAAACAAAAAAAAGTCATAAGTTTTGGATGCGTGAAAGAAATGTTTCAACAAGACTTTTCTTTTACGCATCCAAAACGTTTGGTATTATAGACAGCTATTAAAATAGATCATAAATAGGGTCCTTTTCTCTTGAATTTAGTGTGTTGCACATTTATTTCAAATTAGCAAGTATTTCCATAAATTGAAGTTTCTTAAAGATTATCAAACGTTCTATAAAGGTTGGATATAACTTGGATGTCATGTCACAGTCTGCATGCCTGGTTATAAACCTAATCACGATTTATAGCTATGGTTTCCTCTTTAATTGCATGATGATATAAGGCTTCCATGCAAGCTGAACATTTCTTGTACTTCAACAACAGCAGAATCTAGGGCGAAGATTTGGTGCAGGTAAAATGCATTTAAGCCCCCCAGTAGCTTGGGCTGCTGTCCTTTCCAAGGCGGTGGTTCTGTTGTTGACTTGTTGTTTATTGTTACTCTGATTGTGGGAGTCTGTAATTGTAGCAACCCCAGCTGTTTTTTTAAGTATAAAATAATGCTTTTATTCAGTATCCATCTAATGCAGCTTGTGAAAAGCTGCACAAAACAGTTTAGATTTTGAAGATACCTTTACTAGAACCAAAGTTACAACAATTTTAATACCCGGAAAATCAGTCATTTTCTGGAATTTTTCTGCTATACTGGATGCTGAATTTTAGTGTGCCGCGACGGACCCGACGTGTCGCAGAATTTTAAAGAAATTGTTATAACTTTTTTATTTTTCAAGATATCTTTATGAAACTTTCAGTATATATGTATTTTTTCCTGCCCAGTTCATTTTTATACCCGCTTTTTTCTTTAGAAAAAAAGGGTATATTAATTTCGTGTCAAAGTCGGTCCGTCGTCCGTCCGTCCGTCCGTCCGTCCGTCCGTCTGTCCGTGCGTACGTCCGTCCGTCACGTTTCTTGTAAATGTATCTCCTCCTAAACCGTTAGAGGTAGCAACTTCAAACTTTGTAGGTGAATAGGTCATATGATGTAGAGGGTACTGGACGACATTTCGTGTGACCTTGACCCCAAGGTCAAGGTCAAAAGTCAAATATTGTATTTTCTTGTAATTGAATCTCCTCCTTAACGGTAAGACGTAGCAACTTGAAACTTTGTAGCTGAATAGGTCACATGATGTAGAGGGTACTGGACAACATTTTGTGTGACCTTGACCCAAAGGTCAAGGTCAAAGGTCAAATATTGAATTTTCTTGTAAATGCATCTCCTCCTAAACCTTTTGACGTAGCAACTTCAAACTTTGTAGCTGAAAAGGTCACATGATGTAAAGGTTACTGGGCAACATTTTGTGTGACCTTGACCCCAAGGTCAAGGTCAAAGATCAAATAATGTATTTTCTTGTAAATGTATTTCCCCCTAAACGGTAAGACCTAGCAACTTCAAACTTTGTAGCTGGATAGGTCACATGATGTAGAGGGTACTGGGCAACATTTTGTGTGACCTTGACCCCAAGGTCAAGGTCAAAGGTCAAATATTGAATTTTCTTGTAAATGCTTCTCCTCCTATAGCTTTTGACGTAGTAACTTCAAACTCTGTAGGTGCATAGGTCACATGATGTAGAGGGCACTGAGCAACATTTAGTGTGACCTTGACCTGAAGGTCAAGGTCAAATAATGTACTTTCTTGTAAATGCATCTTCTCCTAAACTGTTGGACGTAGCAACTTCAAACTTTGCAGGTACAAAGGTCATATGATTTGGAGGGCACTAGACAACATTTGGTGTGACCTTGACCCATAGGTCAAGGTCATATAGAGTATTTTTTGTAAATGCTTCTTCTCCTTAACCATTGGACATAGCAGCTTCAAACTTTACAGGTGCATAGGTCATTTTATGTTGAAGGTACTGAGCAACATTTTGTGTGACCTTGACCCCAAGGTAAAGGTTATAGGTCAAAAAGCGGGTATTTGCGATGGTGTACCATCGACTTCTGCTCTAGTTTATGTTGCTTTTGCTGTATCTCTTAAAACAAAGAAGCTATTCAATAATATATGAAGCACTTTTGTGTGTAATTTTTTTCTTCGTTCATACTGATGTAGGACAGATTTTAAAAATCATCTGTTTATGGTATCAAAGTGTTATAATTTATGCAGAACATGTAAATAAGCATAAAAGTATATAAAAATGAATACTTTAAAACATTTATATACAGTGTTTGTCTTGTCTTTCACTCCTCTCTGTCCCATTTCACTACATATAAATTTGAATAAATTTAAGAGAACCTCTTGTTGGTGCTGATCAAAATAAGACGTGCAATAACTCTACTCCACATGAATGAAATATCTTGGATGGCTAAAAGCCCAATGAAAGAAATGAAGTTAAAATATTTCAAAAATTGGATTTATGTATGTTAAAAATAAGGAAAATAAATTGCCTTTCTCCAAAAATTATTTCTGGAACACTACCAGAAATTCGGCAGAATGTCAAACGGTTTGGATCCAGATCAGGACCGATGTTCTGTCGGTGCTACTGATCTTTTGATTTGTAAGTATGTTAAAACTGATCTTTGGATTTATATGTATGTATGTTAAAATACAGAAAATGAAATTGACTTTTTCAAAAATACTTCTGGCCCAGCTCTGGAACAAGAAGTATCAAACTGTCAAGGGATTCAAATCAGGACCAACTTTTTGTAGGTCCTAGCTGATCTGGGTTCAAACTGATCTTTGAATTCATATGTATGTATTGTAAAACTGATCTTTAAAGGTATATGTACATTGTATGTGTGTTAAAAATATGGAAAATGAAATTGACTTTTTAAAAAAAAAATCATTGTGGAACACTATCAGCTAGAGCGTCAAATGGTTCGGATGGAGATTCTGTTAGTCCTGATCTGGGTTCAAACAGATTTGGGTTCAAGCTGTTATCAGTTAAGGTTATCAACAGACAACAAAAGTTGCCTCTAGCAAGGAAAGTGTTAATAAGACTTCTTTGTCATGTTTGTTTTTCATACATATATCATCACTTTGCTTGTATTCTTTAAGTAGCAATTGTCTACAGAGATGATGCATATTCAGGGATGAAACCCTGTTTTAATACAAATTGTTTATGAACCATTTACAGAATTGCCCAAGGATCTTCCATTGTGGGCTTTTATTAGGGTGACCCAGTCTTGTCAGGTATTTTTCTGGAAAAAAAAGGAAGAAGAAAAATAAATTAATAGAATGTACGAATTCTGGTACTGTCCGAATATAGGTTACACATTTATATATGTCTGCCGATGGTTGTTTCTGAAGTCTGTGAAAATGTCCAAATTTAGCTTGAATCATTATCAAATTGTATCAAATTCATAACAGTCTTATACTTGAATGGCCAATTCATGATTTTCTGCAGCGATTTTGTGTTTTATTAATGCAGTGATAGGCAAAATAGACATTGCACTTGCAAACGGAAAAATCTCCAAGCGAGATCGGCTTCACAATGCGTTTTGGGGTACTGTGGGAAAATAGAAAAAAAAACGGGAAAGATAAAAAAATGAAGGATATTTTTCATTTAAATATTAAATATAAGGGATAAATATCATTTCTGTAACACCTTTTGTGCATGGGACCAGTTAGTTCCACTTATCTTTTGAGATAAACTTTGATAATTTATTGACCGGTAGCTAAAATTCAAGATGGCGTCGGGTGTTTACAAGTAAGAATTGGGGATTTCCATGAGGGTCATGACCTTTGAACCCCCGTGCGGGTCGGTAAATTAACTTGAAATACCACAAAATATACATGGTTAGAAAGGGAATAAGGTATAGAAAACGATCTTTTGTGCGCTTTGGTGATTTACCAAACAGTTTTCAACCGATTTTGCCTTGACTTTCACTGAATATAACATAAGTTTGGGAGGTCGTAGCGACTAAGCGCACAAACCATGGGATAGCCTAACATCTCATCTGATTGGTTATGCTATTTTTAATTATGCAAATGACCATGCTTTTGTCGCATGCTACTTCATTTGCATACACCGTCCTACTTTCGCGCCCAAAATAGCCACCATTCATCTCAGGTGTTAATTACCTACAATATCGATAATTACCTGTCAATTAAGTAATTATTGGAAATTCAATGACCACAAACAAGGTATCTTCTGAAAGCCCATTTTATTTTCAATTAATGAATGTAAACAATATTTGGAATATCAAAACAGTTTTTATGCAAAATGGATATAGATTGCAGTGGTATGGTATTTTTCCACTATTCTTAATCCAATATCTGGCGCAGCTGGGGTTGCTAGTAATTGCTCTATGTTTTGTTGTATGTATATGTCCATTCTAGTTTTGCAACCATCTTGATGGGGAAGAGAGAGCTGGTTGCTTTGCTTAGCTTAGTTTGTCTTCCTGTTGTCTCGTGATTGTTGTGTGGCTCTTCCTCCTGGTGCCATGGGTTTGTCTGCAGATTGTGATTGTGGTATTTCCTGATCATATTTTACTATTTACTGTACCTATGGCATTTGCATAAATTCACTCTATAAAAATAGTATTAAACATTCAAGGGGGGTCACTTAATGTGATAAAAGTGATTTTCCATACTATAAGGAACTGCTCAAAAGGAAATAATTCGCTCCCTCTTTCTTTATTTTGGAAAGGGACACAATTGGAGAGAATCGTTGCTTGATCCAGTAGTCTCCCTTTGATGTGCGTAACTTTTTTAGTGTTCTGGCTACGCCATTGATATAAATAGGTTCAAGAATTACCAACTGGATGACAAAAAGAATCATTTCCAAGGCCTACAGTGAAGAGTGCAAAATTTCAATTTCTCAACCATTTTGTAGGGAGTGCAGTTGCTCAGTGGTAGAGTGCTTGACTGGAGTCCTAGGGGCTGCGGGTTTGAGCCTAACCTGTGTCACTGCGTTGTGTCCATGAGCAAGACACATTAATCCTAGCTGAGTACTGGCCCAACCCAGGAAGACCCGTCCCTACATAACTGAAAGGTTGTTGATGGGATGCAAAGAATCAAATCAAACAAACAAAAATCAACCATGTTGTGGGTACTCAAAAGAACAGTGTCTCAATGAGATGGTCAATACATGTTTAGACTGATGGGTAAGAAAATAATTACAATTTAAGCTCCTATTTGGGATGCGACGGAGGGGGGGTGGGGGGTTATTGATGCCTTGTGGTCACCTGCTTGGAAAGGGCTGACCTCTTGGCTCTCGTTTGTGATGTCTAATTGTGAGTCTGTTACTTTCCCATTTGTATCCTGGGTCAGGTGTGGTACTTGATTGTAGCGGTTCCTGATCTTTGCCCTCTATCTTACTATGCATCAATTTTACCTGTATTATAATCGTTGCACATTCTCTTTGCTTTCTTAGCTTGTTCCGGATTGAAAGAGACTTCCATTACCGCTGGCTCCCCACTACATTTGTCATATATGTCAAAGGCACAGTCTAATACACTAGAATCATTTCTGAAAAAAAGACAATTGCAGTTTCTCTGCCATTTTAAACAAGATCTAGAAAGTTTTTAGATGTAAGATGCAAAATATAGCCTCGTCAAGAACATGGTCATATCCAACGATATACAGTCAAACCATTTTTTTAAAGATATACAACCACAGGACATGTAGTAACAATAGAATCACCATGTAGGAATTTATAGCAATTACGTTTTCAGAAATTTTGCCAGCTCATTCTTGAAAGTATTAGTGCGCCTCTGAATTTTCCACTACAAGGCTAATAGAAGGGCAAACCATATCAGCAGCTAGGCGAGTTTCGCTTTGTATAAAAATTGCATATTTTGGCGGGAAACGCGGACTGATCAGCGGAATCTAATCAACTTCAAATTTCAGCTTTACATAAAGAACTGGCCCCGAGGTTATAAAACTTTTTTCATGCTCAACTCAAATGAGCACAAAATTGATCCTGCTCATAAATGTTTAAATGCCAACAACATGATAGAGACTTAAATTGATATTTTAGTTTTTATCAGCTTTTGAAATTTCGTGCTCAGTCCAGTTGAGAATGAAAATAGTTTTATAACCACTGGGCCAGGCCCCCATATTGGCAAATTTGGGCATGCGAGCAGCAAATGCTCTGACGAGACTGCAAATGCGTAGGCTCGTTTAAGCCTTATCTGCTCGCTGATGCGTAAGTACCAAAGTACAAAAATTAAAGTCCCTGATTACCTGCAGATGTATTCTGCGAATTCTCCAGTTATAATTGGTACCCCCAAGGGTGTCCTAGGAGGACTTTCAACACGTCCGTCGTCATCGCTTGCTTGACGGCGCTTCCTCGGCGGCGGCGGCACCGTAGTCTCCGGCGGGTTAGGTAATGTCCGCTCTTCCGGTGGTGGTAGAGGTCTGTGGCCAGAGTCCACTCTCGGCATATCCATCAAACATGTCATCATTCGTTCACGTGGGTTCTTGTATGGACATTGCGCCGTCACAATGACTGTAATGTATGAAATCAAACTTTTTACTCTTTAACCCTTAATGCGCCAATCACAACTGCAGCAGACGACAAATCTTGCGACATTTTCCGAATTTTCGAAAAAAATAAGGTATGATATTTCTTGAGAATCGTCTGCCAGCAGACGATTCTCATGAAATATCATGCCTTATTTGTTACTTTTGAAAAAGCGGCAAAATTTGAAGTTGTCGTCTGCTGCAAATAATAGGCGGCGCTTTACGTGTTATGTCATCACCTTGTATCTTTTTTGCTAATATTATTAGAAGTTAAAAACAATTCCACTAACAGCAGTATGTTCGAGCTCAGTGACGGATCCGGAGGAGGTTCAGGCGAACCCCCGCCCCCAGTATTTAATAACCCATGAAAATGAAATAATTTGGTCTCGCCAAATTATTTCATTTTCATGGGGATAGATAAAATCAGCAAAGCGAACCCCCCTCCTCTACACATCTGAACCCCCACTTCCAGAAATCCTGGATCCGCCCCTGGAGCTACGTGAAGTGTGCGATGTGTTCGAGCTTCATATCGCACATGCGCCCAAGCTGGACAAGAAGTCTAAAGTCTGGCCAGTCTTCTTCTATACATTGTGCATCGGTGCAGCGACGGTTATAGCGAGTCGGATCATCTCGAGAGTCATGCACCATAACTCGAAAGTGTATATTGGCTTCATGACCGTAAGCACCAAAATCTCATGTGCTGTCCCATAATTATTATACGTACTGATGTTTCACTTGAAGAAGCATAATGGGACCAACTATACTATTGCCATAAAGTTAAGCATATATTTATACGATTCCGATTTTCGAAGTAATGAAAAATAATTTTAGTTTGGGGTTTTATTCGGCATGTACACTTGTGTTTTGGATACCGAATTTGGATAAGTTCGATTAGTTTCATTCACTACTGTCCATGAACGGTAGGTTTGCGACACAGTACAGGAGTTGATATGCAAGAATGAATTTCTTTTGCTGTTGAGTCATGATGAAATAGCCTTTAAACGTGGATGTTTTATAAATCTATACACTCTAGGGACAAGTGCTTTTGAGGAACTCGGATCCGAGTTCATAAATTTCGCCTGTAATTGTGTTTATCAACACTCTGAGATTAATTGTTTATTTAACTGGGTTCAGCATCTGAATTTAGAAATTACTCTGTCATAAGTTAGCTCCATGCATACAGCAAAACCTAATATATTTATCATTGCCTTGTTTTTGTTAAATCTATTTTATCTATCAAAACCCAGACTAGACTGTTCCAGAAACTAACCTAATTTTAATAAGTTCCTACTGTATAAAACAGCAAAGTATGCGAAAAATAGCCACATACATAAAAAGAGGTAAGTCTATTGACCCTTCTGCTCCAAATGAATATTCCATCTACATGGGATGTTAGTACTAAACATGCTAAATATACAGCAAACAACTTTAGCAGACGACATTTTCAGATGTGTTTTGCTGGCCCTTCAATGGGTAACAAACAATGCAGACGCTGATCAAATGTCGCCAGATGTAGCATTACATCTGGGTCTTCACTGTTAAATGAAGGTTACTTGTATCCAAAGCTAATCACTGGCCTAAGTTTTACATGGGACAGAAATGTGTAAAAATGCCATTAGGAACGCTGGTATGAAACAAGATGACATTGCAAGGGTATTAAACGTGTCTCAGAGTGTTGTAAGCAGACCTTTGAAAGGACATAGAGAGAATGGCAGTATTACAATAAGGAAACGGTCTACATTGATTCTTGAGTGCAAGGAATTGCTACTGATTCAGAAACATTATGGTACGTGGTGCATTATCTGACGACCACGTGCTACAGTTAAAGGTGGTTACTGGGACTTTGAACTCTCAAAAGTACCAGGACGAAATCCTGGAATCTGGTGTTAGGTCACCCTTGGACTCGCTAGATGGCCAGAACACGGTGCTCCGAGATGACATTGTAAGACCTCACTGTAGTCGCATCATTGAGGAGTTTAGGATATATACCTGTATAAAAGTAGTAATGGGCGTCACTATGGGGTCATTTTTTTAAGCCTGAAAAGAACTTAGAATTTTTCAGGCTAAAAAATGACCCCATAGATGCCACCCTGGTAAGCTTGAGTGACTAGCTGTGAATAACTTAGTTTATTTTTAGGACTATTCTGGTTGGGCCTATGATTGTGATAGTTTACTGGGTTGTTGAGAATAACTTAGTTTATTTTGCGCAAAAGCGCAGGCTGATCTGTGATTGTGATAGTTTTCTGGGCTGTTAAGATTAACTTAGTTTATTTTGCGCAAAAGCGCAGGCTGATCTGTGATTGTGATAGTTTACTGGGTTGTTGAGAATAACTTAGTTTATTTTGCGCAAAAGCGCAGGCTGATCTGTGATTGTGATAGTTTTCTGGGCTGTTAAGATTAACTTAGTTTATTTTGCGCAAAAGCGCAGGCTGATCTGTGATTGTGATAGTTTTCTGGGCTGTTAAGATTAACTTAGTTTATTTTGCACAAAAGCGCAGGCTGATCTGTGATTGTGATAGTTTTCTGGGCTGTTAAGATTAACTTAGTTTATTTTGCGCAAAAGCGCAGGCTGATCTGTGATTGTGATAGTTTTTTCTGGTCTGTCATACGTTGAGTATTATTAGATAGTTTATTTTGCGAGAAAAGTGCAGTTGTGATAAATTACTGGTTCATTTTTTATATAGTCTCTCTTTCTCTGGCACGTCTATTCTAGTATTACTATAGACGTGCCGCGAAGCGCGGGAGAGCGGGAGAGGGAGACAGGGAACCAATGCAAAAAAATCAATAATAGTATATAACATATAGCGGAACTGGGAACCAGTCATTGTGATGACGTCAGAATTTCACGCGCTTTTCCAATTTCCCGGAAAATCTATTTTTAGATTTTCGGAGAAGTGGTTTATAAAAATCGATGACGTAATGTATTACGTATATAAGATTCCGATAATGTCACAAAAACAAGTATGACTTTTTTTAAAAAACAAGTTTTAACTTTTTTAAATAAAATATATCATGTGAAAAATTGAGTTCTGTGTTGTTAATTTATGCAATTTTTCTTGCTCAATCAAGACCTTAATCACTCTGTAGTGTTAATGTGTGTTATAGTCAAGGCTACTAAGTACCATGCGTCTTAGAGTCTCTTGGTCAATCAAGACCTCAACTCCTAGAGGCATCAGTCTGTAGCATTAACTAGTGTATATTATTTAGCAAATTTAGTGGTATTCTTTCTATGGAAGTGGTAGCCCTGAAAAGGGCTGTTTGTTGATTGTCTAGGTGATTTTTAGCATTTCCTCTTAGTAATTCTAATTTTCTTAGTTGCTTTTCAAACTCCTATGTTTTGACTGGTGTCTTGATCATTTGTCGTAATGTCAAGTCTAATGGGAATCTGGATGGATGGCATCTCTAAAGGTTGCTGCTGTGCACGTTGCTGAGACAGTTCTTCTAAGTTCTTCACTCTAGATCTTAACTCATTTAGTTCTTTGAGTAAGACTTCAATGACTTGAGTCTTTGACTGTTGTTTTTGCAGCATCTGTTGAACAGGTTGAGGCATATACGCTGAGGGTGTTTGCGGCGTATAATACTGTTGTGTCGTATCACTAGCAAATGTCTCATTCACTGCTGATAGCAAAAGGTCAGGATTGTTGATCATATCATCTATTGTCAGTGATGGCTCCATGATTATGAATGGTGAAAGTGTAGTGTGTTCAAGCCTTTTATACTTGTCAAGCGGATTGACCTAGTTTAAAGTTCCCGCGTTTCAAGAAATCAAGTCAACTCTGATTGGGTGAAAATAAATGAACTGACCAATCGGTGTATTGTTGCTCTCTCTAGCGTAGGAGTTCAATGTAGGTCAATCCCTTTGAAAACTATAAAAGCTCGTTTCAAATCTCAAATTCTTCATTCTGTTCTTGTGTTACACAACAACAACAAAATAGCTTGCAATTTGGATTCGCGTTTGGAGGATTTGGAGGAGCAGGGCAAGACTATGGTTGATGCTACTAGGAGGTTACTGGAGACAGTGAATGCTGTGAAGGATACGGGTGAAGTTCTATTACAAATGATTGAGAATCATCAAAAGATGTTGGAGATGAGTTGAAGGGTCGAAAATTTGATTAATGATGCGAAAATTGAAGTGAAGGTGGAAACTATCAGTGACGAGGAGGAAGATTGGGGGGATAATTCTTCCCCCACACCTCAACCTTCTGAGGATTGGGATGCGGAGGCAGACCATCCACCCTTCTACATCCCAGTGAGAAGAACTATAACTGTAGAGCAGTGGGCTGTGCGATGCCCTGCCTGTGGTGGCCGCCCCAGTAGATGCCCCTGCTCCTAAATTTTTGCCTTTGTGGTAATATAACCACCAAACCGGCCCTTTTCAGGGCCACCCATTTCTTCAAGAAAGAATAACTTAATATGTTGCACTTAGTTTTGTATGTAAGACTATGCCTAAGATATGTGTGATTGTAGTATTTCCTAACCATGTTCACAGTAATGGGGTGATTATGGCGTGATCTTTAAATGGACCAATCAGATTAAAGTTGCTCTCTCTAGCGGAGGAGTAGAATATAGGTCAATCCACTTATCCAACTATATAACCCAACGTACTTTGTGCCTCTCTAAAAAAAAATGAAGTTCTTTGAAAAATTCAGTTTGACTAAGTTGTGTGCTGCTTTGCACTGAAAAGATTGGAAAGAGGTGGAGAGACAGCAAAATAAGTTGGGATTAGAGCAATTTCTTGCTCGTAGAGGGATTGGTTCCAGAAAACCTGTAGCCATTGTTCAACCTATTTTAAAATCTTCTAAGTAAGAAATATTTTGTTACTTAGGAGACTTTAAAAAATAAACAGTCCTTTTCAGGGCTACTCAATTAGTTTCGTTAAAGAATAACCTCAAAATAAAAAACAAACACAATTTCAACACCGTAATTTTATTTACAACTTACACTATCTTAAAAAACAGAACGGATCGTCACTATAAGTCCTTTAAGTCCAGTCTTTAATGAATATGCACTATAGAGTCACTGTCTGGTTCATCATGAGAAATCGCTTTATCCCAGTTCTCCGCCACCATCTCTGTACAGGATCGAGGTGAGTGAGAGTCTGATTTACAAATGAAACAATATGGCTTCTTCCCTGTCTTTGTACGGATAGCTGTCTTCTTTGAACGAGTGTCCAAGCGTCTTCTCTTAGGACTGATATCAGATATATCTGGTTCAGGAGCCTTTCGTTTCCTTGAAGGCTTCGCTGTAGATACTGAAGACTCAGTCTGTTGCTTCTCTGTAGATATAGAAGACTGTTGAGATGTAAAATCCTCTTCTCTCCTAGGACAATTTGGAGCCCAATGATCTGCAAGTCCACAGATAAAACATTGTCCATATGCAGGCTTCTTCTTATCTGTAGACATCTGTTGTTCTCTTAATTTCTTAGCCTCTGGACAATCTCCAATCCAATGTCCCGTATCATGACAATGGTGACATTCTCCATAAGGTGGTCTCAACTTGTCTTGTTGTCTCAAACTATCTTCTAATGGCTGCATCAAAGCTTGTTCCTCTTGAGATAAAAGTTTCTTCAATGATACACAATGATAGTAGATGCTCTTTTTATCATAGACTTTAGCCATCCTTGGATTTCTACTGTTTGCCATCTTTACTCTTTGAAAGTCAGAAGTGAAATGATTCTCTCTCACTGGTGTCCACCTATTTATAGTCCAGAAATAGTTTTGTCTCTTCTATGATTGTAGAGAAATCCGATCACACTAGGATTGTCAGCGACACATCTTTTCCAATTCTCAAATGTAATCAGTGTCTCTTTTTCCATCAAATAACTGATACTGATCCACCAAAGTCTCTTGAAATCTTCAAAAGTTTCAGGACTATACAGTTTCTATTGAATCTCTTCCAAAGTGATCTCATCATGAGAAAACAAGATGTAAATGCAGAACAATAATCTTCTATAAGGTCTGAACTTCAATATCTTGGAAAGTGGAATTTCCAAATATTTCTTCTCTCTTGCTTCTTCCATGATGTTGAGCTCAGATATGATGATCAAAATGACTTGATCATTCTTTTTATATCGTGATCAAGCTATCTATGTTTGAAATGAGATCTTCATAATCCATATCTTCTTCTTCTGAGGCTTGTTGAATTTCTTTCAATACTGCTTCGATGTGAGAAATCACACTTTCGCTGTTTGCCACATAAGTTACCCAATCCATATAGGTGACAGGAGTGTCATCAATGATTCTCAACATCTCTCTAGCATTACGTTTAGTCCAAAATCTGAATGTATCAAATGTCTCAAATCGGTTTAATCAGTTCTTGATTCCTGCTCTCGTTTTCAAAAACTCGGCACTGGATGGTTCTAATGATAAGATGTGGTCTAAAGTTATTTTGTAGACATCAAAATGTAAAATTTGATCTAAGCACACGGGTAGACTTTTGGTGATCGTATACATATTCAGTTATTCAGCAGATAATCAGATTCACGACTTGGAAACTTCAAAATAATTTGTGGTTCTATCTGTCTTGGAGTATAATGTCCAATGGCAACGTTATATGAATCTGGTCTGTTTATATACCTAATCAGTTCACTGGTTATAAAGTGGTTAATCCCTGCAGCTGTTAAAGATGCCACAGATAAAGATACATCTTCAGTATTCCATGCAGACAATAACCATTGGACCTGGTGTTTAGGAGCTTCTTCTTTTAAGTACAAACATCCATAAAACTTATTACTGTCATAGATAATTCCATTCAAAAAATACTTGATATCTGTGTCACGAGTACGAATAGAGTAAAGTTTATCCATTGTCAAATTCTTCATTCTTACAACCCAAACACGAGCTTTATCAATACTGTGAAATTTGGAGTAATGTATCTTGAGCATCTCCGTATGAAATCTTAAGCACATCTCGCCAGGAAGATTTAGTAATTCGTCCATGCTTAGAAGTAGTTGGCCTAGTTCTTGGTGATAGATATCCTGAGATTTAGTCTCTAAAGCATTTGACAAGCGCCTCAACCTAAGTTTAAACCATCCTTCTTGAATTTGCTTCCTGAATCCTAACCCTTTAGCTGAATTGTACATCGAATAAGTCCATATCATATGTTGTATTTCTGTCGGTAGTTGATATGCCATAACTGATTTGCTCTCTTTATGTGTTACCTGCAAATGAATTATTTCTAATGTGATAAGATAGCAATTGTTCTAAGCTTATATAGGGTGCAAAAATTTTGAAAATCGGTCCAAGCAAACTCAAGTTATTGGGAAAATATGATTTTACTTTTTAGAAATCCGGTTCTTGCTTTTTTCATGCCAATAAATTATCTCCCTTGAATAAGAAAATTTTTACGGTAAAAAATATGCCAAATTTTGTCAAACTTGTAATATCTCAGGTATTTTTTATCCGATTGACTTCAAATTTTTACCATAAGATAACTCTTATATTCAAGTTATCGATTTTACATACAATAAAGGCATGATAACTATTATGGGGTGGTGTATGCAAATTTGAGACACCATTTCAAACTCATTTTGTTATAGGATTACTTTATATATGAATCGCAAATATTTGCTTATTAAGTCAGTAGAGATATATACTGACCACTGGTACTCTATAGTCCGCCGAGGCCCGTAGAGAAGCTTTGTGCTTCAGAAACTGTTGAATATGCATTTAAAAAGGTAGAGCAGCTTCGGCTGTTTAAGGGCGCCGACCTTCGGGTTGGAGTGGCTCCGCCTCAAATTCTCTGGTCCATAGAGACATGCAGGAATTTGACTTGTATTTGAGACAGTTTCAATTGCCAGGGATTCCGAGGTTAGGATAGTACTGGGGGAGTAATGGTGCTGTTTATACAGTGCCTGATACTTCTTGCAAATTTTCAAAAATTGTAGTCTCGCCTGCACTTTAGACCTAGTAAAATAGTATGCAGTCTCGCCTGCAAATCTGAGTCCTGTAAAAATCATGTAGTCTCGCCTGACACATTGTGAAAAAAAATCAAGTTCTCAACTGTGAAATTTCAACTGTTGATTTCAGAAAAAATCTGGGTTTTTCCAGTATAAATTGAGCTCGCATTCCCATTGCAGCCTCATTTCACTACTAAACTTCGAACAGTCAAGATGGTTAAAGGACAGAGAGATAATATCCCACCCACTTCTGATGATGAAGAGCCTAAGCTGAAATTGGTGGATTATTCAGACACAGAGAGCTCAGATAATGAAGATGATATTAGACCACCACCAAGGAAAAGAAGAGCTATGACTATGTATTCAGACGATGAAGATGATGAAGATTTGACTTCTTATTTCACTATCAAGGCAGTCAACGAGAAGAAGTCTAGATTATTTTGAGCTCAAGGGAAAGAATTTCAACTCAACATCAAGACTTTCCCTGACAATGTTTCGCCATATCAGTTCATATCAAGATTGTTTGATTGGCTGGTTGAAGACATCAAAGAAAGATGCCAGATGGAGTCCAATGACAAGATGCGGATGACTATTCTTCATCCTGGATTGAAACTGGGTGTCTTTGTGACATGGAGAGATGTCTCAGCTATGACTGGAGAAGCTGTGTTAGAAGAAATCATGAAAGTGCTCCAGTCCAATGAGAATTTTAGAATCAATGATGGACAGATGACCATTCAAGTCACAGTGGTGAGACTTCCAGTAGGCAGCGGACGTAAACCATTACATGCTGGTCTCTACTTTGAGTCAGAAAATATGAGTATTAACAAAAGAAGTATTGTACAGATCAACAACACCAAAGATGTGATGTGTATGGCGAGAGCTGTGGTGGTTGCGAAATGTAATGTGGACAAAGAAGAAACTGAGTCTTGGAAGAAGAATTGGGGATACATTAGACAATCAGATCGACCCATGCAGACCAGAGAAGCGATGAAGTTATTGGATCAAGCCAAGATTCCTCTTACCAAGTCTTGTGGTATTGAGGAATACAAGAAGATCCAATCTGTACTTGCTCCCAAGTACTTGATCAAAGTCCATTCTCAGTATCCTAAAGATGGACTAATATTCCCACTTCAGTTCAAGAAGAAGTCTGAGACGAAGGTGATCCATATTTACTACAATGGAGTAGATCACTATGATGCGGTTACCAAGGTGACAGGATTTCGTGGATGTATATACCACTGCGAGTATTGTGATGTTGGATATAACCACAGAGGAGACCACAGATGTGCTGATGGATGTGATGGTTGCTATAGTGACATTCCTTGTAGTCCTGGACAAAAAACGCGTTGTATGGACTGTAAAAGAACATTTCGTAGTAGAGACTGTTTTGCTAAGCATAAAGCAATGAAATCTAAGCAGCATAAATCTATTTGTCAACTTGTGTATAATTGTGGTAAATGTAATTTAAGGATTGTGGGCAATAAGAAAAATCATGTATGTCCAGGACAGAGAAAATGTAGGAATTGTAAAGAAATTGTTGGACCCAATCATCAATGCTATATTCAAAGTTATGAATGTAAATCTGAGTTGACTGAAAATGAAGGAGAAGAAGAGGTTTCTCAACCTAAGAAAACTCGTTTCATCTTCTTTGATTTTGAGTCAAATCAAGAAACTGGTACACATCAGGTGCATTTCTGTGTTGCTCATAAAGCTTGTGATGATTGCATGGATTTGCCCATAGATATATTTTGTCAAACTTGTTCAACACAAACAGGTCTGAGAGAATTTATCTTTGAAGGCATAGATACTTTACCACAATTTTGCAATTGGATTTTAGGAGATGAGAATAAAGGAGTGACATGTATTGCACATAATTTTGGAGGATATGATGGTCAGTTCATCTTACACTATATCTTAGAATATGGTACAGTGAAACCTGAAGTGATCATGAATGGAAATACTATACTTAGAATGAAAGTAGGACGTGTCACTTTCCTTGATTCTTATCAGTTTTTGCATATGAGACTGGCTAATTTCCCAGATACATTTGGCTTGACAGAGATGAAGAAAGGTTACTTTCCTCATCTTGCAAATACACTGGCAAACCAAAAGTATGTGGGACCTTACTTTCCTGTGGACATGTACAATCCTGGTCAGATGTCTGTCAAGGATCGTGAGGTATTTTTAGCTTGGCATAAAGGGAAAATTGAGAGTGGTGCTATATTTGACTTCAGAAGGGAGATGGAAGAATACTGTCGTAGTGATGTTGATATTCTAAGACGAGGATGTGCTTGTTTCAGACGAGAATTGATCAACATTAGTGGACTCGATCCTTTGTCTGAAGCTTGCACTATCGCTCAAGCTTGTTCAAAAGTATGGAGAAAAAATCATATGCCTGAAAACAGTATTGCCATCATCCCACCTGAAGGTTATCCTAATCAAAAGAACTACTCTATCAAAGCTGTAAGATGGATTCAAAGTGAAGCTAAGACACGTGGTATTGAGATCAAACATGCATTGAATGGTGGTGAGCAAAGAATCAATGGACATTATGTGGATGGCTACCATGAAGAATCTCGAACCGTATTTGAATTCTATGGATGTTACTGGCATGGATGTCCTACTCATTTTCCAGACAGAAACAGAGTTCAACATCATCAGTGTTTGACCATGCATCAGTTGTATATTTTGACTATTGGCAAGAGTGAAGAGTTAAGAAAAGCTGGATATCAGGTGGTGGAACTTTGGGAATGTGACTATGACAAGAGATACAAGGAAGATCCAGACTTTAGATCTTTGGTGGACTCAGAATTTACAAACTTAGACCCATGAGACCAAGAGATGCTTTATTTGGTGGAAGAACTAACTCGACCAAACTCTATCAGGAAATCGATGAATCCTCTAGTGAAGAAATCAAGTACATCGATGTGTGTTCACTCTATCCAACTATTTGCAAGTACGGACTGTTTCCACTTGGACATCCCACCATCTATTCTCAAGAGAATATTGACAAAGACAATATCAGACAGTACTGTGGATTGATCAAGTGTAAAGTGTTACCACCCACCAATTTGTACCATCCAGTACTTCCTCAGAAATGCAGTCAGAAATTGATGTTTCCATTGTGTAGAAGTTGTGCTGAAAAGACAGATCCACATATGAGATGTACTCATTTACAAGAAGAAGATAGAAGTTTTACAGGGACTTGGGTTACCATCGAATTGTTTGAGGCTTTGGACAGGGGTTACAAGTTATTGGACGTGTATGAAGTTTGGCATTTCTCAGAGACAACTCAATATGATAAAGCATCTGGAGAAGGAGGGATTTTTGCTGGCTATATCGATACTTTTCTGAGAATCAAACAAGAATCAAGTGGATACCCTGATTGGTGCATGACTGAGCAAGATAAGATCAAGTTCAAGCAAGATTATTTTGAAGCTGAAGGAATCAGATTGGAGAATGTTGAGAAGAATAAAGGAATGAGAGCTATTGCCAAGATCATGTTAAACAGTCTCTGGGGAAAATTGGCACAGAGAGAGAATATGACCAAGACAGAATATATCTCAGAACCTTCCAAGTTCTTTGATCTGGTGACGAATCCAAACAAGATTGTCAAGAATGTGGACATTTGCAGAGAAAATCTTCTACTGGTCAACTGGGACGATACAGAATCTAGTGTGGAGCCACATGCTTGCAGTAATGTGATTGTCGCAGCCTTCGTCACTGCTCAAGCCAGATTGAAGCTCTATGGAATCTTGGAAAAGCTGAATGAACGTGTACTCTACTTTGATACAGACTCTATCATTTATCATCACAAGCCCCATTTATGGAACCCTACTATTGTCAACAATAGACTTGGAGAATGGACAGATGAAGTGCCCAATGCTAGAATTGTGAAATTTGTAGGCATGGGACCAAAGAACTATGGATATGAATTTGTAGACAAAGATGGAAAGAGGAAATCAACTTGCAAAGTGAAAGGACTCACTCTAGATTACAATACATCTCAAGTCATTCACTTTGATCGTATGCTCAACTGGGTGAAGGGAGAATCTAAAGACTTCAGAAAAACTGTCAACTACCATAGGATCAGAAAACATAAAGACAAGACTGTGGCTACCGAATTGCAATCCAAGACTTATCGGTTCACTTATACTAAGCGTGTCATTGTTGGAGATGGATATACTGTTCCTTATGGGTATTTGGCATAGAGTAGTTCTGATGATCATGTATTATTTCAAATAAACATGTACTGAGCTGTCCGCCATATAGTTAATAAATTCCATTATAGAAATTCCATCATAACACAATTCATTATCACAACACTAGTTGCATAACCTGCCTCTCTCTCTTCTCCGGCACGTCTATTCTAGTATTACTATAGACATGCCTCGGAGAGCGGGGGGAGTGGTAATGAGCTGTGTCTGATAAACATGTATTGTACAGTTTTTTTGATATATTAAACTGTTTTTTTTTTCAATTATGTATTAAACTGTTGGTTCATGTTCATTAAAATTTGAGTATAAATAAAGTTGTGTTTGTTATTTTTTCACAGTTAGACATGGCCCTTTCTACACACCAGTTGGACTCAAATCAAGATATTGGAAGTTTGTTTTTTAAACACCCTTCTAATATTTTTATTTCTGGTCCAAGTGGATCGGGTAAAACTGAATTTGTTAAAAAGATAATTGAGTTTAAAGAAGATTTATTTGATATTTTACCCCAACGTATTGTTTGGTGTTACAAGGAATGGCAAAAATCTTATAATATCTTACAAGAACGTGAGGGGTCAAACATCAAATTTATTCAAGGTATTCCTGATGATGAAGATGAGATTGTCACCGATCCCAGTGCAACGCACTTGGTGATTTTTGATGACATGTTAGGAGATAAAGATGAAGAAAAAATTAAGTTATGGTTTACAAGAAAAGGACATCATAGAAATGCAAGTGTGGTGTACATCACACAAAATTTATTTCAACAAAGTAAATCTTCTCGCACCATCAGTTTGAATGCTCATTATTTAGTTTTATTTCAAAGTCCAAGAGATAAGATGCAAATTAAAGTATTGGCCAATCAACTTCAAGCTCCCCATATGATTCATGCGTTTAACGATGCCACATCTATACCTCACGGATACTTATTGGTCGATTTGAAACCAAATACACCTGATTATCTTAGATTCAGAACACAAATTTTTCAAAACTGGTTTACAAAATCAGATCAACAAGGACCTGTTGTCTATTTTCCAGGAGTATAAAAAGGTGTGTTTGAGTTTAAATCCATCATTTGTGTCAAAATGGCTCAACGAACATCAGCTAATCTGATACACGCTCTGTATAATTTAAGCAGAGAACATGATTGTCATAAAAGAAAATCACTCTTAAATGCTGGTTTAATTGAAATGATCAAATGGTTTTCTTTGGCAGCTCGAAAAATTGTTCAGGGTAAGATGAAATTACCTAAACAAACTCAAAAATTTATGGATAGACATCAGGATGATGTTCGAAAATTAGCAAGTGCAATAGTTGATCCTGAAGTAAAATGTAGTATCATTTTAAAACCTGGAGGTGGTGGATTCTTTGGTGGTGTGATCATTCGAAGTCTGATTCGATGGGATGGAAATAAGTTGATGAGAAAATTTAACAAGAAAACTAAACCTAAGAAAAAATCAGTGAAAAAACCAAGAAAACAGAAAAAAAGAAAGGTTGATGATCGTTTTGTAACAAAACGTAAAAGTAAAAGTCCTGCTTCATGGCAAAATTTAGGTCTTGATTCTCCAAACACAAATGCAAGACGATCGTCCATAAATTTAGCAAGATTTACTCCCTTGAGAGCACAAGATTTGTTAAAAAGACATGGATTTGGTGCTACCATGCACTTGTTAAATCCAAACAAATATCCATCGCCACCTCATTCTGAACGTCGACGACTTCATTTTTAAGAAAAAACTATAAAAGGACTGTACATCAAATGTTTGTACACACTCATAAACATGGCTGTAACAACAACACGTCGTAGAAAATTGCAAAATAAAATGAGAAAAAAATCTCTGATTAAAACTTATGGTACATTTTTGGAAGGATTGACTCATTTATCCAATAAATGTCGTAAGAAAATGATTCAAGAATCTCCTAAAGAAGTCATTGATTGTGTAGGGGAATGTTGCATCAATCTTATAAAAGGCAATGTACGTCTGACAAATGCTCAAAAGAATCAGTTACGAGCTAGAAAGCAACATATACGTTTACTGAGTTCTAAGCAAGTTCCACTTGACACAAAAAAGAAAATTATTAATAAAAAAGGTGGAGCTTTGTTAGGATTATTGTTAAAACCTTTAATTGCTCCTATCATAGGTTCTGTCTTGGGTGAAATTATCAAAAAATAAAATATGGATGGTCGTAAAATGGCTGTTGTGCCATTTAAACTTTGGGAAGACATGAAACGCTGGAAAGAGGAACAAATTCAGAAACCTAGACTACCTCCTGATCCTAATGTATCTGCCACAGCCAGTCTTCAAAGAGACTTATCTTCTGTCATGGCCAATGAAGATTTGTCTGAAGCTGAAAAATCTCAATTGTATGGCCAGACCTTGCACAAATTTAAAACGGCTCATCAAAAAGCTTTAAAAGAAACATCTCTTTTTTCACCATCTGACCCTAGTTCTTCCAAAATGAATCAATTGGTCATAGATAGTGTACCCTCCACTATGAAACGTAAAGCTCAGCTTTTAGTTTCACTTCTAAAAAATAACCCAAATGTGTCTTGGGAAGATGATGGTACAGTCAAACTTTATGGCAAATCTATTCCAGGGTCTAATATCATTGATTTGGTCAATGATGTCATTTAGACATCGTAAAGGCAGTGAACCTACAGGTTGGCAAGCTTTTGCAGAAGGTTTAAGAGACATGAATATTCCCCAAGATGTGATTGGAAATAGGGAAAGGTGGGACTGGATGCATCGTGCTCCAGAAACTCCTGAAACGGATTATATCACTCCCAAACAAAAACGCACCATCAGAAAAACAGCAAGTCGTATTCCCGTTTCTGTCAGGTCTGCAAAGAGTTTGGGTGTTAGGAAACGTATCAAAGACCATTTTTCATCCCCTGCACTTTTATCTGCCACCAAAAAACGTATAAAAGAAGAGTTTTCTTCTCCATGGGTCAGTTACAATGAAGCTTGAACAGTTGTATTACAATCCTAAAAGTCCTGCTGCGTATGCAGGTGAACAAGCTTTGTACAAACTTGCTAAACAATCATCCAAAAAAGTTAAACTTCAAGATGTTAGAGACTGGTTAAGAAAACAACAAACTTATACTTTTCATAAACCTATTCGTAAAAAGTTTTTGCGACGCAAAACGGTAGTGGCTGGAATTGATACTCAGTGGCAGGCAGATTTGGCAGACTTATCAAAATTATCAAAGTCCAATGACAAGCATAGATATTTACTTTGCATCATAGATGTCTTTTCAAAATATGCATGGGTGGTACCTATTAAAGATAAATCTGGAAAAACTTTAGTAATTGCTTTCAAATCTGTGTTAAAAAGTGGACGATGTCCAAAAAGTTTGCAAACAGATAAAGGAACTGAATTCAAAAATGAAGAATTTCAAAATTTCTTGAAAACTAAGAAGATTCATTTCTTCACTACTGAAAATCCTGAAACCAAAGCCAGTATTGTCGAACGTTTTCAAAGAACTTTGAAAACTCGCATGTGGAAATATTTTACTCATCATCGCACTTTGAGATATGTAGACATTCTTCCCAAATTAGTACATGGTTACAATCACGCTTATCATCGAAGTATTAAATGTGCACCTGTGTCTGTGACTCTTTAAAATGAACCACAGGTGTCAGAAAACTTATATGGCAAATCGAATTCTAAAAAAAGTCAAACCAAAATTCAAAGTGGGTGATTTTGTGCGTATCAATAAAACAAAACGCACATTTGATAAAGGTTATTTACCAAACTGGACACAAGAATTATTTCAAATTTTAGCAGTGGTCAAAACTCAGACTCCTATCACCTATAAAATAAAAGATCTTGAGGGTGAGGTGGTCAAAGGTACCTTTTATTCACACGAGTTACAACGTGTAGAGAAAGAGCAAATTTACGAAATTGATTCTGTTTTAGATCACAGAAAACGTAAAATAGGAAAAAAGTGGGTGAAAGAAATTAAAGTTCACTGGAAAGGTTACCCTTCAAAATTTGACAGTTGGATTTTAGAATCTGATCTTGTATAAAAGCATGAAAATGGATCTCAGAGGATCATTTGTACGTGGTGACACTGCTTCAGTACAATCTGCAGAAGGTCGTGATCGAATTGTTAAAAATCGTTTCACTTTTTTTGCTCAGATCATTGTTGTATACATGATCATTATCACATCATTAGTTCAAATCAGTCTGAGAAGTCCAGATAAAGAATTGTGGTTAATTTTACTCAGTAGTTCTATCGGTTACATACTACCATCCCCAGGTTTAAAATTTAGAAAACAAACTAATCCAATTTCTGCTGACGAACCAGATTCACCCAAACTCAAACCATGAACAACTTTTATTTGACACTCTTGAGTGATAGTTTACTCAGCACTTTTTCAAAAAATACGCAATGTGACTTTAAAGTGAAATTAGATCATTCCATACAAATTGAAAAAGATAATTGGGAAGTAGGTTTGGTAGAAGTCATAACTCCAACTGAAGTAAATAATATCACAAAAGAAAACAATTATGTGATCATAAGATTTACTGATAGAAAAATGTGTGAAGACATTGATAACTGTACAAAGTATGTATCATATGTAGACCAAAAAATCTATATCCAAAATGGTTATTATGCTTCTCCACGCCACTTAGTTGAAGAAATTCAAAAAAGTATCAATTTTCGATATGGACTGACACTGAAAAATAGCAATGCTACCATTTCAATCACTTATGGTGAAAACAGTGCTCGAGTCAAACTTGATATTCAAGATCCTACGAAAGTCAAAATTATTTTTCCAAAGGCAATTGCAGAAATATTAGGTGTAGATAGAAATTATTTTGATAAACCATTAGGAAATGAAAAATACATTTTCAGATATGGTGTGGATTTGAATACAAAAATTCACCAACTTTACATTTACTCTGATTTAGCAAGCTATACATTTATTGGTGATGTTACTGCACCTATTTTGAGAGTGTTGCCATTTGAAAGTAAAAGAGAAAACAATCATTTACATCAAGAATTTGTCAATGTACACTATGTTCCAGTGGCAAAATCTTTCATAGATCAGGTGCACATAAGTATAAAAGGTGATACAGGTGAAAATGTGCCATTTATCTCTGGGAAAACGTTAGTGAAACTACATTTTCGACAGAAATAATAATGTTGAAACAATCGAGAAGCATTATGTCTCTTCAATCTGGGAAAGGAGACTTTCTCGTGTACAGAGGCGTTTCAAGACAATATGGCAATGGCTTAGGATCCATTTTTAAAGCTGCATTGAGAACAGTGATTCCAATTTTAAAACCTGTCGCAAAAGCAAGTTTAAAAAGCGTGAAAAAAGTAGCTAAAGATCAAGGGGTTCAAGCTCTAAAAGACATTGTGGGTGGTGAAAATGTAAAAAAAGTTTTAAAACAAAGAGGAAAAACAGCTTTGAAATCTTTTGATCAGTCTACTATAAATCAGTTGGCTATAAATTCAACTCAAAAACGCAAAAAGCCTCAGTCTCAATCTAGACACCGAACTGTTAACAGGGGTTTTAAAAGCAGAGCAAAAAAGTTTAATCCAATTAAACGTCTGGTATTTGAAAAAGATATATTTGACGAAAAATGATTCAACAAGGTTCTTGCGATTGCACTAAAACGGAATTGGATATGGAATCCATTCCACCCACCATGACTACCATGCAAGGCACTCAGTGGAATGATTATCATCCCATCGCTTCTCTCGATAGTCATCATGCACCCATTGAATTTCTAATTCCACCTCACACCGAGTTTTACACTGATTTATCTCAAGCCTATCTGTATATCAAATTCAGGATCTTACAGCAAACGGGTGAAGATCTTGAAACTGGTGCAAAAGTATTTCCAATTAACAACTTTTTTCACAGTATGTTCAGTGGCATCGATTTGTATATCAACAATAAATTGATCACGAATAATTCAGACACTAGCCATACAGAGCATACCTTGAAAATTTGTTTTCTTATGGTTCTGATGTCAAAGATAATCAACTGAAAGCAGCAGAATTTTGGTCTGAGGATGAAGCAGGAGCTTTTGAAGATATAACAAATGCATCTATCACTGATCGTGGCAAACGCGTAGCAAAAAGCAAATCAGTGGAGCTTCAGGGTAAATTACATTTGGATCTTGCTATGCAAGAGAAGTATTTACCTAATGGCTTAGAATTCAAACTTAGACTCAATCGATCATCTCCTCAGTTTTGTTTGATGAGTGATAATTCTCCTGCAAAAATCAAAATTGATACTGCTATCTTGAGAGTACGAAATGTACAGCTTCTACCAGCCATTAGCAATGAACTGAATCAAACTATTGCTCATCATAATGCTAAATTTCCGATCAGAAGAGTTGAAGTCAAAACTTTTACAATCAGTAGTGGCACAAGATCTAAAATTGAAGACCATCTTCTCACTGGTCAACTTCCAAAACGAGTTTTTATTGGCTTAGTATTAAATGAGGCATTTAATGGGACTTTGGAAACTTATCCTTTCCTTTCCCAACATTTCAACCTAAGTAAAATGGATGTCACTTGTGATGGACATAGTGTCTATGGAAAACCATTTGAACCTAGATTTGGAAATGATCAGTATCTCAGGTCTTTCCTATCAGTTTACCAAGCATTGGCAAGTCAGAATCAGGTCCAAAATTGCAACATTGATTATGAAGATTACAAAGGAGGTTACTGCTTTTGGGGATATGATTTGACACCAGATCAAGCAGCCGATCAGTCTCATTTGCACCCTATAAAAACTGGGAACCTCAGATTGGAGCTTCAGTTTGCAACATCACTTGACAAGACGATCAACGTGCTTGTGTATGCAGAGTTTGACAACCTGATAGAAATCAACGGACTTATTAGAGAAGTTACCACAGATTACTAAAGATGAATGCAGGATACTTCATTGAACAGGACTTGATGTACCAAACAGATGCATACAGTGCAACAGTCCAGCCATCAGATGAGAAGAGTACCTTACAGAAAGAAGTAGAAGACAATGAGGATATTGATTGTCTTATGAAAACTCTTCTAAAACAAGCCATATTGACTTGTCTAAAGATGGCAGTTGGAGACTGTGCGAAGCATGAATGTCATGGATGCAAAATGAACTACCCAAGTCAGAAATACCACGATATCTGTCTATGGACTTCTCCAAGAGAATGGATTGAAGATTATGGATGTCATGATCCAGCCTTAGAGGGCCTAAACATCTACGATGTGATGAAAGACTTTGACGATAGAATCTGGAACTATCTGTATGGCGACAGTTTGCGACACCCTATGGACTTTACAACAGGGATCAATCACCTGACGCCAGAAGAAAATCAAGAAGCCTATAAAAACTGGCAGTACTTCAAGAAAAATCAAAGTGACTTAACAGAACAGTGGAAGACGTACTGGGCCAAGAAACTCATAGAATCCTATGAAGAAAAGGAAACTGAGGAAAACGAGAAGAGCCCAGAAACAGAATAAAAATGAACACTGTTGAACTAATCAAAGTCATAAACAATATACCTGTGAAAGGAGAAGTATGTGCCAAGGATTTACTACCAGAGAAGAAACCACTGGATATGAAGGCTTACATTGTAAATACAGATATATCCACAGATCCAGGAGAACATTGGGTGGCTATCTACTTCAGAAGAGATCAAGTTATCTACTTCGATTCATATGGAAGACCACCAGATGAGCAATATGTTCTACCATTTATTGAAAGAAACTCTACAAGATGGATCCATAACACAGAATGTTTACAGAGTCCATGGAGCAAAACATGTGGAATTTGGTGTATCTACATCATTCACCAGCTCAACAAAGGACTAGATCTAAACACAGCCATTCATCAAGAACTATATGGAACTGGAGAAGATTTATACCAGAATGACAGAGATATCGAGATGTGGTTCATCTATAACTATGCCAGAGTCATCCTATCCAAGAATGGAATGAGACGCATGGCTCCTCCTGACTTTTTATTCAAACACAGAATACAGACTTGTAAATGTCATAATTATTCACATCACCTTTCAAAGAAGTATCCTAAGTATAATATGTTGTAAATATGTTAAGGGAAATTATTGTAAACAATGAACAGAGGGACGGCCCTAATCCTCTGTCATTGTAATCAGTTATAGTTAGCGGGGCAATAAAGTTATAGAAATGTTCACCAGTCTTTGTTGTTCTTTTCAAAAAATCAGTAGTAGTAAGCTTGAGACGGCTAGCTAAACACTAGTTAACGCTACAGAGTGATGCCTCTAGGAGTTGAGGTCTTAATTGACCAAGAGACTCTAAGACGCATGGTACTTAGTAGCCTTGACTATTACACACACCATATACCACCACATACTATGCCCCTAAAATGACTAAGTTATCTTCAAAGCTGAATTTAACTAAGTTATTTTATATATCACCACAGCAGAACCTTTATCCCCCCCTCAAAAAATGTTATTTCCCAACAGCCCAGGAAACTATCATAATCACAACCCAACCAGTGAATATGACCAGGAAACTATCACAATCATAGGCCCAACCAAAATACCCCTAAAATAAACAAGTTATTCACAGCTAGTCACTCAAGCTTACCAGGGTGGCATCTATGGGGTCATTTTTTAGCCTGAAAAATTCTAAGTTCTTTTCAGGCTTAAAAAAATGACCCCATAGTGACGCCCATTACTACTTATAAATCGTCCATTACGTGGATTTTTATACAATTATTGACTTCAATGAGGTAGACATAAAGATTTATCTACCCGAAAAAGTGATAATTCACCGAGGCCGCTAGGCCGAGGTGAATATCACTTTTAAGGATAAATCGGCCGAGGTGAATTATCACTTTTTCGGGTAGTACCGAAATTGAAGTCAATAACTGTTTTGTTATATGACTTTTCATTTAAAAATGAACATTTTGCTACTTTTCCTTTTGTTGTTAAAGGCATCTAAGACATCCAAGGACTTTCTCACAAGTTTAGCAACTGTTATCAAAATATTTTAATGTAGTATTTTGCATTTTCAAATCTATATTAATTCTCTTAAGGACATATGCTACTAAATACTTCCCATGTTGAAATATGTTCAATACTTTGCATACAGTTTGTTTAATGCATGGGCTATCCATTTATGAAATAAAAAGGATATGTCACCGTGCTTATTTTTTCAGAATCTCAGATGGACGTTTTCAGCATTTGACCAGTTTTCTTAAAATATAAGATAATAATACAAGTCCTGAATATCGAACTAAAACGGTTGTAATCTTTAGCCAGCTTCTTTCTTTGAACTTTAATTATTGTCCATGACCTCAAACGTTTTAGAAAATGTGCAAGTTTATTTGTTATCCCATGCTGTGACAAGATACTGCACGATATATTTGGGCAATTCATCGAAAATTGGAATTTGTTTTCAGAATATATCATGTATTAAAAAATCTGATGTTGAAAATCTTAAAAATTTATTTTTAATTCATGGACTATTATAATACTTTTCAGAAAAAAGAATAAAAATCTGGGGTCACCGAACTAATTCTCTTTCAAGAGGGCCAAATTTAACCCCACCCCCATAGGTTTCATGCGTAATTCAATATAAAAAGTTCAGGAATTACCATTTCGGTCGTTTTGATGATGCCATTTTACTAATCAATGAAGCAATTTAGCAAAAAATATGTTGAAAAAGAAAGAAAAACACACTGAAAATATGTGCGCACTCGGGAATCGATCCTGGTCCACTGGCTTTGTAGCCAGACACGCTAACCACTAGGCCACGAGGTCAGGTCGTGCGCCGCTCTAAATAACCATACAAATAGCAGAGACTCGGCCACTATCGTATTCGTAACCAGGGTAATTGTGATTGTCGTTTTATTTCGACTGAGCTACATTTATCTGTCTTTAGTGCTGAGACGATCAGTTCTGATAAGATGTCAATAGATAATTCGGGCACACTTTAATTACCTTATTTTGTCAAGAAAATATCAGAACACCGATATGGCATAAGACTATCGGAAAGCTGTGTTCATCCGAATCCATTAATGGTCGAAAGACAGGGCCCAGACAACTTTACCCGTTTCCAGACGCGGGAAAGGTGTGCATTTGGAAATAGCCGCATATGTCTTTAATGGTGAATATAAAATGTTATCATAAAATTAAACTGTTTTTACAGTTTGTTTATTCAAACAAAGACAAATAAGTAAACAAAACAAAACAACTGTTGTAAAAATTCATGAAAGTCTTTAATTTACCTGTAGGGAGGTGAAACAGCAAATCATGTCAATTTCATGCAGCACATGCTAGTTTCAAGATGATGTAAGATTCACGAACAACATTAACTTAAAAAAGAAAGCTATTTGACAATTATATATAAAAAAAAAGGTTCCTTCCAAGTTCCGATCCAGGTATGCTTGATTTGTAAGTAGTCAACTAACCACTAGGCTATCAGACCATTTGCATTAACGAATTGACATTATCGTTATATTCTCTGTAAAAGCGTGACCAAGATCGGAGTACTCCACGAAAACGCACGAACATCCCGAAGATTTTGGCGAAAATTAATCAGTCTAAGGTCAATTTTGACAGACTATATCTACCGTGATTTTCTGTAAGTTTACCCGACAAAGATAGTTTTGAACCATTGAGATGATACATTGCTGCATTTATGGGTACCTATATCAAGGCTACTCGAACATTCTGCGGTAGCGGGCGGATGGTATATGTCGATGGGTTTATATCCTCCTCAAAATAATTGAAGGACCAATACTCTCAAATATAACATTGATGCATTTTGTGAAGAACGTATTACGAAAACCGATTTTACGATCTAGCCTAAATTTTTCAGACATCTTTGACGCCTTATTGTCAAGTGAAACAGCAAAAAGAAAGTGGTATAAAATGTTACTTACAAGGATTTTTTGTCATTTTAAAGCTTGCCCTGAATGTATTGGAATGTCATTTTTTGTGTGTGATCCATGGGCCACAGAACTGCGTGAAATGAATGAAAAGTGCTTTTAGATGCTGAAATCTCTGTTTTCCCATGATTTATGGTGTTTTACCCCGTTGATACCGTCCACCTCTTCCTATGAGAGAAAGTTGTCCCGTTTAGCTGTGGCGTAATGGCCAGACTATAGATTCAGACAACTGGTTTTGGCGTTTGTCTGTGATAATCTTCAAATGATTCGTCGGGACATCTTTCTAACACTCAACGGCAAAGAATGACGGTTTAAAATCTGATTCTTGATGGCTAAGTACACACATTGTTTACAGAAAACCAAACAATGTCAAAACTCCATTGTCAGAGATGAAAATGCTTGCTTTCCAGTATATTGAAACTGTTTGAAGATTTTTTTGCATGTAAGCTGAACTGTTTAAAACGAAGTTTAATTTGGTATCACTTTCGTTCTACTCGAAGGACCACAGAAGAATTTCTTTACCCCACCCAATGCATTTTGAAAGCGTGTTTTTGAGGTATGTGTATTTGAGACACAGTTATGGCAGAATTAGGCATGGGGATCATTCATAATGATTCTTGATTTATGGGCATAAAGCATAGAAATATTTGGGCCAAGTTTTACAAAATTTAAATGTTTGAGATAATCATACTCGCATTCTAAAATCTTGGTCCTTTAATTATTTTGAGGAGTATATGATGTTCAGTATATAACGGCATAGTTCAAGTCTTAACTTATCTGGTGGGTACATTGCTTTTAATTTACTTATCTCTGTTCTTCTTATAGTATAGAGATGATTAACCCACGTAAAAATGAGCAAATTAACCCATCATATAAGCCGAATGGAATATCCCATTATTATCAATTGGACCAGTCCATTTCTGCTTTAAAGGTTGTAAGGTTGTATTTTTCATTTTTATCAAAATTCTAATAACTTTCTGTAAGAAAACAGTGGAGACCCTGATGTCGCGGTCTGCGGCGTCTGATCTGGGTCTGCACTGTTTTCCTATATGTCCCACAAAGAGGACGCTATGCTTATATGGGTTAACGATTAGGTCAACAAGATAGATCACCTTGTTTAATTTGTATGCATGCACGTATGATTAATCTAAACTTTTAAAGCTGCCGGCGATTTTGATTTGGTCTTCTACAGGTTTGTAAGTCTAAACATATATTTAATACTACATAAAGTCCAATAGTCAATCACATAAAATGACATAAATGAGATTGGCAGTTACAACTACCAAAGACAACAAAATACAGTAAAACCTATCTAAAACGGCCACTCTCAAAAAGACTGAAAATTGGCCCAAGTTTTCAAGACCAATTATCGCTTAATGCAGGTCAAAAGTACTGTAGAATGCTGAAATACTTTCGACTTTCATTAAGCTACCGTTTTCCATTAAGACAAAAGCAGGTTGAAGTGTATTTATCACTGCAGAAAAAAATAAGTATGTTTACATCTAAACTGGTGGCAGCTCAGCCCCTACCTCTTTTGGTGTTAACTTACACTCATTTTACAGTGTATTAGCTGAATCCCTAAAAACTTGTTTCTGTTGTTGTTGTTGTTGTTGTTGTTGTTGTTGTTGTTGTTGTTGTTGTTGTTGTTGTTGTTGTTGTGACACAAGGATTTTTACAACTATATGTGTATTCACATGACATGTTGTATATAAGTGAAAGATTGTTGATGGGACGTAAAGAATCAAATCAAACAAAAACATCCAAACCACCCTGCTATGTATGCTCATTGTAGAATGGTTTCCTGTGTATAACCAGGGACTCTATTCCAACATAGAGAGTCCCTGGTATAACCAGTACTAAGTGCCAACGAACACAAGACCGCGGATGTCACCGGGGAGGGTTGAATCTGGGACATCCAAGCCTTAACCACTGTGCTCCCTAACAGAGAAGCAGACGTTTTTAAAAGCAAAAGTAAGCTGAAGAAAATGTTAGAGCGCGATTTATACAACATGTCATGTGAATACACATATAGTTACTACACGGGTGGTAAACCTAGGAACTACCACGAAATTGTGTTAACGTAATTGTGTTCCCAAGCCACATCCGGGACACGTCGTGGTAGTTTCCAGGCCGAAAATTGGATAAAGAAAGGTTGGTGTCACTTTCATTTTTGTTTTATTTTACAACTAAGAACGAACAATGGTGAAATCCGACAATGTGGTTCCGTGTAAATATGTCTCAGCGTCCCCTCTAGCCCAAAATTTTGTTTGAAAAGTTATTTTCTTTCTTTAGATTCGTGTTTCCCCACTGAGCATCGGACCAACTTTCCCCAATGTTGGAAGGATTTTAGCCCATATGTGTCAAATTAAATGGAATTTGATATCATTTGACGATGAAAATGATTAAAAGACCCTGAATAAACATTTCTACACAGAAAAAAAATCTAAGCATTTACTCGTTAACGATTCATGTCCTGTTCGTCCTGTGTGGTAGTTTCCAGCTCATCGTGGTAGTTAAAATACTATCGTGGTAGTTTCCAGGAATTTGTAGGAATTTAGTAGTGGTTCGCATCAGCAGATGTTCACTATTCAGGTCTACTTCATTTTTATAAAGACAGGGTGTGCGGGCCGAACCTTGAATACCCCTCTTATTCATACAAAGACCTTTTCAAACAACCCTTTGTCAGATAACAAATGTCGACTGCCTGAATTTTAGTGGGCTATTTAAATGATGAGAAGAATGAAAAGAAGGGATATTCACATATTTTGTTTTTGAATAAACATGCTTTTTAAGTACCAAATAACATGCCAGTTCATTGTCGCACTCCCATGTATATAAAAAGTGTCCCAACCCGAGGATATTTCCCTTTTTTCTGAAGCGCAAGTACTAACGATACTTTGGGCCAGTAGTCTTAGCCTGCCATTTTATCTTAAAGTTGACTGAACATGGAACAACGTAGCGAGTGACGCAATTTTTTATATCATTTTTTTGTCCGTTGCTTGGTCCACCACGGCTCAACTGATGACCTTCTTTTGCTTTGGATTTCCAGAGGTGTTGTTCGGCAGTCCAGGACATGATCTCCACCTGTCAAGCATCACATTGAATCCCTTGAGTCCTCAGCTTAGCTTCTTCATGATGTTGAAATGTGATTTATTTGTTTACCGTGGTAATTAATTGATGAGTTTGAGGGTTATCATGCGAAACAAACAACCACTATAATGTTTTGTAACACTTCAGAAACGTATCCTACAAAGTCTTGGAAACTACCACGATAGCATTTTAACTACCACGATGAGCTGGAAACTACCACACAGGACGAACAGGGCATGAATCGTTTACGAGTAAATGCTCAGTTTTTTTTCTGTGTGGGAATGTTCATTCAGGGTCTTTTTATCATTTCCATCGTCAAATGATATCAAATTCCATTTAATTTGACACATATGGGCTAAAATCCTTCGAACTTTGGGGAAAGTTGGTCCGATGCTCAGTGGGGAAGCACGAATCTAAAGAAAGAAAATAACTTTTCAAACAAAATTTTGGGCTAGAGGGGACGCTGAGACATATTTACACGGAACCACATTGTCGGATTTCACCATTGCTCGTTCTTAGTTGTAAAATAAAACAAAATTGAAAGTGACACCAACCTTTCTTTATCCAATTTTCGGCCTGGAAACTACCACGACGTGTCCCGGATGTGGCTTGGGAACAAAATTACGTTAACACAATTTCGTGGTAGTTCCTAGGTTTACCACCCGTGTACTAGCTACAATACGAAAGCACTAACATTTCATAAGTGCTCATCACTCGTCATGCAAAAGCATTCGCCCGAATCATCGCTCTTTTTCATTATTATAGCAACTGGTCGGTCTGCTTCCAAATACTGCGTCAGTGTACTGTCTTCACAGCTACTCAAAACAGCCTGTTCAGCTACAGAGACTATAGCTAGAATATTAAAAAAATCCTCGTGTGACAGTTTATGTGTCCTACTAGCCAGAGAGTGAAATAAAGGCGCCAATCAGCCTGCGCGGTAGCGCAGGTTGATCTGCGGTTTTGTTGTTGGCATATACCAGTCAGGTTTTTTTCTCGTGACGCAGCCCAAATAGTGTCGCTGATTTGTCCTGGCGCTGAACTGTATCCGAATACATATTTCAATAGCATCACAGAGTTAGTACAAAAAAGTTCAACGACAGCAAAAGTAATTTTCTTACCTGTGAAATGTAGAATTAAACCAACAACCAGCATACAATAATTCCTCATCGTTGTGCTCAGATTCGCGTGGTTTACTTTCGATGTCAAATTGTATTCACCTGGTTAAACACTGAACGCGCGCGTCGTTTTTAATGAATGTGTCCAATCAGTGGGCGCAATGTATTTTCCTTTGAGTAGGACCAGCGCATGAGGTTTGGGTACCGTCACATGAGGTTTGGGTACCGTCACATGAGGTTTGGGTACCGTCACCGCATCTTCGAGCAGTCAAGGCTAAGACGAATTAAAATTTGAGCAAAGATCGATAAAGAAAAACAAAAGATTCACTCAGTCCATTTATGCCAAATTGATTATTTGAGAACTGATCCATTATAAACTATGTGCCTGCTAGCGACGACTTTTGTCGTCTGCTGATAGCCTTTGCAAACAGTTTGAGCCCAGATCAGGGCCGGCGACGAAAGTTCTGTCCTCATCTGGGCCCAAACCATTTGACACTCTAAAGACTTTTTTTAAGTTAATTTTGAAAAAAAAGTCAGCAGACGATAATAACAGCATGAACAATTAGCAAATTACCTATTCAAACCTAGCGTTCTTCTTGTGGGACATAGGCAAATAGTGTAAAACCAGACCAGACGCCGCAAAATGCGGCGTCTGGTCAGGTTCTGCACCATTTACTTACAGAAGGTACTTTCAAAATTTTTGAATGAAAATAAAACTTACTACCCAACAACCCTTAAATTCGAAATAGATTTGCCCAATAGATTGAGGTGGGAAATTCCAATAGGCATAAATGGGTTAAATATTGAGCACAGCCCATGTTGTGTTGATAGTTATCGTATATTTTAACGTAAATGAACAGCTATTGAGCTACCCGGGGAGCGCTACCCGGTGATCCTCCTTTGTTTTGTGAGCAGTGAACACTCTAGCGAGGCTACGCCCATTGGCATAGATTCGTCGCATATTTGTTTTAGTATGCTCTCCTTATTATCTTATTTGTGCTGCATTTTTGATCGATGAACTGGAACGCCAAGCCCAATTTTGGGTAAAATGACTCATAAATGTAAACGTTTTAATGCACCCATTATTATGCGAAGACACCTTGGGGTATATCCGATTACATTTAAGCATGTTTATAGAATGCACCGATTTCAAATTTATAGCTTTTAATATCAATGGACCTACGGTCCCCACTAAAATAGTGTTGTCTGCGGACTGCTTCTAAATGGTAAATGGGAGATCAGATGTTTTTCAAAATTATCATTTAGATGTTTCAATTCCCCTTTTCTGAAGAGAGAGATAAGAATTATTCGAAAACCTTGTCGTCAAAATGTGATATAAAATGCTACGAATGTACCTGCACAATAATCTAAGTATTTGCTTCGCTTTGGGGGGACCAGCTTTAATAGTAGGGGAGCCAGAGATTGAAAAATTGGAAAAAATGGCCGGAAAGTAGCAGAATTTTAGACTATATCCTCAGTTAGTATGGTGTTTCAGAAGTGTGAAAACAGATATTGCACAAATTTTAAGTCTTGCAAAAGATGTTTATTTATGGGGTAACCATAGCTACCCTCATGCAGGCTTCATGTAGCAGGCTATTCGCTATATTACTGAAAAGAAAAGTTATTTAGACCAGATAGGTCACATTTCCTACTATCTGCATATTGCTTTACAGTAATTTAATTAAAAGCACCAAACTGACAATAAGTTTAAATGACTTACGCCCTACGTTATTGTTATATACGTTACTTACATTCAAATTCAAATATATCACTTTCAAATTTATTACTATTGTTTACTTGGTCATGGGCTGCCAAAAGACTTGTGGAGGGAGATTTTTGTACATTAAGATTATTAGCTACTTTTTATATTATAAAATGTCTGCTAGCTTTTGATGAACATGTGCATTTACCATGCAATAGCCAAGTCTAATACGTTAATTAGATAATAAGGAAACTCCTAGTATAGTGTTATTATCATTTGCATCGTTTTCTTCCATATCGTTATGATTGATATTTTTATTAGATATAATATAATATAAGTTTAGACGCCTGGAAGTTCTGCTATATACGTTACTTTCTTTTAAAACAATATTTTTGTGCAATGTTATGTGCATATGCGTTTCAACAGCTAGTAGGTGAAAATGAAATTGACTACCGTCTTAATGCTCAAAATTAGATTGGAAATATTGTATTTTTAACATTTAAATATGAATGAGATGCAACATCAACAAAATTATATTTGGTTTAAAGGAAAGAACTTGAAAATAAAGCACATAAATGCCATTAAGTTTATGTTTTAGGTATCATGTAAATAGGATAATTAATACCTATTTATTATTCATAACTAAATTGTTTAAAAAGCTTAAATGATTCTTTAAAATCTGTGCCACTACCATGCATTTGCTTCTTTTTATGCATTTAATGGCGTTAAATGACATATACAAGACATTAACTTTCACCGTTAACAGCTCAATGAAAAAATAAAAATCAAGCAGTAACATAATCAGATCTATCAAACATTGTAAAAGCCATCAAATAAATGCCTTTATAAACAGTCATTCGTTACAGCAGCTATATTTAAAACAATAAGGCACAAAATATACCTTAAAACTCTAAAAATCTAAGATATTCCAAGCAGAAGACCAAATCAAGAAGTGAAACATTAAAGATAGCTTCATCAGTGCCATATGAAACAAAACTGAAGTTTGTGGAAATCGTGATGATTTCTGCCTCTGATTTAGCACCATCCTTAGCTACCCTTGGGGTTATAATATTTTAGTATCTACGGCGTGTCCATTTTGGAAAAAAGAGTATTATTTATGTTGGTTACGTATATAACAAAAATATAAAGATCATTTCTTTAATCACTGTGTTGCCTGGTTCTACAGGTTTGTGAAGCAACGAAACAGGACAGCATTTATTCTAAATTACCATTTTAATACTTTAGAAACAGACACACATCTGTTAATAAGTTGGAAAAGCCCCCCTGCATTGTTAGTATTGTAGACATTTCTAAATGATTAGACTTCCATAATCAGGATCTTGAGCAAACAACTTTTTAAAATAGGACTTGATTGATCATATATTCCAGAACGTTTGCAGACGTTTGCTTTTTAGCTTTATAGCTTATCAGCATACGTGATAGAATCTGCTTTAATGTTTGTTTTATTCAGTAGGACACTATTTATTTTTTACACTTACAATAAGTAAGCATAACAACCGTCATTCAGTCCTTAAAACTAACTAATTAATACCCATAAAACATGTACCAACTTGTTAAACGATGCTATATTTATGGTATATTGATAGTTCATGTAATAGAAACAAAACCATACTTATGCTACTTTCAAAGAATACTTTCAGATAGTATACTCAACAAATGCTATACTGTATCATACTTACATATAGTGTAATTTGCAATATAGAAAATGGTATCACTAAGTTATCACTAAGTGAGATGTATCATGATACTTTTATAAATCAAAAGAAATAAAATTTCTTATGAAGACAATTGATAATAAAGAGCGACAGACAAATTAAACATGCATACATACTATTTGTAAAGTTTATGCATACTTTCTATTATTTGTGTGAGTAATGATACTAACTATTGTGCCTTCTCTATTGTCCATATAATTATTTTTTTATTAGCACAGTAGATGATTTAATGTATGCCTTTTTGTCTCTATACCCTGATGTGTTTACAACTCATCTTTTATTTAACGCACATAAAAGGAATCAACTGACAGGATTCCTGCAAAAGTTTGTTTAAAATGGGGTCCAATGACTGCTATGGTATTATGATAGAACTTAACATCAGCTATGTTAGCACAAATTGCTAAAACTGAGTTTGATATTATGACTGCTATTTGTACTCTAAGATATTGCTATTCCTATCAACATTCTGATTAACGTAAGCAATCTTTTAAACGGTAATTTCAATGCGTCCTAGTTAAATTTGGCTCAAACATTTTCTCTCTGTTGAAATTTTATAAAGTAAAAGTAAGTAAGTAAGGGTGCAAAGATCAGGAATCGATACAATCAAGTACCACACCTGACCCAGGATACCAATGGGAAAGTAGTAGACACCACAAACGAGAGCCAAGAGGTCAGCCCTTTCCCAGCAGGTGACCCCAAAGCACATATAAACAGACACGCACAAAGACATAGCAAACACAAAGCAGAACAAAACATGAAAGATCCACAAAAGAGGTACCGCCTTGGAACCGTCAGTAAAATATTTTACTGGAGGGCTTAAACCGGTTTAACGGCGCCAACCTCACCCTTAATTCAGATGTGGATCAAGACACATAGATATTTGGTTTGCATGAAAGACCCCTAAATTACCAATGCATCATCTCCTAAAACATTAAGAGATTAAGCAAAGATAAGGACTCAACAGTAAATACAACTGAATACTGGAGCAAAAGAAATCCAACAGGTAAACATATATAAATTTGGTATCGTAAATTACAACTGAAGAAATCTAGATTTTTTTGGATATGATCACTGCCTTGCCATGTAAAACCCATCCTTATGGATGATTTCCCAATTTCAACGGCAATAATTCATTTTGAATAACCCATTCAGTTTTAAAGTTTGCATTACTTTGACAAATGATTAGTAGTGTTAAGTTAAAAGGACTATCAGTTTCATTAATCAAACAAAGGAAGCCATGTTAAAAATGAGTTGAAATTAAAGTTCATAGCTAGAATGAATTCAAAAGTCGCCCTCTGAGTTTTGATGTATGCATAAATAGATGAGGTTTAAACAATTTGCATAACAGAGCCAATCTCTTCAAGAGTAAATGATAACAAACACTTATGTTTCTTAACTTAAATGTAACGCAAACAACATTTTATTTTATATATTCATAAAGGAGTGATGCTGTCTAGATTGGCAGCAAACGTCTTCTTTGTATAAGTGAACATGACTAGGAAATTTCACAATCACAGACTCATGACTGACCCATTGCACCTTAAGGAAGGGACACGGAACACAGATATCTACAATATAATTTAAGTGAATCAACCAGCTGTCTTCCTTGTCAAGATGATTGTTGAACTAGAAACAAATTAGAAAACAAAGGCCTGATACAAAACTCCCACAACCAATAGGAACAACAAAAAAACCAAGTTTGCAACATAGACACATCATTTCAGAAATTCTTAGATATTTTATCATAAATTAATCTGATTTGATAGAATGTTATTTACTGTTTTATATATTAAGATGAGTGTGAACAGGTTCGACACAAAGCTTTGGCTGCTTCTGTATAGCTTATTAGAGTGTTTTGTTCAATTAAAAGAAAAAATGTGCAAATGTCTAAATTTGTTGAAGGTTTTCAGGCTCAGTTGTATATGAAAAACGGTTGAGACAAATATATAATCATGATATATATTTCGTTTATCTATAGTTATATATGTTACTTTAGCAAATTTGACTGAACAAGCTTAAGGGAATGTATCCTAGTTGAGATGTTGCATCAGACTTATCATTTTATAAGTTTTTAAATTGCATAACATAGCATAGAAAAATTAGCAAACAATGTGTTGTGTTTTTAAGTCAATGAGTATACCGTTTCTTAAAAGAAAAGTTTACAACCATATACACAGTCTCCTCATTAGTACTGATAACTGCTTTTGGAACTAATGCTCTTTTTATGCCTATCAAACACAGCCCCTCCCCTTTTTAATGAAATAAACTTTCTGATGGTGTATAATTTAAGCTATTAAGCAATACTTGTTTGTCTTCAACTTTGTTTTATACGTTACATATTGAAAATCGAACAACAAAATGATATTTTACCTTAGAAATGATGTTAAGTATTACTCTAAAGTCGGTGATATCAAAACAATTATCATAAGGTGTTTAAAAGCTAACAGAAAAAATTGCATGCTTATTTTCAAACTTCAGAGGTTCTAAACTTATATAAAGTTTTATCTATGGTCATCTAATTAAACAGCTTATAACTGACAAAGTATTTATGTTAGAACGTATCTGTTTGCAGTTTTGAAATGGTGAGTTCATGCTCTTTTAAATACATGTTATCCTGAAGTTAAACACATATTGAAAATTTTGTCAAATGTAACTTTAAAAAAAATATCAATAATTTTAAGGGTATAATTGAAATTGTAACGTAAATGACATTATAATGGACCCAAACAACTTTTAAAAACATCAATATGTGTAGAAAATAGCATGTTCTTACAGATTGCATCAATGTTTTGTTCATTTAAACATTTCAACTTCTACCTAAATTGACTTTATTACATATTTTTGTTTTTAAGAAAATCAGGGGTAACGTATTAAACACACTATTACAGGTATGTTTGCAAGACTTAAATTGATTGCAATATCTGGTTTCATACTGCCTATACTATGTACTAAAGGATAAAATAAGTGAAAATTCTGCTAAAAAGGGGGCATACCTAAATGCTTATTTTTGACATTTTTGAACCCTGGCTCCTCTACTATAACGAGAAATAGTAGCAAATATTAATTCTCGAACAGTTGGAGGGAATGTCGAGCACTCATAAACCAGTTGAAATATTTTAAATTTCACAGACCTGTTCCACATAATCCCTCCGAATAAGTATGTAAAAGCGGGCCACTATCGGCCCGCCAGAGAAACGTTCCTCTGGCGGGCCGATAGTGACTAGAGATTGGAAATGCATTCTGGCTCGACCAAAACAGTCCGCCGAGGTTCTGCTGAAGAAAATCAAAATCGTCACCAAGATAGAATGGGAAAAGGGAAAAAACACACACTAAAATGCCATCTTTTTCTGAATCATATTTTTTTTTATTTCACATAAATGTGTCCATAATGTCCTCCACCACCATAAAATTGCGTATGATAGCCTAGCCGTAACACGGTACTTTATATTTCAAAGCACCCACAACATAAAAACGTTTACAATATGTATTTACCCAGGCCAAAGTAAGAAAGGAAGCAAAGATCAGGAATCGATACAATCGAGTACCACACCTAACCCAGCACACAATATGGGAAAGTGATGAAAACACAATAAAATATACAAGAACACATAATAATTGTATGAGTGTATTCAAACCCATGCTTGAAACTCCCCAATTCAAATGACCACCTAACAGGTACATTTCGACAGAGAATCCACTTAATCAGATACTGTACATGTAAAGGCAGTGCCTAAAGATATATTTGACGGTACACGCTACCATACATTCTCATGGTAGCAGTATACTGGAGTCTTAATGGTCAATTACGTCACGAAGTCCAAATCCATATAAGGGCATCGAATCCAAGATGGCCACCATCCGACTTAGGACATGGCCACTGAGACCTCTCGACCTGACCCTGTTACGCATTCGGTTACACCTCGGAGGGTGAGTCAACACTCTAGACCACGAGAAGGTATAGCGTAACGTTCTAGAAGAGCATGTTGTCGTTCTTCTCTTTTGTACAGGGGGTGTCATCTCTGGTATGCGGTAGGCTTTATTACGCTCAGAACGAGATACTGTCTTGACCGTATAAAGTTGCATAGAAGGACCCCATCCTAAGTTATTTCATCACATTTCCCGGATGGGGCTGAGGCATGATCTTTCTTTTAGGAGGTGTCGTTGAGTCAGGCGTGGAGTGATGGCAGACTGGGCACCCAGCAGCCTCTGGTACTTATCGTAAGTCACTAAGACCAACTTTTCCATTATTCTTTCTCCGATTCCAAGGCACCAAGGTTAATTTTAGAAGCGTATTTACCACGAACAGCCTCTTATTATAATGTAGCCCAAGGTACTCGAACCAAAGATGTACAGTAGGCGTTTCTACAGAACTTTCTCTGAGGGGTTCAGCGTGATCCGAAATTTGATAATGTTGTGAGCAATTTGACTTAATGCTTTGATTTGACCTTGCGTAATCATCCCTCATATGGTATTTCGCTGAGTGGTGTTTGTCTGTGTAAATAATCTCAGGAAATGTCTCTGTTCTCTGATGAGTTTCAGCATGGTTGTTCTTACATGTGCGTGGCTCAGTCTTACGTCAGTCGATACACGAGAGGGTCCTACCCAGGAACACTCTACTCCTCAGGCTGTATCGATCGTTCCCGTGAGGACTCGTATCCACGATCAAATAACCCTGTTTAGAACCGAGAGCATCTTCGCCCAGGGGGGGGGGGGGGGGGGGGGGGGGGTACTCTAATATTTTCACACATACGTAGGCTCGGACCATTTTTTGGGGGTTCAAAATTCTGAATTTCAATATTTTTTTGGGTTTTCAGAAAAATGAATATTTTTTTGGGGTGTGAAGATTTTGTGGATAATTTTTTGGGGTCATCACAAAATTGGACTAGTTTGAGTGTCATTTCTATGCAATTTAGGGTCTTTTTTTAAGGTCAAGGTACAGAATTGGGGTATTTTTTGGGGTTGCCAAAATTTCAAATATTTTTTTGGGGTGCTTGAAATTCCTGATAATTATTTGGGGTAAACGGTAGATGCTGGGTCCGAGCCTACATATGCGGAAAAAATTAGAGTATCCCCCCCGGACATCTTTGTAGGCTTTAAGGAACCCTTTTCCTCAGTATGGATATAGCTGTCGACCATGTATAGCCTCTGAAATACACCATTACTGTAATGCCAAGTAACACATATTTAAAGCTATGGTCCTGGCGTGTTTTCCCTTTGGATTTAAATAATGGGAAATCAAAATGACGCTGACGCATCTGTGGTGTGTTCCCTGCGTAAACAATAAGTCCGCCTCTTCTGCCATTCTATGCATGAGGTCGTCGAACAAGATCAATTTATGATGGCGGTTCATGGTGAACTCTTCTAGCTCTTCTGAAGAAGACAACCCTTGTTTACTAGTAAAGTTCTTTATGTTCCATTCCATCTCGTCTAAAAGTGTTGATAATTAAATTCCGTAACAATAAAGAATGTGCGTAAGTGGATCTCTACCATACATGAGCCAAGAACTGGTAAACCCATCTGGTTTTCAGCTTCTGGTCTGTCCACTGATGCAAATACTGGAGCACGGTTTTTAGTGTGTAGAATTCGGAACGGCGTTCAAAATGTAACTACTCAGTAGACTGATCCAAAGTTTTGTCGAAACGTTCTGAATGGGTAAGTGAGTATGGTCAGGAAATACCATAATCACAAACTGCAGACAAACCCGTGGCATCGTGAGGAAGAGCCACACAACAACCACGAGACACCAGTAAGATAAACAAAGAAAATCAACCAGCTCTCCCTTTCACATCAAGGTGATTGCAAAATTAGAATTGACACAAAGTAACACACAACGAGACCTAGAACAATTACAGAATCCCACAATCTTCGCCCTAGATTCTGCTGTTGTTAAAGCAAAAAAATGTTAAGCTCGCATGGAGGATTCCTAACTATTGCAATGTATCATAATATAGAAACAATATAATCAAATTAACAAACTATGATGAAACAGAGAAAATGGCTCACGACTCACAGATAGTCAGAGCTAAAAAATCAAGTTGAGCCACGGTGGGCCCAGCTACAGCCAAGCATCAGGCACCAACCAATCAGCAATCAGTTTTGTTTAAGCATATATCTAAACAGCTTGTGTTTTAAAGTGTTGATGAGTCTTTTGGCGTAATTTGCTTTAGTTTCTGTGTCTAAGGCGTGAATATTTTGACTTTATAAGTAAGTATTGACATCTTTGATATGAAATTCCTGACCTCGATCCGTTCTGGGACAGGTTTTGTTTTCGCGTTTCAGTTAATACCAGTTCAAAGGCCTGTAAGACATCTTCACCCTTTTTTACCTTTAATGGGTTGGCAGTGAGCAAAGCGAGAGAAAATATCTATTGCAACCAGGACGTATTTGACACCATCATTCTGTTTGGCTATGTCAACCGTAGCCAGGAGATCCATTTCTCATTGACTATCTGTGCCTACTTCTATGACATGTATATGCACTATGACATGACCTTGTATATTTGAGCCTCGCACCTCTGGCCAGTGAATAAGCCTCTTAATCTTGTAATCATTTACGTATACGGTGTCTACCTATTTTGAAGTTTGGCTTGAGATTTGACGAGTTTCTATAGCTTTTCAGGTCCTAAGTAACTAGACGGTAAATTGAGGAAGACAGATATTCTCTTTCTTACAAATTTAAACATTTAAAAGCATTCTTACAAATGATACATACGATAAATCCAAAACAACAGTTCACCTAACAACTTTATAGTCATCAAACTAACAAAAATTGATTTGAGCGTGACAAAAATGATTTAGCGATGGCAAAATTGATTTGACAGTGACAAAAATTGATTTGACAATGACAAAAAATGATTTAACCATAATAAACTATGATTTGACAATGACAAAAAATGATTTGACAGTAACCAAAATTGAATCGATGTACCTCCCAATGTTTCTGGGGATTCTGTGTTGGTCTTTGTTTTGGTATGCATTAAATTTCTAGTTTTGCAATCATTTTGACGAGGAAGAAAGAGCTGGCTGCTTTGCTTTTATTGTCTTTTGAATGTCTTGTTACTGTAAATGTCCTGTTCTCACGGTAACGTGGGTTGGTCTGCAGTTTGTGATTGTGGTATTTCACTTAATTTTTTCTATGGGAAAATACATGTAAATGGACAAAAATTGGTTTGACTATGACAAAAATGATTTGACTGTAACAAAAAAGGACTTGACAATGACCAGTGTTAATGTTTAAGTGTATGCAAAATTGGATCAAAACATACCGTGCGGTTCAAGAGTTACGAGTATTTTCACTCAAAGACCGCGCCGGCCAAAATGTTGTTCGGCGAAGTCCCCGTTACCATTTCGCATACCAGTGTCAGTACAATGTAAAAATAAATAAGTGTGCAAAATCTGATCTAAATGTATATCTACATGGTTCGTCGGCACAGTCACTCTTGACTTTTATGCGACGGTGGTGGTGCTAGTCTAGAAACGAAAATAGAGGAGAAGAAAAGTTAGAAGCAACCGAGGATAGATAAAAGACAGAAGAATATATAAAGTTCAAGAGTTATGAGCATTTTTACTAACTGACCATACATAACCCGTCTGACTGCATGATGCTCGTCAAAGCCTTGTCCATCAATAAAGGCTGTTACGCATGGCAGTGGTTAGACAATGTTAACATGCATACGTATGCAAAATTTGATCAAACTGTACCATGTGGTTCAAGAGTTATGAGCATTTTCACTAACTGCTAACGGACGGATGGACGGACTCGCACAGTTATTTCATAGTGCACACCAACAGGTCGTGCAATCTCAGCAAAAATAAGCTTTAGGAAAATGAAACATAAAGAAAATTATACAAAATTCTATTGACAGCGGCCCGACGGCGAGCCAGGCAGCGGCCCGATGGCGGGCCACTAGTGGGGGTCATTGCCGGTCCAAATGTTTTTTTTGACCGCCCCGATAGCTCAGTTGGTAGAGCGTCCACTATCGGAGCGGGATGTCGTTGGTTCAAATCCTGACCGCACCATACCAGAGGTGTAAAAAATGGTACTAGCAGCTCCCTTGCTTACGTTCGCATAAAAAGGGGCTGTGCTAGGAGGATAGAGCACAGGAGCTTGAAGTTCGATCCTTATATCACTTCTAAACCCTAAAACCGAAATCCTCATAATGTCATTACGTAATGACATTGTGAGATTTTGGTTTTGAGACTATAAAGGTAAGATAAAGACAGAACTTCAAGCTCCTGTGGATAGAGTAAGACAGGTTAGTTTCTGTTAAAAGATATCGTAATATCGTGGTAAAAAGCTCTACAGAGCTTATGTTGTCTGTTTCAAATAAGCGACATTAAATGAAGCTTCTTTATCTATATCTTTTATTTTTATGTTGTCAGAGGCTCGATATATAACTATACTGGCTGGGGACCGGGACCATGCAACGTGAGGAAAACTGGAACACGGCCGCTTTACAACTAGTAAATGGAACTGATTTTTTAACCAATCAGCGTGGTCCACATACAAGTCTGGTTTCTTGCTCGCGTCGTGTTTGCTTATAGATGTGTAAAGAAGCCGAGTACCAGACGGTCCACATGTAAACAATGGCCGCTTCCATATGAGTTTTATGTTTGAGTTTCGTTTAAACAAATTGTTAATTATTTGATAACAATTAGTTATATCCTTAAACTCCATATATTGGGAAACGACAGCTATTCATTTCAATCGATTCTGTTGGTAATTGTCATAGTAATTTCTTCTTCAATGGTGTAATTAACCTAGAAGTTTGGCAGATTTTCCTGCGATGCAACAAGTACAGCTTTTAAAAAAAAAGTCCATTCCTCGCATACATGAATTTGTGTAGTTCTTGTAATGAAAAAGAAAGTGAGAGCATGTATACGTAAGGAATAAAAATATGCAACATATGAAACAATATTTTTTGCGTTGTAATATGATGTTTTGATTAAATTTCTTTTAGAATGTACTTATATGCTGTTGTCTTGCGGATTCGTGGATGTTAAATTTCGAATGTAGCACATGCTCATTTAGGGTATAGTATCAGCAAGGAATATTTCTGCAATGAAATCACTAACATGCAGGGGCGTGCCTGCGTATACGCAAAGTACGCAGCTGCGTACTTTAATTTTTGAATGTCCAAAAAATAAAGACGTCTTAAATCGCGAAAAATGCAATAAAAACATGCCTCACCCGGGTTAGGTCTTTACATTACAAGTATACCGATTTTGTAATAATCCTGAACCAAAGCAATAGGATTTTGACTGTTTTTCACTTTTGCTTTGGAAACAATTAAGTCGGTGTTTAGGTTCAGAAAATGCAGGAGAAGCCACCATTTAGTTCATATTTTGATTTTTTTTCCTAACGTAAGACCCACCCCCTGCGTACTTTGGTTTTGCCCTCAGGCACGCCCCTGACATGTAAAATATCAAATAACAAACTCAAAAGTTTTCCAACTGGTTCAACATTGTAAACAATTTATGAACCAGTCATTTGCAACCACGTCCCCCTGAGGGCCGGGGAATAGCGGGGATATTGATTTTTCCATATGCAAAGCCCAGGTAAAATCCGTGCACTGCAGGCCCTTTGTTTGGTCAAATTCCTGCTAAATGTCCCCGCCCCCAGGGAATTACTTACTTGTTCATCGGCATTTATCATGAACCCCTGCAATAAACCTATTACAAAGTCGCACTGATAAAGTAAAAATAAAAAGTCGCGCAATCTGGTGACATTCTTCTGTTCACCTCAAATTCAAAATTTTTCCATCGGAAGTGTGGCAACTGATAAACTTGATATGACTGCAATCTATTCTAAATAAACATTCATTCTTCTTAATAGAAATCAATTATTTGTCATTCTAAATCACATAATCACTTCCAGTGTTCACAAATACTTTCCAGACATTACCAGACATTTGGTCTGGTGCAGTGATGAATTTAACCAGACCAAATAATATTTTACAGGACCGAAAAAAACTTACAAGTTGAATGATTAAATATTGGAATTTATCAATACTTATGTTAAATTTGATGGCTAAAAACAATAACATGCTTGTTTTTAACATAGCAGTCCTTCAGCCTTTGCTTTGGCCATTAGGATAATATGGTCATTGATTTAGTTTCAATATTGAATTGAAGCCATGGGCGTTCATTTTTCCACGATTCTTACAAGGGTCTTTCTCTTTTGGATTCATGTTCTTTGCACTTTTGTTTTTCTTGGTTTGTTTCCTCAACCTGGGACAGCGAACGTTTGGGTTTCAGACCAGGTTTAGCCCCTTCAAAGTATCTCAACTGACTTATTATGACGAAGGCTCACCTAAGGCTTTGTCTAATTTAAAAGAAAATTGAATAAGTAGGAAAAGAATACACCTGGCAGGGTTTTCCCTTTCTTTTGTATTTCAGAAGTCCTTGGGACTCTCATCTGCTGTTTTTGAGTCCTGGGACAAAATTTCAAGTCCCATGTGAAAATGAAAAAGTGAGTGGATCAAAATAGAAGCTGTCACAAATATAAGAATGGCTACTACCCCTATTGTGATTAAATGCTTTTGAAAGCATAAATGCGGGAACTTGTGTTCTCGCAAATTAAAATTGGATAACAGTGTTGGAACAGAGTATTACATTATAAGGGACAGCTGAATATATTTATATAGTCGATTTTAAATAAATTAGGTTTAGCTTATTTATCTACTTTTTAAATAAATCCCAAACTTTCCACTGAGTTGACACCATTTAACTGAAATCAATAACCCCCTTTTGATATATAATCCACAAGAACAATGCTGCCTTAATCAAGTTGACATCAAAGTGAATCATCAAAGGGAATCTTTACTTATTGAAATAAAGGGAGCTCACTCACCTAAAACGTTTGGACAGCCTATAAGTGTCTATAATTGTCAATCTTTTTTCTGACAGAACGGACTTTAGTGAGCCGTTACATTTAAAAGGTACCTTGCAGCTATTATGTAGGTGTGTGAGAAGGATCAATTAACACATCTCTGTTAGAAAATATTGTGGAATTTGCCTTTTCAAATGAATTTGTGTAAGGTTTGCCTGCCGTAGGACGGTTAAAATAGAAAGAAGAAGATTCCAAAAATAGATTTCACGTTAAACAAATTGCCAAATCGAAAGTAAAAATCCGCGAATTTTATACAGGAATTACTCTTAAAACGTAACCATTTATTCTTTCTTCACTTCTTCACAAATTATTGTGAGTCCCAAAGGATGCACATGATCATTTTTTGCTGGCCCCAAGCTCAAATTTCAGCCCCAAAAACGGGATTCGCTCCGAAAATTTCATCTGACATACGGTCTGCCGCTGGAGAACTAGTTACCGGACCCCACCAATCATTACCGGAAATGTCCGACGGCCATTTTGGAACACTGCACTTCTTCACTTTACTCTCAATTTGTTGTCATTACGCCATATTGAAATCTCGCATCTCGCGATACTTCAAATCCCGGCGAATATCCTGTCAAACACCACACTATATCGCGGTAAACCCCAATAAAAATGCATTTCCCCCGCTGTTTTGGCGGGAATCAAAAGCCTGGCATATCCATAGCACTACCGGGACACCTTGAAGGTAAAATCACGGTACTTTAGCCCCGCTATCCCCGGCCCTTAGGGGGGACATGGTTGCAAATGACTGGTGCATTACCTTAAAATAGGTCACCATGCCTGGTCAGAGTCATCTAGAAGCTTCTCAATGGATTCTTGGATTTTGATTGGTTGATGCTGAATAGAGTCTCCATGGAGGGAATAATATTTTTCTATACTGCAGCAAAAAGTTACAGGGTTTCAGCTAGACTGAAATTTACTTTGGACATTTTGTCCAAGCAGCCCCAATACCCGTCCCAATATTGTTCGGACATTTGGAAATTTTTTAGGTTTTTACACTCATTTTCACCACCATAAGCTGAAATGGCCATCTGCCCTACTCATTGACACCAGGAGTAGTTTTGCTACCATTTCGGATGGTAAGTGCGGCCTGATTGATTGGCTGGCTTTTTATTTAATGAGGAGACTCAGCACCCTAGATAAGCAGCAATTTGTGTAAATACTCAATTAAAATCCTGAAAAAAGCAATTAAAATGAAATGTGTGCGTACCGAAAAGCAATTCTAACCATCAGTATGCAATTACATGCAATGTCATTGCGTACGATTTGGTCCATTTTTAGCTCACCAGAGCCGAAGGCTCAGGGTAAGTTATAGGATGGGAGTCGAGTGGGAGTCTGTCCGTCTGTCTGTCCACACTTTCAAACATGAATTTCTCTGAGATCAACTGGCTGATCATAATCAAATTTCATCAGAAGCATCATTGGGGTGGGGGATTGACTGCATTAGGTTTTTGACCAGATCCGATTAGAACTTTGGTTTCCATGGCAACAGATAGCTCCCATAGGGTTATAATGGGGGAAACCTTGTGACCACTCTAGCTCCTTCACTTTGGTTGGTTCTTCTTTATTCTTGCAGGTAACAAGGACACCCATAAAATCTTGGATGGGTTCGAAATTGGGCAGTATCCGACAAAGGACTTATGAGTTAGCTGCCCCTGAGTGTTTGGAAAAATCCCCATGGACTTATAATAGGAAAAACGTTGTGACCACTCTAGTTCCTTCATTTTCCAATGGGTCTTCTTCATTCGAGCAGGTAACAAGGTCAGCCATAAAAGCTTAGGTTGGTTTGAATTTCGGCAAGATTCCATCACTGACTATAGAGTTAGCTGCCCTTGAGCTTGTGAAAAATCAATGAATAGTGTTGTGACCACTCTAGCTCCTTCATTTTTGATTGGATCTTCTTCATTCTTGCAGGTAACAAGGACACCCATAAAATCTTGTGGGCAGGATTTGATCAGGGACTTATGAGTTACCTGCCCTTGAGCGTCTGAAAAAATCCCCATATAATGGGAGAAATGTTGTGACCTCTCTAGTGCTTTCAATTTTGAATGGATCTTCATCATACTTGCAGATAAGATGGACAACTATAAAAGCTTGGATAAGTTTGTATTTCATCAAGATCCCACCGCTTATTATGGAGTAAGCTGTCCTTGAGCACCTTGAAAATTGATTGATAATGTTGTGACCACTTTAACGCCTTTATTTTTGATTGGATCTTCTTCATTCTTGCAGTTAACATGGACGACCATAAAATCGCGGATGGAGTCTGAAAATCGGGCAGATCAGACCTTGGGCTGTTGGGTTAGCTGCCCTTGAGCGTCTGGGAAAATCCCCATAGACTTATAATGGGAGATCTGTTGTGACCACTCTAGTGCTTTCATTTTTGAATTGATCTTCTTCATTCTTGCAGCTAAGAAGGACAACTATAAAAGCTTGAATGAGTTTGTATTTCTTCAAGATTCCAATACATATTATGGAGTTAGCTGCCCTTGAGCATCTTAAAAATTGATGGATAATGTTGTGACCACTCTAGCGCCTCCATTTTTGATTGGATCTTCTTCATTCTTGCAGGTAACAAGATAACTATAAAAGCTTAGATGGGTTCGAAATTCAGCCAGATCAGACCTTGGACTGGGAGTTAGCTGCCCTTGAACATCTTAAAAATCCCCATAGACTTATTATGGGAGAAATGTTGTGACCACTCTAGTGCTTTCATTTTTGATTAGATCATATTCATTCTTGCATATAAGAAGGACAACTATAAAAGCTTGGATGAGTTTGAATTCTGTCAAGATCCCATCATCTGTTATGGAGTTAGCTACCCTTGAGCATCTTAAAAATTGATTGATTGCGCCTTCATTTTTGATTGGATCTTCCTGATTCTAGCAGGTAACAAGGACAACCATAAAAGCTTGCATGAGTTTAATTTAAAGTAGAACCAACCTTAGACTGTAGAGTTAACTTCCCTTGAGCATCATAAAAAATCTGCATATACTTACAATGGGAGATCTATTATGACCACTCTAGCACCTTCATTTTTGAATCTTGCAGGTAACAAGGACTTCCATAAAAGTTTGAATGAGTTTGATTTTCCGCCACACCCATCCACCAGCTACAGAGTTAGCTGCCCTTGAGCGTCAAAAATATAACTGTATAATGTTGTGACCACTCTAGCGCCTTCATTTTTCATTTGATTTTCTTCATCCTTGTAGGTTACCAGGACATACATCAAAGTATGAATGAGTCAGATCTCATCACTGACTACGAAGTTAGCTGCCCTTGAGCATCTGAAAACTACACTTTCACCAGATTTCCTCTGCAATTTTTTTCAGATCTTTTTAATACTTGCAGATAACTAGAACTGGCATAATATCTAATGTTTTTGAATTAATTCCTGGTCACTGTTTCAAGTTCAGAGTTATCTGCCAGTGTTCAATCTAGAGGGTGACATGGGGCCATTGACCCCCTTTTGGATCAAATGGCCCCTTGTTAAAGCTAGACTGGGCCATCTTTACCATTATGTGAATGGGGAAATACTGGACTCTGTTTTATTTTCGTCTGAAATCGAATGAAAATGGTCCCATTTAAAGTTTCCTAGATTGAACACTGTCTGCCTTTGAGCATCGTAAATTATTGTGTCTCCAACATTATGCTGGCGCTCAGGTGAGCGATCGTTGCCCATTGGGCTACTTGTGTTTCCATTTAGGTAATAAACAAATGCCAGTCGGGTATTGATTTTTTTTACTAACGAGTGCACAATATAACTCGTTTTATGAATAAAATATCGGTGCTCAGTCCAGTATTCCGCGGAAAAACACTATGATAAAAGTGAAACTTTGCAAAGTGTACAGGCTCGAATGTCAACAAGGTGATGAGATTTGCTTCAGGTACAATAAAATCCGCTAGTTTGTTACTTTAGATAGGCAGACGTTGGGAGTGAATAAATATGCCAGCACATTCCTGATGGCTTCATGCAATAAGAAAAGGTGTATTCACAGAAAAAAAAAACGTGGCATAAAAAAATATGAAAATACGCAATTGTTTTTGCAAGTACGTAATTGAGGATAACCAGGTTGCGTAAATACCCAGTTGGCCCAAAAGCTTATCTAGGGCGCTGGAGACTGGAGCTGGTTGATCTTGTTGTTGTTGTTGATCAGTGGAAGTGGGTTGTGTACTGTTTTTTTGCTGCTTTTTGTGGCTGCTGAACGACTCCTTAGCCATGGAAAATGACTGTTCAGGTAATGATGGAGCGGGCAAATCTGTTTTGGGCATAAAAAACTTGAGTTCCTGTTGTTTCTTGGTTGTCTTTTTATCTGTAAATGCCAATGCAAATATGCTGCTGTTGCTGTCCACTTTGAGATGAAAGCTAAGGATGCAATAGACCAATCAGACGCAGCGTAACAAAACACTATGACTGGTTTGCTTAAATTACAAGTGTTTGCAGGGTAAAATAAGGCGAACCAGTCTGAAGCTTACAGAAATTTGGCCTATCAGTGATCGTTTTTAAAACAAAAATACTGTTGCATCTCTGTGTATAACCTTAAGGCGTGCGTGTCCGAAAATCATCTCGGACAAACTGTCCAAACTAGACAGGAAACTCTCGGACATCTGGAACTATTTTTGGACTATGTCCGATAGCAGACGCCAAGCTGAATCCCTGAGTTAATGCACTTATCTATCTGGTTTAGTGTTAAAATGGATTTTTATGCATGCTGTTACAAACTTTACAGGAAAACATTAACCTACCATCATTTCAGTTACACCAAATAATTTTTAAACATCACAAAATTGACTAACTCAAAATATCAACTTATCAAAATATCAACTTATCTAGAAGAAACAGACAGACCTGGCCATCCTTGACTTTTCAAAGGCTTTCGACAGGGTACCCCATCAGCGCCTCTTGAAGAAACTCGCACATTATGGCGTCCAAGGCAACACTCACAAGTGGATAGAGTCATTCCTGTCAGGCCGAACGCAGCAAGTCGTCATCGAGGGTGAAACATCGTACAGTGCACCGGTGGTCAGCGGAGTTCCCCAGGGTACAGTCCTTGGTCCACTGCTATTTCTCATTTTCATAAATGATCTGCCCGAGCACATCCAGTCGAAGGTACGTCTGTTTGCAGATGATTGTATTGTATACAGGGAAATCAACAGCAAAGCAGACTGCGAGATTCTTCAAGAAGATCTTCATGCCCTTGAAAGATGGGAATCAACCTGGGCTATGGAATTTCATCCAGCCAAGTGTAGTGTGATGAGAGTAGCCACCTCCAAAGATCCGCTCATGCTGTCATATAAGCTGAAAGGACACCAATTGCAGGCCGAGACCACCTCTAAATACCTAGGTGTCGATTTATCAAACAACCTCGATTGGAAACCCCATATCGACAGGATCGTGAAAAAGTCAAACAGCATGCTCGGCTCCCTGAGACGTAATCACAGAATCGGCAGCCAAGAAACAAAAACAATGGCATACATGACGATGGTGCGCTCTAACCTGGAATACTGCGCCACAGTGTGGAACCCATACAAAAAAGATCACATTCACAAACTGGAAATGGTTCAAAGACGTGCGGCACGATTTGTTACCAAAAGATTCCATAACACCAGCTCTGTCACAGACATGTTAGACCACCTTCAATGGGAAACTCTTGAGGCCAGAAGGTGCAAGCTACAGCTTACTATGCTCTACAAGATAGTAAACAACATTGTAGACATCGACAAGGACTTGTACCTCACACCGGCAACAACAAGGACAAGAGCAAGCCACTCAAAGAAATACAGGCAGATCTCCACCACACGCGATTGCTTCAAATACAGCTTTTTTCCAAGATCTATCCCCATCTGGAACAAACTCCCAGCATCTACTGCTGAGGCCCCTGACTTGGTACTCTTCAAGCAGGGGCTCTCTAACCTCACTTTCTAAACATTAGTAGGGCCCCAGTTGCTAAGTAGCTATGAGGAAGGATGGAGCTGTGCCGGTGGGCCTGGTGCCCTTAGCCCCCAGGGTAGCCGGATTGGTCTATTCAGAGTGGTGAAAATGCAACTGGAAAAACTTTATTCCTTCTCCCTTTCCTATCATATTTTTATTATTTTTCATTTGTCCTAATTTAAGCTTATTTATTATTTTCTGTACTCCTTCATTATACTGTACATAACTTCTTCCTGCCTATATTCAATCTTTCTTTTCTTTCTTGGTCACCCGACACATAATGGTCAAGTCTGACAGAGTGTTGTAACACATAGATGTAGATGTAGATCATAAAATGGCATAATACTTTTGAAATTTATGGAATTCATGGGTGGGGGAGGGTTGACTGATATTGGGTTGGAAAACGATTTTTAGGTGGTTGTCCGAATTGAAGATTTCTCTAGCCGTGATATATATATAGGAAAAACTGATTCAACAATCTCATATGCTATGGAAGGGGAAGTTTCTCCGGGAAGAGGGCTTTTCTTCGGAGGGGGGGGGGGGGCATTGTAGGTGGACAGTACCATTTAATTATCAAATTCATCCCCGGGGGACAATAAAGGGACTATATACATGGTGTCTCTAACACATGTGGACCTTTTTTCAGATTGCAATAATTCCTGTATAAAATGTTAAAACCTTTTGATTTTTTGTGTGGCTAAAGCAATTTTTTGATTGAAAATTGACTTTTATTGACTGTGTTTCACAGTTTTCTACTAGGGATCTAGTAATTACGTGCACCCTAATTGACCAAGTGGCTAAACCTACTTTAATGTGACAGATACATTTGTACATGCTGTTTTTATGAAATAACACCATCTAGAAGATGACCGACTTGCATTACATTTTATGTTTACAATGCATTAAAGTGATTTTTGCGTTTCTTTATTCCTTAAGTATAGTATGCGTATCTTCCATCTGTATGACTGAAATATAAATGTGTGCACCAGGACAAATAATCCACCTGCACAGGTTTAGATAAACAACAATTTTCAGCGTTAAATTGTAAATATTTTCTTACCCATAATTTTTAGCATATGTTTTGGGTGCTCGAAAGAACCGTCTCATTGAGTACCCACAACATATGTTTTGGTTGAGAGATAAGAAAATTATTTTTCTATACGCACTCTTAACTAAAGGCCTGCACCTGTGAATTGTTGTAAAAATACATGAGGGCTTTTTCCAGCAATTTTAGGAAAAGGTCCCTGGCCAAAATTGGGAAAAAAATGATTGACTTAACATCAAAATTGGGAGAAATTGACGACATAGAACATAACAAGGGTAGCAAAATACATCATCAAAATCAAGTTATTTTAGATTGTATCATGCCAAGCATACCCCTTAAGCACAAGTGTTTAAGTATCATAAGTAGAAGTGGTCTTTTTTTTACTTTTCTTAATTGGGAAAAAACAAACATGGTATTGGGCAAAAAGGTCACTATTTTCCATTGGGAATGGGCCCTAGGGAAGGGCAGAAAATCCCCTGTACAGGGTTTTTCATCACAAACTCTTTTGTGTGTTTTGGCACATATTGAATCAAATGACCCCAATGAATATCCCAGTTGCATCAACATGGGCACTCTAAAAGACTAATGTACACCCTGATCAGCAACTTTGCAATTTTTGCATCTGCGGTAGTCTGGCGGGAGAAGTCTTTTTAGTTTCTTATCTGCTACCGCCTCTAACATATATATGATCATCAATGATTGAGATTATGAGATAAAATATATAATTAAAATATCAGGGCTTACCCTGGCTCAGAATTTTGTTGTAGCTAGCATTTTAGCCAAATGGAAAAAGTTGGAGCCAAATGAAATTGACTTTAGCAAAGGTTTTAGCCAGAAAGTCGTATCAAGAAGTAACTGTTGTTCTGTATTTTACTCTTTGCCTGCTAGCATCACCTTTTGTCATCTGAAACAGTTAGGACCCATATCAAGCCCTACAAAACGTTGGGCCTGATCTTGATCCACCTGATGGTATTGAAAAAAATCCAACATTCAAAGAGTTAAATATGGCACAATAATAAAGTGTGAAGGAATAGAAACAGTTAGGACCCAGATCAGGCCCGACAAAACGTCTGGCCTCATCTGGATCCAAACTGTTTGACATCCTGATAGTATTGAAAAAATCCATTATTCAAAGAGTTAAATATGGCACAATAATAAAGTGTGAAGGAATAATCAAAGCAATATTGGAAAAAAAGCTGATCAAAATACACTACTCAGATATGTAAATTTTGAACCACCTAGAGTGTACTTTTAGCCAATGACTTATTTTTGTAGCCACTCTACAGTTTTAGTAGCAAATGTCTACAATGGCTAATGGCTGGGTGAGCCCTGCATACATTCACCATTGTATTTTTGTTTAATAGTTTCAAGTCTGAACTTATTTGCTTTTGTTTTCTTTGAACAGCTGGCAAGAATGAAGGAGATTATCTGTGCAGTGGTTTTTCTGATTGTTGGGTCTCTAGTTGAGGGAAAGTCCAAATATGTCTCTGTGAACCTAGATGCGAAGTGGGATTCCACTCCAATGCTACTGGAAGCAAGGTATTGTATTTACACACAGGGTTTGCACAGGCTTGAAAAGTACTTGAATTTAGAGGGCTTTCTTGAAAAGTCCTTGAAAATTAAATCTGCCTTGTGAAAAGTACTGGAAAATCACTCAAAAGCCTTGAAAAGTCCTTGTATTCTACTATTTTCTGTAGGACTTAGCACTGTTGATAAGAGACCTAAATTAGTATAAAATTGTTGTGCCTTTATTTGGTGCAGCATATGCTGCACCAAATGTAGGCACTGTGACAGCAATTTTATACTAATTTTCCAGTACTGATGTCTCCATTGTATCTCAGTCTAGCATTTCTGAAGTAGAATTTTAACACTTAGATCAGTATTTTTCATTAACTTTTAAGTCCTTGAAAACTGTTGGAGAGGCTTTTAGAAGTCCTTTAAAAGTCCTTGAGTTACTCGTTCTTGCCTGTGTGAACCCTGTACACAGCCCAATGAAGTGGAATTGGGGGTCAGTTGGCAGGGAACTGGGAGGAGGACAAATGTTGAGTTCTTTTAATGATGATCCTGCTGCCTGTGGGTTAAGGCCAAATAAAAAAGTACCTGTGTTTAGGGCAACCCCACCCTACCTAAATGTACTGGTGAAACCTAGAATTTTTTTTCAGATTTTCTGGGGGAAGAAATAATTTTATTTCAAAATGCATAAAATAATATTTTTTCCAGAAAAAAAATAATTAAAAAAAGCATGTATGCCCACCCTTCCTCAAATTTTCAGACCCGTTATCCGAAACACGCAAGTTATTTTTTTTTATTTGGCCTAAGCAACAGAGTATGTAACACTTTGTCAAATGTAATTGTAATTGAGACATTGTTTTAATTGCTGTATTAAATTGTAATTTAATTTAATTAATTACAAAGTAAAAAACGCAGTGTTCAGTTTATCCTGCAATTAACTGTCTAAACCCGACGTAATTCGTAACCTCTTTTTTCCACCGGTTTGCAAGTGGTTTAAAGCTGCTGTTGGCGGTAGGTGCGTCATAAAACATTTTCACTGCTTTTTTAAGGAAAAATTATACCAGTGCATTAGAATGGCATTAACCATATCACAGTTTTAACTATACTGACGGGCAAAAGAAACGCTACAATAGAATTTTGTCAGGTTAGACATGTGGTGCACAAACACAAGCTGCACAAGCTTACCATGACCAGAACTTTGAGTAAAGCATCAGGGTTATTTGAATTTATCCATTTGTGTATATCAGGCATGTTGGCTAATATACATGACTATTTTAACTGTTGTCACTAATTTTATTTCCTTTGGAGTAATTTATCGAAAATGTTGCATGTAGCGTTTCTTTTGCACGTCAGTATAGTTTATATAGCAAAGTTTTACAGGCAAATGTGTCAGTGTCATTTTGATTTGACCTCAGCCGACCTGAGACTAATACTGTTGACCTCAAGTCAATATTGATTGACCTTGGATCAATACAGAAATCCATGCAGTGTTGTTTATTAATGGCATGTGATTTCCAACAATGTGGCATTTTGACAAGTGTAGACTCAGATGAGCTTGTGCAGCCTCCTTTTAAGCTTACAAACGCCAAATGCTGTTCAGACTGTAGCTTAACTGTCAAAGAATATTCAAGCGACTAGCAGAGGCTCTGATCAGACTGCGCGTATGCGCAGGCTGGTCTGAGCCTTTGCTGATTGCACATACATGTACCACATTGTTGAAAATCTCATGTTGCAGCTCTAATAATTTTGTTTTAATTTCCCTTCCAGTGAGTTCCTAGCTTCTGAAGGCAATGAAAATTTCTGGGGATTTGTGGGTAGAATTGCAGACCTGAAGCCAGAGATGGTTCAAGAAGGTACATAACTCATTTTTTTCTAATTTATTTTTTAATTCTCTACTGACATTTTCACAAAAATATCACAGTCACAAAAATATCACAGGACAATTAATACATGTACGTACATGCAATATTACATCATTTAGATTTAACATCTATGCTATTATATATATAAAATGAGCTAGTGCATGGGATTTCCAACAATGTGGTATGTGCGACCAGCAAAGCCTCAGATCAGCCTGCGCATATGCGCTGTCTGATCAGAGCCTTTGCTTGTTGCTTGAGTATTCTATGATTGTTAAGCTACTGACTGAACATCATTTGGAGTTTTTAAGCTTTAAAGGAGGCTGCAGAGGCTCGTCTGAGTCTACAAAATGCCACATTGTTGGAAATCACATGCCACGGCTCAAATATGAGTCGTAGCACTAAAAGAGTCCATCTGGTAAATATTTGATTATGGTCTACTCTTTGAGGTACATAACTTTTTGCTCAAGTTTAGTGATGGAGTTTTCCTGACAAAACAATTTGGATGTGCCATTTTACATTTTAACTCTTTGCATGCAATGCATGCTGGGTAATTTTTCATGATTTTTGTCTTCTGCTGACAATTATCAGGGGTGTAAAATTCCACTCGCCCGCTCGCATTTGCGAGTAAAATGTTATGCAGGGCGAGTAAAAGTTTTGACTATCTGTGTAGTACTTTCTTATTTACAGCATCTCAGAGATAAATTCGGGGCATGGAGGGCGATTAACTTATTTGGAAATTTTACACCCCTGATTATGTCATTTTGGGTCAATTAAAAACAAATAATTAATTACACATACTATTGCCAGTAAATTGAAAGAGAACGTCACCATGTATCTTGTGTATGTGCTGACTGAATGAAAATCCCAATCTTCCAAAAAAATAAAACACTCTTTTTGGAAGATTGTGATTTTTTTCTTCAAAATTGGGAAAAACTCACCTAAGTTCCATTGGGAATGGGTCCTGAGAACACCAGAAAAAATCCCTGATTTTGCTCTCAAAAACCAAACAGGATACAGAAAGCTTTACCCCATTGGTATATGCGATAAAAGAGATAGATTGGTAGGCGTAACATATGTTCACAGGTTTAGATAAACAAAAATGTTCAGCGTAAAATTGTAAATATTTTCTTGCCCATAATATCTAGCATATGTTTCGGGTGCTCATACGAACCATCTCATTGAGAGGGTTCTTTTGAGTACCCACAATGTATGAGTTGGTTGAGAAATAAGAAAATTTTACAGTCGACTCTCGTTAACTCAACTATGCATAACTCAATACTATCACTTATCTCGACCTGACGGCCCGGTCGCTGTATTTTCCCCTATATATTATTGCAATTCCACAACGTTTATCTCGACAACGGCTAAGTCAATAAAACTGATAACTCGTTACGAAAAACTGGTCCTGCTGATCAATTTTAGTGTATTTTACAACGCCTAACTCGATTCCATTTCATAAGAAATTACCTTTTTATCTGAATGTGTGTCCAATTAATGTTAATTATCCCCATTAAAACCACCAATTGTTTGATCACTTGGTTCACGTGTGTGACACATGCAGTTGTAATTGAGTGTGTTGTATATGTATAATTACATAATTGACCGTGGTCGCCGAATTTTATTTGATCTATTGTGGTACAACTTCAAAGCGGCTACATGAGCTAATATAATGTGTCATATTTGAGCAATCTCTGTCCGATGACTGCTCGTTTTAAATAAGGCCAAAGTATAATTTAATTGTTTCTCGGGTCATTTTTCTATTTTGAAAAAACAGACTTGTGCATTTAAGGCTATTTTCTGCAATTGGTCATGTCATGACAAAAAAGATTAGGAAGGCATATGCACATCAAGCCGACGAAAATTAAAACGTGCATGCACACTGTTGGGGCTTAAGATATGACGACCTACGGAAGGGTAAAACCTGTGACAGCGGGACCAGTTGCCGACTGAAAACGCTATGTTTATTTTATTTTGTATTAGAAAGTGAAAAATAGTCATAATGTCAGGACTGTAGCGGTACCTGAGAAATTTTAATGTTTCAATTTCAAATGCCAATTGATTCTTGGGTCAATTCATCCCATAGTTTATTAATGAAATAGCTCCGTATAACGATCTATTAATGGACGAGTTGAACGTTAATTATATCGCCCCAAAATGGTAGGTATTCGTCATGATTTGGTTACCTCGAACTACTGATAACTCGACATATTTTGCCCAGTCCCTTGAAATTCGAGGTAGACTGTATTTCTGTTACGCACTCTTGACTAAAGTCCTGTATGTTGTAGGTACGGTAGTCAAAGGAGCGGTCATTTTGAGCACTCAAAACACATGTAACAATTTCACCCTAAAATGTTGCTGATCTGCATGGGTGAAAGTTTTCAGGATTAATCCTGAATTCAGGATTTTGAGGCTGACTTTCCATAGAAAGTCGGCCTCAAAATGCTGAATTAGGAAGCTAATAATATGATTATCTAAATACGTTGATCATTTAAGCTTAAAATTATTAAGTTTTGTATGCATCCTGCAAGTTTTAAGTTTAGAATTTCTAAAGTTCAGGATTTTGGAAATGTTTAACTTTCACTTGTGCATCTGTAATATCTGAACCTTTGGATTTGTGTTTTTAACAGAGACAGACGAGGCTATGTACCACTTGATACAGAAGTACTCGAGCAGGTATATCACTCCTATACTACAGAACTTTATGAAGCTGTCGTTGTCGCTGAGATCCTACTCACCAACAGTAGAGATGTACCAGCAAGTAAGGCCATGCCTAAAAATATTAGGTTTATTAAATACAGTAAAACCTGTCTTAATCGGCCACTCAAAATGAAGACCAAAAATTGGTTTTCAAGACAGATTATCGCTTAATGCAGGTCAAAAGTATTGCAGAATGCTCAAAGGAGAGCATTCTGCAACACTTTTGACCTTCATTAAGCTACCATTTGTCTTTAAGACCTTTATTTTGTCTATTTTTGAGTGGTCACTTAAGACGGGTTTCACTGTACATGTATTGGGAAATACTTTTTTGATAGTCAAGTGTCAGAGAGGAGCCTTTTAGAAATCCTTGATAAATTCTTGAAATTTAACTCTTTACATCATAGAGAGCCTTTTAACGCTTTTGCGAACCGAGCAGACCCAGATCAGGCAGCTCTTACTCTTGAAAGAGCTGCCTGATCAGGGTCTACTCTGTTTGCTTATGGAAATATGATATGGGAGCACAGCTCTTGGCTTAGTGGTAGAATGCTTGCCTCGAGAGGAGGGGTTGCAGGTTAGAGCCTCACCGGCCTCACTGCAATGTGTTCTTGAGCAAGACACATTAATCCTTGCTTAGTACTGGTTCAACCCAGGAAGACCCATCCTGACATAATTGAAAAATTGTTGAAATGGGACCTAAAGAATCAAATCAAACAAGCAATGGAAATATGACAAGTGGACCTGACAAGTTATTTCTTTGTTATATGTACCAACATGAAAGTTTATTTATAAAATTATTCATAGGGGGTGAGCCTAGCATGAATATTCATGAAGAAAAGGGTTACTTAACAAACTTGCTTGTATGAACCCTGATGTAAATTCTGTTTATTATATAACACAGCGTCTGGGAGTGAAATAACGCCATGCAATAAAATCTGTAAAACACTAGTGGTTTATCCATTTTCAGGAAACGTTATGACGTCCATAACAACGTTGCGTACATAATGACAAAATTATAATGTTTTTAAGGCAAAAATGAGATTTCAAAGTAATCTTAATGTCATACGATAAATAGAATTAATAAATTTAATAAAACATATATGAGCACTCATGTAAGATCCTCTATTTATATTTGAATTTAGATGTCCAGGGATGCTGATCCGCCAGATGATTGTAAAGCTTTTGTTGATGTTCATGGAAAGAAGACATGTGATGCTGTCAAAGTGGATCAACTCATAGCTGATGTCAGCGGCAGGTAAATTGGTTCCAAAGATGTCATCAGCTCAAATTTAGGGCAAGCAAAATAAATATTTACACATTTCAGGGATTTTTTTTTCAATTTTTGGGAAGGGGCCCTAGGGCCTTTCAGATTTTGGGAAAAATTAGCGCAGAAAACCCCTAAATTTGGAACTTTGTTACATTGAACATATATGGCATTTTCGATCAATTGAAAAACAAATTAGCTAATACACAAACAATTGCCATTAAGTTGAAGAACGTCACCATGTAGTTTGAATGTGTGATGACAATGAAAATTCCAATTTAATTTTTTTTTTAAGATTTGGATATAAGTCCAAAGTCCATTGGAAATGAGGCTGAATTTTGGCCCCTGTGAACACCAAACAAATCCTTGCATTTCCAAATGACAAATTGGTGATTTTCAGTTTTCAGCTCACCAAACACTTTGTAAGCGTCAAATGTTCGTAATCATTTGTCCATCAAAATCTACTCCAAACGATGTCTACAGGGACTTCTCAGAAATGATCTAGCAATGGTCTTCTTACAAACTTCAAAAAACTCACATGACTATCATTTTGTTGGGCATGTCCCCTTGTAGGGGAATAAGGCCAAATAAAAAAGTAAGTGTGTTTCAGGTAAAGGGTCTGAAAATTTTAGGTAGGGTAGGCGCACATGTTTTTTTAAATAAAAATTCTTGTAAAAATATAATTTTATGCATTTTGAAAGGCATATTGCCTTTCAAAATGCATGAATTTATATATTTTACAGAAAACCTGATTTTTTTCCAGGTTTCACCAGTAGATTTAGGTAGGGTGGGGTTACCCTAAACACAGGTATTTTTTATTTTGACCTTATAAGTCATTTGAATCCCTATTTCATCTGAATTTCATAAACATTACTTTCATCAATCTGAATAAGTGTGAATAGATTTTGTCTGATGTAAGTATCCTACATAGTCTCTGAAATGACCACCAGGCTGCCTTGTCCTCACAATAACTAAGTTATTTGTCATCCAATTTATTCCAGATTTCATATATGGTATATTTGGGCTCCATAGGAATGAACCATTTAATATGAGAAACACATTATAAAAGGGCAATTTAACAAAGAAACTATATGATGGTTATTTTCCTATAATTCCTTGTAAAATTCCATGGCAAAAAAATTGGGAGCCACAACCTGACCATGATATGTCCAAAAAACATGTTAAAATGGTGTGTGTTACGAATATTTGTGAAAGTTTTCAGGATTATTCCTGAATTCAGGATTTTGAGTCTGACTTTGACTTTCCACAGAAATTCAGACTCAAAAACCTGAATTAGGACAATTATAATAGCTTCTCTGTCTTGTATTCAAGTTATCTAAAGACAATGGACCAATTTAAAGTTGTAATTGCTAACATCTTGTAGGCATATTGCAAGTTTTAATATTTGAATTTATAAAGTTCAGGATTTTTGAAATTTTGAACTTTCACGCATGTATAAAGGGACTGCACTGTATTTTCCTCAATTTTCAGAGTTGCACCAGCACTATTTAAATCTGACCATATTTACCCTGGGTCCAATGATGCTGGTGTTACAGTGATTTTGTATGGAGAGATGGGCACAGCAGAGTTCAAGCCTTTCCACGTAAAGTTGTCAGAATTGGCAAACAAGAAGGAAATTACATATGTGTTACGGCATTATAGACAGGTAAGACAAAAACACCAAGCCTATTTATAGTTTAATCTATAAATAAACATCTTCTGATTGGCTCAGAAGCCTATCCACTGCTGCTGATATAAATACATGTCGCATGGTTGGCCAACCTGACGTTGCAAAGCACACGGCACAAGGTAATATTGCATGGGTTTAGGGAAGTTACGTCAGAATGTCAAGTAATTTCGCATGATCCATCGGTAACATCAAATGGTCCAAAATGGCAGGAAATGCATAAAATACATTTATTATTGAACAGTAAACTTAGTCATATTGACCTCCGCTCTACGTGGGTCAATATGACGTTTGCTTTTCAATAACACTCCATGTCAACCTCAACATAAGTAAATAATTGTATAATATCCAGTGTCCAGATAAGAGTCAAGGCTTTTGTCATCCGCTGTCTTGTCTGTTTATTGGTAGTCTATATTAAAACAATATAGACCTAGATCAGACTGCTCCCAAAGGAGTAGTCTGATCAGGGCTCTTAGTGTTTGCTTTTATAATAAAATCTAGTCTGAAGTGCACCTGAACATATGCAGCAGACATAAAAAGCAGACAACTTTTCCAGAACAAAATTATACTGGCGTGATAAGAGGAGTGAGGTGGCTCAGCAGTAGAGTGCTTGACTCGCGATTGAGGGTTTAGGGTTCGAGCCTAGCAGGATGCACTGCAGTGTGTCCATAAGCAAGACACTTTATCCTCTGCTTAGTACCTGTTCAACCCAGGAAGACCCGTCCCAACATGACTGAAAAAATGTTGACTGGCAAGCCTCCAGATAAGAGAGCGTACTGTAAAATTATCTTTCTTATTTCTCAACCAAAACATATGTTGTGGGTACTCAAAAGAACCGTCTGAATGAGACGGTTCTTTTGAGCACCCAAAACACATGTTTAAATTGATGGTTAAGGAAATGAATGCAATTTTAGGTGCACAAACTATCCTTATCTGGACCTATGGACTGCGAAGTAAAGAATCAATTCATACAAACTGGCGTGATAATGAATTTATGAAAAAAGAAATCTGCTTAGCTTTATAGACTAGTTAGAATTTTTATTTTTATGTGGCTGGTATATAATTATTATGTCAATAATAATTTTCCCAACGTCAATCAAACAGTGCTGTGGCCAAATGAAAAATACCTGTGTTTAGGGTAGCCCAACCCAAACTAAATTTACTGATGAAACCTAGAATTTTTCTCAGGTTTTCTGGTAAAAAATATAATTTTATGCAGTTTGAAAGGCAAACTGCCTAAATCAAAATTCATAAAATCATATTTTATTTACAAAATGCCTTTCAAAATTCATAAAATCATATTTTTTCCAGATACAAAGAAAAAACAAAAAAAAGATATGTGTGCCTATACCCTACCTTAAAGACATATGCGGCTATTTCCAATGCGCACCTTTTCCGCGTCTGCAAACGGGGAAAGTTGTCTGGGTCCTGTCTTTCGACCCTTAACGGATTCGGATCAATACAGCTTCCGATATTCTTATGTCATATCGGTGTTCCGACATTTTCTTCACAAAATAACTAATTAAAGTGTGTTCGAAATATCTAATGACATCTTTTCAGAACTGATCGTCTCGGCACTAAAGACAGATAAATGTAGCTCAGTCGAAAACAAACAACGTACACAATAACCCTAGTTACGAATACGATAGTGGCCAAGTCTATACTATTTGTATGGATATTTAGAGCGGCGCACGACCTGACCTCGTGGCCTAGTGGTTAGCGTGCCTGGCTACAAAGCCAGAGAACCAGGATCGATTCCCAGATGCCCACATATTTTCAGTGTGTTTTTTCTTTCTTTTTTAACATTTTAATGCTAAATTACTTCATATACTAGTAAAATGGCATCATCAAAACGACCGAAATGGTCATCCCCGAACTTTTTATATTGAATTACGCATGAAACCTATGGGGGTGGGGTTAAATTTGGCCCTCTAGAAAGAGAATTAGTTCGGTGACCCCAGATTTTTATTCTTTTTTCTGAAAGGTATTATAATAGTCCATGAATTAAAAAGAAATTTTCAAGATTTTCAATGTCAGATTTTTTAATACATGATTTATTCTAAAAACAAATTCCATTTTTCGACGAATTGCCAAAATATATCATGCAGTATCTTGTCACAGCATGGGGTAACAAGTAAACATGCACATTTTCTTAAAAGTCTGAGGTCATGGGCAGTAATTTAAGTTAAAAGAAAGAAGCGGGCTGAAGATTACAACCGTTTTAGCTCGATAATTAGGACTAGTATTATTATTTTATATTTCTAGAAAATTGGTCAAATGCTGTAAACTTCAATATGAGATTCTGAAAAAATAAGCACGGTGACATATCCTTTTTATTTCATAAATGGATAGCCCATGCATAAAACAAACTGTATGCAAAGTATTTAAAATATTTCAATGTGGGAAGTATTTAGTAGCATATGTCCTTAAATTTTCAGACTCATTACCAGAAACACACTTATTTTTTTATTTGACCTGATCAGATGATCAAATCAGTTGCCCAAGTTGATCTTCTATTGATTGCATGCAACAAGATCAGGATTTCTCACAACTTGATTCATATGATAACGTAATTTATTTCTTTTCAGTCATCATCTCATCAAAAGACCCAGTTATTGGGATATGATAAGATCAAAGGACTTTTTAAATAGGAATTTGCCTTTAAATATGGAATTTGAGAATTTCTAAAACATAATTTAACTTCTTAAACACAACTTTTGGCTGCATTATGGCATGCAACTGTCTTAAGTTTTGATATATACAATGTATATATAAGATTAGTTAAAAATCATACCCCACTAAAATATTTTGATATTTATCTTTTTTTAAAGGGTGTGTGATGCACAGGTTCAATGCATTTTCCCATTCAGCCTGTGCGTCGCATACCTTTTTGAAAAACTCAAATCACAAAAAATTCTGTAAAACATGATATGTAACTGATCTCTTGTACATAGAAAATTTAAGTCAGTTCCATACCCTATTGCAGCCAAAAGCTGTGTTTCAGGAGTTAAATCATGAATTAGAAATTCCCAAGTTCTATATTTAAAGGCAAATTCCATGTTCAAAAAATCCGTTGTTTAACATAATTTGTTCAGGGTTTGCACAGGCTTGAAAAGTACTTGAATTTAGAGGACATTCCTGAAAATTAAATAAGTCTTGAAAAGTACAGGAAAATCATGCAAAGACATTGAACAGGCCTTGAATTCTTCTATTTTCTGTAGTAGGAATCAACACTGTTGATAGAGATCTAAATTAGAATAAAACTGTTTTGCCTTTATTTGGTGCAGCAAATGCTGCACCAAATAAAGGCACAGCAATTTTATCCTAATTTTCTAGTACTAGTTTCTCCATTATTTCAGTCAAGCATTTCTGAAGTAGAATTCTAACACATAAATCAGGATTTTTCATAAACTTTTAGTTCTTGAAACTGTGGGATATTGTTTAGAAGTCCTTGAAAAGTCCTTGAATTTTACTGGAACTTGCCCGTATGAACCTAGTTTTTTTTCTTTTCAGTCATCATCTCATCAGAAGACCCGGTTATCGGGATATGGGGTTGAACTGGCAATAAAGAGCACAGAGTATAAGGCGAAAGATGATACAAAAGTAGAAGGTAAGTCATATCGTAGCATTTCATCGGGGTCTTCGGTTTCTGCCAAAGTATCAGGTTAAACATTACTCATTTATCCATATGTTCACTTACACAAAGTATGGAAGATCAGAATTCAGCCTCTAGCCCTTCTGAATATGCCAGCATGGGCATTTAACCCTTTACTCCATGATAACCCCATTTGACACTTTTGAAATACTATGTATTTGGAAATATTATGGAAAATTGAGTGAAATCTAAGAACAAACTTTGAATCTCTGGACTCTGGATGCATCAAATTTGGTTATTTCAGTGAGATGATGGTTGCAAAAATGCAACGGCGGGTGTGCTAGCTCATGGATATAACAATATACATATGTATAGTATTGTCAGTGTGTCAATGAAATATGATTACTGTAACAAATAGTTCCCACATGATAAAGGTCAGTATTTTTTTTGCCCCACAGGGTGGCTGAATTTGTTTGAAAGTCAGCTATTTTGTGAGGCAAGAAAATAATCTTTGTGTGATATGCTGGAGCTGTTTATAGTTGTCAGTGATGATGTAAACTGTGGTTTTCCTCATATGAAAAAAAGTTGCTTCAGCAGGAAGTGGGACATATAATCAGGTAAAATAGCCAAATCTTACAACTTTCATAATGGCATATTATATTCAGTACATGAAATATCATGCAAGCTTAAGAAATATTTTTGTGGTCCACTTTCTGCTGAAATTGCTTCATAATGAAGATACTCAAGTTTGTTGACAAGTCATGCAGTGAATGTTTTTGCTCTGTAACAAACATGTAAATTGTAAACTCTATAATGTATTTTATATGACATATTGACAATAAGTAATTAATAAAGGATACTTTTCCGAGACTTTCTTGTTTAAACTGCGGGGTGGTATGCCCACCGAGCGGTTTAAACAGAAAGCTGAGGAAGAATCCTTTATTTAGCTTGTAGTTTGGCGCAGGCGCAAATAGACACGTGTTACTGACACCTGACGAAATTTGTATTCGCTCCTCCATGCCTCCAGCCTAAGCTGTCAATAATATTACATTTACATACACGTTAATTTATCACTATTTAGGAAGTTCCCGCCTACATTGCTGTTTAAATAAAATTGGAAGTTAGAGTATGGTTTTAAGCTCCTCCTTTGTGGTTATTCTAGGGTGTCTGATTTAAAGGGCATCAAAGATCAAAGAAAAAAGCAGCGGCCATACTACAAAATATAAAAAAGAAAAGAAAGTTTAATCCTTTTCATTTCGATGGATTTTCCCATGTGTGTTGATAGAATAAGTATGGAGTCACCCATTTTGTATTTTAAGGGGTCACACTCACAGGTAGAAAGTTCTAAAGTATGATGCATTTCTGTCAAGAAGATTTGTTTTTTTATCTTTGCAAGCAGTGCAGACCCTGGTGAAATGCTGCATTATGCAATATTTCATCTAGGTCTTCACTGTTAGCCAAAGTACCCATTTGCAGGTATCCAGAATGAAATAAAAGGGTAAATCACTCTGTAGACCGGTTTGGTCTATTTTCATAGGTAGACATAAAGATTTTTCTTTGTAAATTATTAGACCAATCAGAAGGCAGGATTATATCATATTTATCTGTAATCATAAATTCACTCTTAAAAACATGCACATACAGCTAGCTAGTGGGGCTAGAGCCCTGGATTTGGGTTTGGGCTCTTCTATAAATATGCGAGCAGTGAAGGCTTTGGCTAGGTGTTTAATCAAGCCTCTAGATGGGAGTGCATATTCAAAAATTAATTTTCTTATTTCTCAACCAAAACATATATTATGGGTACTCAAAAGAACCGTCTTGATGAGACGGTTCTTTTGAGCACCCAAAACATATGTTATGACTGATGGGTAAGAAAAATTTACAATTTTATGGGAGCCCAGTAGCTCAGTGGTAGAGTGCTTGACTCGAGACCGAAGGGCCTCGGGTTTGAGCCTCACCGGCGTCACTGTGTTGTGTCCTTGAGCAAGACACATTAATCCTAGCTAAGTACTGGTTCAACACAGGAAGACCCATCCCGACGTAGCTGAAAGATTGTTGACTGGGACGTAAAGAATCAAATCAAACAAAAGCATATTCAAAAATTAATTTTCTTATTTCTCAACCAAAACATATGTTATTGGTACTCAAAAGAACTGTCTCGATGAGACGGTTCTTTTGAGCACCCAAAACATATGTAATAACTGATGGGTAAGAAAAAATTTACAATTTTATGCTTACACATTTTATTTATCAAAACTTGTGTATTTGTTGTGTTATAGGGGAACATACCTCCGATGAGGAAGAGGATTTGGGAGAAGAAGAGGTAGAAGGGTTTATGTTTGGAAAACTGAAGTAAGTCCTTATCATTCTGGCGAGACCTGACGAAACCTCATTTAGGTTTCTCTCATTTCGCCCTTTGCATTATTGGTAACTAGCGACATTTGGCTAGTCCCGTTCAATTCTCGCACCCCTGTAGTGACAGAATTTATTGTTAAAAATAGCAAAAATCTAAATTTTTGACAGTTTATCATTTCTCTTTTAGTCAATATTTTCTGAATGCAAAGCCCTGAGTTATGCAAGCAGTGATCATATAATATATTGTTAATAAAAATGGCGGTTCAATCCCAGTGTGCACCGAGCGAAAGGCGACAGGTCAGTATGTGCTAGCGTGCTTCCTGTCTGCGACAATGAAGTCCTTTTTGACAGCTGAGTTTTGTTCTGCGAATTTTTTTGAACGTAAAAATGTTATTATTTTCTTACCAATCAATTTAAACATGCATTTTGGGTGCTAGTTGAGACGATACTTGCACAACATATGTTTTGGTTGAGAAATAAGAAAATTAACTTTCAGTTACACACTCTTATCTGGGTGTTGGTCTGATTGACAACTGAGCTTTGTTTTGAGAAATTTTTTTAACGTAAAAATGTTATTATTTTCTTACCATTCAATTTAAACATGTGTTTTGGGTGCTCATTGAGACAATTCTTGTACAGCATATGTTTTGGTTGCGAAATAAGAAAGTTAATTTTCAATTACACACTCTAATCTGGATCTTGGCCTGATTGACAACTGAACTTTATTCTGAGAAAATCAATTGGGAAGGTGTGCAAATTAGTAATGACCTTGGCCATCTTCATATATGGCATTGGTCCAGTTAAAGGAGCTTTTTAAACGTAAAAGCGTGATTATTTTCTTACCCATCAACGGAGAGCTCAAAAGAACAGACTCACCGAGATTGTTCTTTTGAGTACCCACAACATGTGTTTTGTTTGGGAAATAGTAAATTAGTCTTCAATTTGGTACTCTTATCTGGAGACCTTTATGGAGTTTTGCTTCTAAATCATTATAAATCCTATAATTGATCTACATCAGGTGTCCTTGCACCTGCCAATCCTTGCAGACTCAAGATCATTTTAAATGACTTTTATTTTAAATGATCTTGAGTCTGCAAAGGATTAGCAAGATGTAGATCAATTATAGGATAAATAAATATGCAGACTTTTTTTACAGAAGAACTTTCTTGAGAATGTCTTAACTCTTTGCCTGCTGGATAGTTTTTCATGCTTTTGTTGTCTGCTGACTTACTTCAAAACATCCTTTTAAGGAACATGATCAGAGTATCAAACGGTTCAGATCCAGATCAGGACCGACATTCTGTTGGACCTGATCTGGGTCCGAACTATTTGCAAAAGTTATTAGCAGATGACCAAAGTTGCCTCTAGCAAGGAAAGAGTAAAGAAATTAATAAATTGACAAGCAATTTAGCAGCTACTGGCAGCATTTTAATGAAATATATATTGGTCATTTTTAATAGCTTATCAATTCATAATATTGTTTGCAATACAGGCTACCAAAGTTGATCAGCAGACGACATGTATGGTGAATGGTGGTAAATTTCAGCTTATTATTTCTGCTGCATATTTTCAAATGCACACCAGACTACATTTATCATGGTAGCAAACCGTATTAACCCTGATCGGTCTGATCAACAGATGACATGTATGGTGAATGGCTGGCTATTTCTGCTTATAAAATCTGCTGCATATATTCAAATGGACTCCAGACAACATTTATCATGGTAACAAACACTATGAACCCTGATATGTCTGATCTGGGTCCATATTGTTTGCAATACAGGCTACCAAAGTTGATCAGCAGACGACATGTATGGTGATGGCGGGAATTTTCTTTTAATTATATCTGCTGCATATTTTTAAATGCACTGCATGGAAGCAAACAGTATGAACCCTGATCAGACTGCTCCTAAAGCAGTCTGATCTGGTCCCATAGTGTTTGCAATACAGGCTATGAAAGCACATCAACAGACAACAGATGACGTAAATGGCGGGAAATTTATTTCAGGGAGCTACATCCAGATATCAAGGATGATCTGAAAAGATTCCGATCCAGCCTAGCAGAGTCGTCAACCGAACTGGCAGCATTTAAAGTATGGCAGCTACAAGGTTTGTCTACCTTCTTCAAGATCTATTTGCATAGAGCAGTGGGTCAGTTGGTAGGGCGTTAGACTAGAGATCCAAGGGTTGTTGGTTTGGGCCTCACCGCTGGCAGGGGCATTGTGTTGTGTCCTAGAGCAAGTCCTTTATCCACTGATTAGTACTGGTTCAGCCCAGACATGACTGAAAAATTATTGACAGGGACATAACAAAAACAAATCTGATATCTGTAAGGCCATGGTCTTTATTTTATGTTTATTTGTCCTGATGAAGGTCTATTTTAAGACCAAAACTTGTCAAGTCATAATAGAATTAGAAAATGTACTGTTTTGGGTTCTTAATTCTGTTTTACTTTCTTTTTTCTTCAATAATAATAATTAATAATTTTTTGTCACACAATCAAAGCAATGAAGGTAGGATAATTTAACTTGAACAACTTTCTAATTAATAATATAATTGTCAAAAACCGAGTCCAACACCTTTAGCAAGTGAGAAAAATGATAAAAATAACAAGTGATTAAATAATAAATGTAATCCCCGAGTCTTAGAATATATACCCGACAAAAAAACCTGCACCACTACGATTTTCCCATTTAGATCTCCTTTTAAAACAAAAATGTGAAATTGTCATGAAATATTCATTTCTGACCAAATCATACTAAAACTTGAGTGTGACGCAGATGAGTATCTGTACCTTCCCTGTGTAGGCACAAAACACACCAGACGAATGGTAAACGAGATGTGGAAGCATTTATTCAACGCTACTGTCTACATTGAATTCTGAGTATTTTTTACATTTGCAAAGTATGAAAACGATAAGTTGTCTTTATGTGAGACAACCAATGTGTTTATTGAAGCATATTTGTAATTCCAAAATCCATTTTCATCAGTTAGGGCCATTTAAATTGATTAAAACAATGTTGAAATCTTTAAATGTTTAGTAAGGTTGATCTCCAGTGTGGAATCATTATCCAAAGGATAGTCACAATACACAGGCTACCTAGCATTCAATTATCGCGTATGATGAATTTAAAGATAGAATTTGCAAAGATTAAGTGTCTGAGTACAGTTTGGTCTACTGAGATGATTCCCATAGCTTGAACTTATTCAGCAAGAGAGAATTATAAAAACGCTTATTTTCTGTGACATTACTATTTGACCCCCACTTGGTTCATGGCCAATTTTCTTTAACACAATTTTGACACATGATTGCAAAAGATGTGTAACACAGCAGTGGTGTGCCTTTGCACTGATATAAACTAAACTGGCCTATCCCTTGTGATCTTCCTGAGAGTTGAACAGTTCTAAGTGGTGTGTTTTTTTTTTTTTGTCGAGTACATATTTTCAGAAGAAAATTTAACATTTGAAATTTCTTGGATAATCTTGGACAGGCATATGTAAACCTCAAGGTTAAGCCTCAGTGTTAAACTTTGCCTAAAATATCAACTAATGTGAACCATTGTTGTCATTTGCAGATCTGGGATTACAGGCCGCTCAGAAAGTGGTTTCAGCAGCTCCTAATGATACATTGAGAGTTCTCCGTGACGTCAGCCAGAATTTTCCATCAGAAGCAAGGTATTTTCTCTTTCAGGACTGGAGTAGCACGGCGGCTCAGTGGTGGAGTGATTGATTCGAGATTGAGGGGTTGCTGGTTTAATAAGTGAGTATGATCAGGAAATACCACACTCACACACTGCAGACCAACCCACGGCAACATGAGGAAGAGCCACAGAACATTAACAGTGACAATATATCTGTAAGACAATATTAGCAAAACAACCAGCTTTCTCCTCCTCTTCAAGATGATTGCAAAACTAGAATGGACACAAAGTAATGCATAACAAAACAAAGACAAACACAGAACTCCCACAAACAATTGGAAGTACATTAAACAATATATCGACAACAACAGAACTATCGCCTTAGAATGAACAGCAGCCTTAGCCACCAGGGTGCTTTAATGCATTTTACTAGTGCTAAATGTTTGCCCTAGATTCTGTTGTTGTTTAAAGCTGGCATGGAGGCTTTCTAACAAATATTAAATCTCAACAGAGGCACTGCGTTGTGTCCTTGAGCAAGAATTTTGATCCTCTTCTTAGTACCAGTTCAACCCAGGAAGAACCGACACGACATAACTGAAAAATTGTCAACTGGGACACAATGAATCAAATCAAACAAGTCTTCCAGTAATGCTTCTGATATTCAGCCCAAAATTGACCCTGGGGAAATCCCTGTAATAGCAAACAAATTTGTTAAGAACGTTTGTAAACTATTTAAGAGTTGATTCAAAAATGAGGACATGTTCTTCTCAGTAGGGCAGAAAAATAATGTTGAAAAATAAAAAAAAGAGAGTAGCATTTCCTGCCAAAATTGCGAATTCTATTAGAATACAAATTGCCTAATTGCTGGTATCTGTTACATGCACCAATATGCATTTCTTTATAATTGTGCAGTGGAATTTCAAAACGCTGTTTACCAATACTTTTTTTTTTGAAGGGATCACAGTGGCTCAGTGGTAGAGTGCTTGACTCGAGACCGAGGGGCCCCGGGTTCGAGCCTCACTGGCGTCACTGCGTTGTGTCCTTGAGCAAGAACATTAATCCTATCTTAGTACTGGTTCAACCCAGGAAGACCTGTCCCTTTATAACTGAACGATTGTTGATGGGACGTAAAGAATGAAATCAAACAACAAAAAAACATAACCAATACTTTTGATAATGAGCTGATAATATGTTTAAAAACTAATCTTAAAATACAAGCAACAATTCTATTATGCTGTTACATTCACAGGTTTCATATTTTGTACATTTCATGCGGTTGTACACCTTTAACTATTTTTGTCTGTTTGATAGGTCTCTCGTTAAAGTAAATGTGAAAGAAGAATTGAAGAAAGAAATTTCCAAAAATCAGCAGGTAATGTTTTTACTTTATATCTGATAGCTGGTTTAACATGTTTTTATAGGTCAAGATAAGTTTAGATGTTGAATTTAAAATTGCAACTATTTTCATATTCATTTACCAAATATTCAAGTTCATGAGATCTTGGTACCAATAGCATATGTGAAAGTTGTTTCTTTAAGTATACATTACTCAGCTATATAAAGAGGGGCATGGTGACTTGGGAGCTCAGTGGCTTAGTGGTAGAGTGTTTGACTCCAGACAGAGGGGCTGCGGGTTTGAGCCTCACCGGCATCACTGCGTTGTGGTCCTTGAGCAAAACACATTTATCCTAGCTTAGTACTGGTTCAACCCAGGAAGATCCGTCCCTGTTTAACTGAAAGATTGTTGATGGGACGAAATAATCAAATCAAACAAAACAAACAAGCACTAAACAAAAAATTTAGTCCAAACAAGGACTAAATTTTGGACTTATCCTTGACTGGTCTTTATACCAAGCCTAAATTCCAAACTTCCAAAACTTAACATGTCCGTTTCCAGTACCGTTAGCAGTGATTCATTTACAATTTTGGGCTTATTGGTCCTGGGACTCGTTGTTTCCAATATCAATGAGTCCCTACTGAAAACCTATGATTCCAGAACACTATTCTTAATGACAAGTCTGCAATACTATTGCATCCTGGGACACGCTGAAATAAAATTTTTGCATCCCAGAGACTAAATTACGCGAAATAGATGCAGGATGGGCAGGTAGCAAAATCACTGCATTAGTAGGTTAGCATCATTCTTATATTTTTCAAATACAATAGCAATTTGTACCTTTTTTTTTTTAGCTAACAGGAGCCATAGTCTCAAGTTGAGCTTTTGAGATCGTTGGGTGTCCATTGTGCATCTTCAACAATTGCTTCAAAGGATATATCTCCTAAACTACTGGCTGGATTTTGACCAAACTTGGCAGAAATGAGTGTGAATATTAAAGTGCCATTTGCATTTAAGGGGGATCAATGGCTAAGTGGTGCATTCTAGGCTGAACACTGATTTGCAACTGCATATCATTACTTCTAATCATTACAATGCACCACAATGCTTCAAAGCAGTTGTGGTGGAGACATCTATTTTCCTTAAAAACAACTTGTCGTTTTAGTACAGCCTTTGTATATTCTTGATAGTACATAAACATGACATGTAACTCTCTCCATTGGCATGTATGGTGGTGGGTTTCTAATAAGCAGTGTTTATGGCCCCATGGGATTTTCTGCCATTCCTAATCGAAAATAGCCACCTTTTTCCCAATACGATGTCTGTTTTCCCCCCAAAAAAAAAAAAAAAAAAAAAAAAAAAATTAGAGACCACTACTGCTTATGAGAAACAATGACCCATACCAGAATGATACTTTAACACTTGTGCTTAAGTTGTATGCTTGGTATAATACAATCTAAAATAACTTGATTTTGAGGATATATTTTGCTCCCCTTGTTTTGTTCCATGTTATTAATTTCTCCCAATTTTGATGTTAAGTTGATCATATTTTCCCAATTTTGACCAGGGGCCTTTTCCAAAAATTGCTGGAAAAAGCCCTGAGGGTGGTGGGTTTCTAATAAGCAGTGTTTAATGGCCGTTTTCATTGTTTCAGTATTTTGAGAGCTACCATGGCCTCCCAGCTGGTGAGTCAGCTCTATATCTCAATGGTATACCTATGGATATGGAAGTATATGACGTCTTTTATCAGAAAAAGGCCCCTGGCCAAAATTGGGAAAAAGTGATCTACTTAACATGAAAATTGTTTTTTTGTTTTTTGTTTGATTTTTAACGTCCCATCAACAATTTTTCAGTTAAACAGGGACGGGTCTGCCTGGGTTGAACCAGTACTAAGCTAGGAACATGAAAATTGGGAGAAATTAACAGCATAGAACATAACAAGGGTAGAAATATATCCTCAAAATCAAGTTAATTTAGATTGTATTATGCCAAGCATACCACTTTAGCACAAATGTTTATGTATCATTCTGATATGGGTCATTGTTTCTCATAAGTAGAAGTGGTCTCAAAAAAAAAATAAAAAAAAAATTTTTTTTTTTTACTTTTCTTTATTTGGGAAAAATGGACATGGTATTGGGAAAAAGGTGGCTATTTTCGAATGGGAATGGGGCCGAAGAATTTCGGCCCCTAGAGATTGGCAGAAAATCCCCTGGATAAGCAGTGTTTATGGCCGTTTTCATTGTTTCAGTATTTTGAGAACTACCATGGCCTCCCAGCTGGTGAGTCAGCTCTATATCTCAATGGCATACCTATGGATATGGAAGTGTATGATGTCTTTTCTCTGCTTGACATCATGAGGTCGGAGGCTAAAATCATGGAGGGGCTTTTTTCTCTTGGCTTAAAGGTAAGTTTTCATAGGTTACACAGGTTTAGATAAACAAACATTTTCAGCGTAAAATTGTAAATATTTTCTTATCCATCAATTTTAATATATGTTTTGGGTGCCAAAAAGAACTGTCTCATTGAGACAGTTCTTTTGAGTACCCACAACATATGTTTTGGTTGAGAAATAAGAAATTGAATTTTCGTTACGCACTCTTAACTAAAGTCATGGGTTATTATGATGTCTTTTCTCTGCTTGACATCTTAAAGTCACTCAAAAATCATGGAGGAGCTTTTTTCTCTTGGCTTAAAGGTAAGTTTTCACAGGTTATTATGATGCCTTTTCTGTGCTTGACATCATGAAGTCAGACCAAAATCATGGAGGGACTTTTCTCCCTCTGCTTAAAGATAAGTTTTAACAGGTAATTATGACGTCTTTTCTCTGCTTGACATCATGAGGTCAGGCAAAAATCATGGAGGGGCTTTTCTTTCTCGGTCTTAAGGTAAGTTTTAAAGGTTATTCTAACTATTTGAGATTATAGTATGTATGCGTGAATTTTTCCATCATCATTCATGAATTCAGGATTTTTAGGCTGACCTTCTACAGAAATTCTAAATTCAAGCATGTTCTATTTGCTTTATTTTTTCCAGTTGTCCTCTTTTGCACAAATTAGGCATAAATATTAGCAATTTAAAGGAAGACCAAAATACTATACTCATTGGTATATCCAGATCTGGTGCTATTGCTAACTCCCAAGGAGCAAAACTTTGGCAGACAAGTTACAACAGCAAGATATTCTGTGGAACTCCATTGAATAAGCACTTGAAAAATCACACTCTATTTTAGGCCATAATAAATTAATTGCTAGATTTTCATCCAAATTTTTTTCTAAATGGGGGAGAGGGGTGAAATTTTATTTTTTATTTATCAGGTTGCCAAGGAGTGTGCCATGAAACGACTAAAACATCATATCTAACCCTGTTTATTTCACTGTTAGTCTTTCATATATGCGTTTGATGAACCACAACATGACAAAACCAACAAAATATCAACTACATTGATAAATGCTGATCGGACTAAGACAGGTCAGAAAACTTAGCTAGTCCCAATTGTCAGCTTGATGGTATTGTCATGTAGTGGCCCAAAGACATTAGCTTACTGAATAAACAATGTCACCAATTCCCGCTGTAGGGTCACACTTGGTTAAATCAGTTTTACTTCTCCCAGCCGATGCACAAATCCTGGCTGATTGCGCGATCGGAGCACCTTTGTCAATGGCCCCAGATGAGAAGTCATTGTACAACTCTAATAAATTGTTCGTGTCATTGTATTTACAACCAAACCAGTCCTTTAGAATAGTTAAATTCGATACAATTTTCACAATGATGAACACCATTTTGCACTGCGAAAACGAAAGTGATTTTTCCCGTAATTTAGGATTGGTTACTGGAGCTTCTGCAAAATAATATTTAAGAGCACAAAAGCAGGTATACAGCCAAAGTCGGAGAACAACGGAGAACAACGGAAGTTTCTACTAAAAACCGGGACTTAGGACGAAGTACCGGCACTGACGAAAAAAAAAGAAAAAAAGAGAGCAATAAAATTTCGGAGGCCGGAGTTATAAGGGGGGCGGGCGGGGATGAAAATCTAGCAATTAATTTATTATGGCCTTAACACTGCCAATTTTAGTACTGATATTAACTTTATGCTATCTATGTTCTACCAATGTCAGAGGGGATATGCTAACAAATACCACTTTCTGTCACAGAAGTGTTACTGAATGTTCTTGTTTTACGGAGGCACTGTTCTTGCTTTACGGGATATGCCACCACTGACTTAGGGTACTGCCCAATGATACGGTTAGGCCGTCATCATATGTTGTCTGCTGCAGACATGATTATTGCTGTAAAGTTTTCTTAGGATTTCCTGAGATGTTTACATTCCGCCTTATTTCCCCTGAAAAAATCAAGAAAGGTGTCACCAAATTTGCTGCTGACATGATTGGTGTCTTAACCCTTAAAGTGCCAATCACAACAAATGGTGTCTGTTTTGTCGTCTGCTGAAATGTTTAAGAAGCCTCTCTGACAAAACTGTAGGAGCAGTCTGATCTGGGTCCATACTGTTTGCCTCAATACCTACTATGTAGCAGACAACTTAAGGAGATATCATTTCAGATGCATTAAAGGGTTGAACAGATTTTGCATGGCTTTCCTTATCTCTTTGCATGCTGGGTAATTTTTCATGCTTTTGTTGTCATCTGACTTTTTTCAAAATAAACTTTTTCAAAAAATATTGTAAGAACACTATCAGTGTCAAATTGTTTTGATCCAGAACAGGACCAACATTTTGTTGGTCCTGTTTTGGGACCAAACTGTTTGCATGTAGGTTATCAGCAGATGACAAAAGTGGCAAGTTATATGTTCCACTTTTATTTCAGGGGGACGAGCTGAATCGTTTATTGAAATTAGAAGCAAGTAGCGGTAAAGATGAGTTTGCTCTGGATATAAGACATAATGCTGTTCAGGTCAGGGTTAACATGTTTTTGCCATTTTAGTTGGTCAGGCATTAAATGCAGAGATTTTTATCCTCAATAATTAGGAGATAACTGTATTCACACATCACTGTAAAGCTAAATTTCCGACTGTATATCTAAAGATATACCTCCTCAAATGAAAATTTTTGAATATGAAAATCCCCATTTTAATTCAGACTGTTTAAATCTTTGTTTCATCTCAAATTGGAGTGTTGCAAGCCACATAGATAAAGCTGCATGTGATAAAAAGAAATGACATAATTAATGATGTCAAATCATTTTCGGCAATTTTCTAATGATATGCAATCAGACATGCAGTTACAATAGTAAGTGCATTAGAATGAGTTTTAAGGGCCCTGTGACTCTCTAACTTAGTCTCTAGGCTTAGATAAACAAAAAAATTTGGGGGGAAAATTGTAAATATTTTCTTACCCATTATTTTTAACATATGTTTTGGGTGCTCAAAAGAACCCTCTCATTGAGACGGTTCTATTGAGTACCCACAACATATGTTTTGGTTGAGGAATAAGAAAATCAATTTTTTGTTAACCTCTCTTAACTAAAGGCCTGTGTCCTTTGTTAAGGATTTGGAAGTAAAAATATTATGTCCTTCTTAGACTCACAGGTCTAATCACTACTATAATTATAATATTATACAATTATTGACTTCAATGAGGTAGACATCAGGATTTATCTACCCAAAAAAGTGATAATTCACCGAGGCCGCTAGGCCGAGGTGAATATCACTTTTGAGGGTAGATAAATCCTTATGTCTACCGAAATTGAAGTCAATAAATGTCTTGTTATATGACTTTTCAACTAAGAATGATAAATTTTCTACTTCACTTTTGTTGTTAAAGACATCTAAGACATCTAAGGACTTTCTCACAAGTTTTAGCAACTTTTATTAAAATATTATAATTTAGTATTTTGCATTTTCAAATGTATATTAATTCTCTAAATGGGGAATATAAAATGTTATCATAAAACTGTTTTTACAGTTTGTTTATTCAAACAAAGATAAATAAGCAAACAAAACAAAACAAAACTGTTGTAAAAATTCATGAAAGTCTTTAATTTACCTGTTGGAAGTTGAAACAGCAAACCATGTCAAGGACCTCGGACAGTCTCCTATTCAATCTGCCCAATTTTTGAAAGTCTGTGGCTAGGGTAATACATTATTTACAACTAGTTTTTTGTGCTTAAATTAGACCCTTTCATTTTGTGCACCTAGCAAAATAAAAGTATTTAGAAAACATTGCATATTAATGTTAGGACTTCATGGTGAAGGGGTCGGGGGTATTTTTCACGACCAAATTTTATTTCACAGAAAGTCAAGGTTTTGCCAGGTACTCCCCTAAATACACGGAATTATAGAGTTTGCGGCATAAAACTTGAGACGAAAGTAATAAGTTTGCATAAAATTGAGGTTTTGAAAAAGCACTTCAGTAAAACTTTTTCTATTTCCTATATGTTGAATAGCAAAAACAGTGTTTTGACCCATATTTTTAATAGGTACTGGTCCAATGCGAAAAACACTTGTGCGTATGATTAGAGAGTTAAATTTACTCTCTTTTTCATGGAAAAAATATTAATTTCTTTGAAACTTTTTTTTTGACCATTTTTATGGGCAATCCTTCACTAAGACTGTCCGAGGTCCTTTCATGCAGCACATGCTAGTTTCACACTCATCATGCTATTTTTAGCTGTCTAGAGGGTGATATTGCAGAAGTGTCAAAAATATTAACTTCTGGAAGCTAGTTCGAGCTGGTTTTCATGCAACATTAACTTGTGGACCGGTTTAGACCAGTTTCCAGGTAGACATAGAGATTTATGAAGACAAATTGGGCCAATCAGGAGACAGGATTCTCTCCAGTCATATAGCAAAAATATTTAGGGTGATTTTTGAATTAGAAGTATTTTGAATTTGCAAAAATATCACTGACAAGTACTAATTACATAGAGAGAAATATCTATTGATGTGATACTTGAAAAAAAATTACTAATTGTCATTTTGTGTTTTCAGTTTGTGAATGACCTTGAGAAGGATGAGAAATACAAGGGTTGGCCCAGTCGTGCCCAGGACATACTGAGACCAACCTACCCTGGTATGCTCAGACATGTGGCAAAGAACTTCTTTAATTTGGTGAGAACTTTATAGCTTTGGCTAAACATCAAATGAGCATAAGGCACAAGTTGGCATATGTGAACAGTCAGGGAATAAGCTAGGGCCGAAATTTTGCCCTAAATGGGACACGGGGAGAAATGGGAGTCTCCTTAAAAAGAAAAAAAATCAGGGAGACTCATTTTCATTCTGTCACCACAGAACACAGGCTGTGGTGACAATCTACTACCACTGCATGGTATTTTCCTTCCAGTTAATGGCAATAGTATGTGTAAAAGCTAATTTGCTTCTAAAGTGACAGAAAATGGCGTAATTTTGTGATATAACTTCTCCCTATCTGACTGTCACTTCTCTCTAATTTTTCTGGAGGGAGAAGTCACTTCTCCCTACTTACAGGGCCCAGCTTGAACCCTGACAGTATAGATTTAAATCCACACAGTTGGCTCAGCCTTAGTTTTTGTCCTGAAGAAATGTTGTACCCTTGGCTACCCATAAAGGGCACATCGAAGACTGGTCAGACTGTGCATATATGTGCAGGCTGATCTGAGTCTTCGATGGATGCAGGTCTCTGGATAAGAGAGGGTGATTAAAAATTCTCCTTTTTATTTTTCATCCAAAACATATGTTGTGGGTACTCAAAAGCACCGTCTCCATGAGCCGGTTCTTTTGAGTGCCTAAAACATATGCTTTGACCGATGGTTAAGAAAATAATCGCAATATTAGCCCCAAAATGATTGCTAACCTGGACCTTTGTTGATGCACCCTTTTCATGCTGAATATTTATACTTAACTCCTCTCCAATTTTTATCCCATTAACCTGCATCATTCCAGTTGTAAGCGTGAATTTTCAATCAGAGTGGAAAACTGTGTGGATCCTGATCAGATGGTTTCATCAGAAGTCAGCTGATCTTGATTTACACTGTTTTTAGAAAAATGATAAATCCGGATTCAGCACTTCAAGCAGGGTTCCCACAAGCTCTCAAAATCATTGAAAACCTGGCAAATCACGAAAAAGTCATGGAATTTTGTGAAATAATTTTACGAAACCACCAGTTGCCAGAAAACTAATGCTGCTAAAAAGGGAGGCTGGAGGTCATGCATTAAAAGTCATGGAAATTACATTGTTGATCATGGAAAATCATCAAAAAATCATGGAATTTTTTTTAAATTTCTGTGGGAACCCTGTACAAGGGTAAATAGCTTTTGGCTAAAGCTTTAAATATTATTGTATTCGCTAAAATATTGAACTGGCCCCTGCAAGTATGTCCAGGGGTCTATTTTTCTGCCCTTTTGGGTATGTGGCCAGGAGTGTGAGTTATATCAGCCTAAAATTGGAAATTTCATTCAATATCTGTTTCAATTTAGAATCTGTAAAGTTTTACTTTTTAGCTCACCAGAGCCGAAGGCCAGGGTGAGCTTATAGGATGGGAGTCGAGTGGGCGTCCGTCTGTCCGTCTGTCCACACTTTCAAACATGAATATTTCTGAGATCAGCTGGCTGAAAGTAATCAAATTTCATCAGAAGCATCATTGGGGCGGGGGATTGACTGCATTATGTTTTGGACCAGATCGGATTAGAACTTTGGTTTCCATGGCAACAGATAGCTCCCATAGGGTTATAATGGGGAAAACCTTGTGACCACCTTAGCTCCTTCATTTTTGGTTGTTCTTCTTTATTCTTGCAGGTAACAAGGACACCCATAAAGTCTCAGATGGGTTTGAAAACGGGCAGTATCTGACGAAGGACTTATGAGTTAGCTGCCCTTTAGTGTTTGGAAAAATCCCCATAGACTTATAATGGGAGAAACGTTGTGACCACTCTAGTACCTTCATTTTCCAATGGATCTTCTTCATTCTTGCAGGTAACAAGGTCAGCCATAAAATCTCGGATAGGTTCGAAATTGGGCAGTATCCGACGAAAAACTTGAGAGTTAGCTGCCCTTTAGCGTGTGAAAAATCAATAAATAGTGTTGTGACCACTCTTGCGCCTTCATTTTTGATTGGATCCCCTTCATTCTTGCAGGCAACAAGGACACCCATAAAACCTCGGATAGGCTCGAAATTGGGCAGTATCTGACGAAAAACTTAAGAGTTAGCTGCCCTTGAGCGTTTGGAAAAATTCCCATAGACTTATAATGGGAGAAACGTTGTGACCACTCTAGTGCCTTCATTTTCCAATGGATCTTCTTCATTCTTGCAGGTAACAAGGTCAGCCATAAAAGCTTGGATGGGTTTGAATTTGGGCAAGATTCCATCACTGACTTCGGAGTTAGCTGCCCTTGAGCGTGTGAAAAATCAATGAATAGTGTTGTGACCACTCTATCCCCTTCATTTTTGATTGGATCTTCTTCATTCTTGCAGGCAACAAGGACATCCATAAAGTCTCAGTTGGGTTTGAAATTGGGCAGTATCCGACGAAGGACTTATGAGTTAGCTGCCCTTGAGCATTTGGAAAAATCCCCATAGACTTATAATGGGAGAAACGTTGTGACCACTCTAGTACCTTTATTTTCCAATGGATCTTCTTCATTCTTGCAGGTAACAAGGTCAGTTATTAAAGCTTGAATGGGCTTGAATTTAGGCAAGATTCCATCACTGACTTCGGAGTTAGCTGCCCTTGAGCCTGTGAAAAATCACTGAATAGTCTTGTGACCACTCTAGCGCCTTCATTTTTGATTGGATCTTCATCATTCTTGCAGGCAACAAGGACACCCATAAAATCTTGGATGGGATCGAAGTTGGGCAGTCTCCAACCAAGGATTTATGAGTTAGCTGCCCTTGGGTGTTTGGAAAAATCCCCATAGACTTATAATGGGAGAAAGGTTGTGACCACTCTAGTACCTTCATTTTCCAACGGACCTTCTTCATTCTTGCATGTAACAAGGTCAGCCATAAAAGCTTGGATGGGTTTGAATTTCGGCAAGATTCCATCACTGACTTCGGTGTTAGCTGCCCTTGAGCGTGTGAAGAATCAATGAATAGTGTTGTGACCATTCTATTGCCTTCATTTTTTATTGGATCTTCTTCATTCTTGCAAGCAACAAGGACATCAATAAAATCTGGGATCGAAATTGGGCAGTATCTGCCTAAGGACTTATGAGTTAGCTGCCCTTGAGCGTTTGGAAAAATCCCCATAGACTTATAATGGGAGAAATGTTGTGATCACTCTAGTACCTTCATTTTGCAATGGATCTTCCTTATTCTTGCAGGTAACAAAATCAGTCATAAAAGCTTGGATTGGTTTGAATTTTGTCAAGATTCCATCACTGACTTTGGAGTTAGCTGCCCTTGAGCGTGTAAAAAATCAATAAATAGTGTTGTGACCACTCTAGCGCCTTCACATTTGATTGGATCTTTTTCATTCTTGCAGGCAACAAGGACACCCATAAAATCACAGATGGGTTTGAAATCGGGCAGTATCGGATGAAGGACTTATGAGTTAGCTGCCCTTGAGCGTTTGGAAAAATCCCCATAGACTTATACTGGGAGATCTGTTGCGACCACTCTAGTTCTTTCATATTTGAATTGATCTTCATCATTCTTGCCGATAAGCAGGACAACTATATAAGCTTGAATGAGATTGTATTTATTCAAGATTCCATCACTTAATATGGAGTTAGCTGCCTTTGAGCATCTTAAAAATTGATGGATAATGTTGTGACCACTCTAGTGCCTTCATTTTTGATTGGATCTCTTCATTCTTGCAGGTAACAAGATCAACTATAAAAGCTTAGATGGGTTCGAAATTCAGCCAGATCAGACCATGGACTGTGGAGTTAGCTGCCCTTGAACGTCTTAAAAATCCCCATAGACTTATTAAGGGAGAAATAATGTGATCACTCTAGTCAGGGTTTTACAGGACGCAATATCCTGCGTCTTATACGCATAAATCATTAGGTAGGACCCGTCAATTCACCTTACCTGCGTCCGCTGGAACGCAGATGTGTTTGTTGTGCCTTTCATTAAAATCCCAAATTCCAAAGTTATTTTTCATATTTACAGGCTATCTATAAATAAATAGGACAGGTGCTCTTGTTTTAGACTGCTGCACTGACCTTGTAGGTAAATGAGAAGTGAAAACATCCGTGCAAACATCGGCCGTGAAAAATAGTCGTAAAATACCATGCTTTCTCTCAGGTCCGCTATGCTAAAAAAGCATGGAAAACGTATATACTGATTTGTCCATCACTGACTTTGTGTATTGATTTTTTCATTATGTGAATTATCACTGACAACTCAGCCGACCGCTCAAGCGTGAAGGGCAATTATCTTGAAGTTTTCTTTCTTTTGTATATGCCAAATTACGTAACATTTTCACTTGGAAAGGGTCAAGTCGGCAAAGATAAAAGGCAAAATAGATCAAAGATACCAGAGACTTCAGATAAGTGGAGACTTGTAGACAGATAGATATAAATCATTGACAGCAAGATCATTTGTATTTCAAATTTACCAACCAAATTTCTCATAATGGAAAGCAAGTAGCAGTCTGATCAGTGACTGTTTTTTTGTGTGTGTGTTTTTTTGTATCTCAATTAGAGAACAGTCTGACCAGAGACTGTTTTTTTCTGTCTGCTGGATGCAGCAATCTATCACTTCTCTCTATTTTCTCAAACTTCTCTCTATTTGTACTGGAGGGAGAAGTCACTTCTCCTTAAATTTAAGGGCTAGCTTGGTCCCTGCATATTATAGGTACAAGTTCAGCTTTTGTAAAAAAAAAGCATATAGGATTGTGTTTCACTGATGGTAATATGTGGCCCTCAAAAATTTCAAATGGTCCCCCAAAAAAGCGGAAGGGGGCCAAACATGGCCCTCAAAATTACTGACCTGGGGACAACACTGAGCCTTCACTGAAGGATATACTTCCTTCCAAAATTTGAAGCTTATATAAAAAGATGGGACCCCCAATTTCAATGATGGGACCCCAATCATATTCAAAGTTGAGTCCCAAGGACCCCCAAACATTCCACTTGGTGTAAAACCCTGCTCTAGTGTTTTCATTTTTTAATAGATCACATTCATTCTTGCAGATAAGAAGGACAACTATAAAAGCTTGGATGAGTTTGAATTCCGTCAAGATCCCATCACCTATTATGGAGTTAACTACCCTTGAGCATCTTAAAAATTGATTGATAATGTTGTGACAACTCTAACGCCTTCATTTTTGATTGGATCTTCTTCATTCTTGCAGGTAACAAGGACAACCATAATAGCTTGGATGAGTTTAATTTAAAGTAGAACCAACCTTAGACTGTGGAGTTAACTTCTCTTGAGCATCATAAAAAATCTGCATAGACTTACAATGGGAGATCTATTATGACCACTCCAGCACCTTCATCTTTGAATCTTGCAGGTAACAAGGACTTCCATAAAAGTTTGAATGAGTTTGATTTTCCGCCACACCCATCCACCAGCTACAGAGTTAGCTGCCCTTGAGCGTCAAAAATATAACTGTATAATGTTGTGACCACTCTAGTGCCTTCATTTTTCATTTGATTTTCTTCATCCTTGTAGGTTACCAGGACATACATAAAAGTATGAATGAGTTTGAATTTCGGTCAAACCTCATCACTGACTACGGAGTTAGCTACCCTTGAGCATCTGAAAACTACTTTTTCACCAGGTATCCTCTGCAATTTTTATTCAGATCTTTTTAATACTTGCAGATAACTAGAACTGGCATAATATCTAATGTTTTTGAATTAATTCCTGGTCACTGTTTCAAGTTCAGAGTTATCTGCAAGTGGTCAATCTAGAGGGTGCCATGGGGCCATTGACCCTTTTTTGGATCAAATGGCCCCTTGTTAAAGCTAGACTGGGCCATCTTTACCATTATGTGAATGGGGAAATATTGGACAGTGTTTTATTTTCATCTGAAATTGAATGAAAATGGTCTCATTTAAAATTTCCTAGATTGAACACTGTCTGCCTCTGAGCATCGTAAATTATTGTGTCTCCAACATTATGCTGGCTCTCAGGTGAGCGATCGTTGCCCATTGGGATACTTGTTTCAACTTTATTTCAGTGTTAATTATTTTATTCTGACAGTGCAGAAAAGGGATTCAATTCAATTAAAGTAATTATGTCTCCCCCCTTCAGGGTCGTGAGACATATTGTTTTTCCCCGGGTGTCCATCTGTCTGTCTGTCAGTCACAATCGTGTCCGCTCTATAACTTGAAAACAGCTTAAGCTCTATTCACTAAACTTTATACAAATATCAATCAGCACGAGATGACGTGCAGAGTGCAAGAATGTTAACTCTGCCTTTTATAGTTTTTGAGTTATTTTCCTTGGAACTTTGTCCATCACAAAAACCGTGTCCGCTCTATAACTTGAAAACCGCCAAGCTATATTCACGAAACTTTATACAAATATCAATTAGCATGAGATGATGTGCAGAGTGCAAGAATAGTAACTCTGTTATTTATACTCTTTGAGATATTTCCCTTGGAACTTTGTCCATCACAAAAACAATTATCTATGACTATTTTATACCAGGTAATGATTGTGCAATAGTTAACCACATTGACAGATATCTTTACTAGATACGAGCTGATTGTCTGCATGAAATGACTAGAATTTCCGTTATAAGTTGTATTTAATGTTTCTGTTTGAAATTGTATTTAATGACTCATGCTTTTGACATCAAAAGGGGGGAGACAATTGTTTTTTCGTAGAAAAACAATTCTAGTTCTCAATGTTAAAAATCATTTAGAGATTAGGATTTTTCTGGAAATTTGGGAAAAGTTTTTAACCAGCAGTTTTGAAATACCATACCCAACCTGTCCCACCTGGCCCCATTTAGTTCTGGACAACTGAGAAATTTCTATTAAGATAAAGGTAGAAAGTTAATATAAATCTGTTCTTATGAAGCTGTTTGTGCTTATGAAGGTAGTTCATTGTAATTTATTATTTTAAAAAAACATTTAAGAATAAAAAACAATTTCAAGTACCCAGGAAATTCTTTGGTGGGCCTTGAGGAGTTTGGGAGTGGAGGAGTGTGCTGTATTTGTCATCTAGGGCATGTATACGGATGTCAAAAGCGGCGTCCTTGTCAACGGTCAGAACAGCGAGGAGTTTGGGGTTGGAGTCTGTGTGCATCAGGGATCTGTTCTCAGCTCCTTGCTTTTCATACTTGTGCTGGAAGCTCTGTCTCGCCAGTTCCGTACTGGTGTGCCATGGGAGCTTCTGTATGCCGACTACCTTGCTGTAATGGCAGACTCACTTGAAGAATGCATTGCAAGGTTGAAGGTATGGAAATAGGGTATGGAACGCAAGGGACTGAGAGTCAACATGAAGAAGACAAAGCTCATGGTCTCAGGACTGGGGCTTGACCTTCTTCGAGACTCTGGAGCGTTCCCCTGTGCAGTCTGTCGGAGTGGTGTTGGTGTGAACTCTATTCAGTGCTCGCAGTGCATGTATTGGGTGCACAAGAAGTGCAGTGGTGTTAGAGGAAGATTGGCTGAGGATACAGTCTATGTTTGCCCAAGATGCTGTGATCAGGCTCGACCGATTGACAATAGACCTGTCACACAGGTAGATGTGGATGGAACGCTACTCGACCTGGAATCCAACTTTTGCTACCTTGGAGACATGCTGTGTGCCTGCGGAGGATGCAAGCTTGCCATCGTCACCAGATGTAGTACTGCCTGGGGAAAGTTTAAAAGGCTTCTTACCTATTCTGACATCCAAGCATGTGTCCCTCAGGGCCCGTGGGAAAGTCTTCAACGCCTGTGTATATTCTGCCCTATTACGTGGTAGTGAAACCTGGGCACCTACTGCCCCGGACTTGCAGCGGCTTCGCGGGAACGACAGATCAATGGTCCGCTGGATCTGCAGAGTCAGAGATGATGAAGAAGTTTCTGCGGACACACTCTGTGCAATGTTAGGAGTGCAGGAGGTGACAGCAGCTCTCCCCACTAGGCGTTTGAGATGGTTTGGACATGTTGCACGCTCCTCTTCATGCATAAACTCCATCACAAGTATGATGATTCCTAGCGCCAGAAGAAGAGGGAGACCTAAAAAGACCTAGACTGAGTATGTTAAGGCTGATATGAAAATGTGCAGCCTTGGCAGCATCAATCCACTGAACAGAGAGGTGTGGGGATTGGGTGTTAGACACTCTAGCCACCTGCTGCCTACCCCAGTACCTGGGACACCTGCAGCAGAAGAAAAATAAACTCGGGATCAAGTCAAGTCAAGTTGACCCAGTTCAGGCCTGATAAAACATTCGGCCTGGTCTGGATCCAAACTTTTAGTTACTGATGGAAAAGTGAAAAAAAATTTATTCAATTTTGGGCATATGTGTCCTTTGACTCGCTGTTTCCCATATCAATGGGTCCAAATGCAAACTTATGAGTACAGAACAAGTCTGCAATACCATTGCATCCTGGGACTGGCTGAAATAAAACTTTTGCACCCCAGAGAAAAAATTAAGAGTAAAAGATGCAGGATGCGCAGGTAAAAAATCACTGTTTATGTTAAAAATGTAAATTAAAAAATTAATATCTGCACATGAGAAAAAAGCATGCAAAATTACCCAGCATGCAAAGAGTTAAAATAAATATTTCCTTGTTATTCTTAAATTCCATATTTAAAGGTACAAATCATTGGGCCAGCACACAAGAATTTGGTACTTACAGGGATTTTCCAACCTTTCTGAAGTTGGGGCCAGGGGCCTGTTGAATTTGGGGAAAAAACATTTGGACTGGTCATCAGAATTGGGAAAGTTTGATGCAGTCTAAAAGAACTGAACCACCGATTTAAATGGATTATAAACCATATTAGAAATTAGCAGTGTAAAGCTGTTGCTTTAATGGCCCATCTGATAGGAAATCTTGTGAAAATTTGCATAAAAATGTGTCAATGGAAACATGTTTTCATTCACATTTTTATGCAAATTTTCATGCATCTGTAACTTTGGTATTTTTGTTCGGATTTTCATGAAATTTTCACCAAAATGTAAAGCTGAGAGATTGGGAATGATATACACTATTTTGGGAATTTTTCGCTCATTTTTTAATTGGGAAGGGACGGATATTCAGCCCCAGATTTTTGGCGTAGGAAAATCCCTTACATCACATATGCAGTGATTTATTTACAATTTTGGGCTAATGGGTCCTGGGACTCGCTGTTTCCAATATCAATGAGTCCAACTGCAAACTTTTGAGTCCAGAACACTGTTTTTAATGACAAGTCTGCTATACTATTGCATACTGGGACTCACTGAAACAAATACTTTGCATACCAGAGACAAAATTATGCGCAAAAGATGCAGGATGCGCAGGTAACAAAATCACTGCATATGCCAAAAAGCCTCCTTTAGTCACCCATGCTGACATATCCAGTGGGGCTAGAGGTCTAGATTTTTTATCTGAGCCTTTGTCTACTTCCATACTTTATGTATGCCAGAAGCTTCTTGCCGACAAGATAAGTACCCGGCAAATCCTTTGTGGTGGCCCTTATTTAAAAAAATTCTTGAGTTGATTATTTGAGCCTCATCGCAAGAAAACCTGGCTTTGTGGTTTCTGATCAAGTAAGACTCAAACCAGTCTTCTACGTTACAGAGACTAGATAGAATGTTTAAACTGTGCATGTAGCAAGTTTATTAATCATACCTTCTAGGGATCGAAAAACAATAGTGCCGATCAGACTGCGCGGATGCGCAGGCTGGTCTGCACCTTTGTTGTTCACATTCAACAAAGTCAGTTTCCTCGCATGGCAGCCCAGTTTATAAGAATCATTTTCTTACATTTCCTGTTCCTAGGTTTTTATTGTGGATCCATTGGATAAGGAGAGCAGAGAACTTCTCAAGATGGCGGAAGCATTTTTGGTTCACAGCGTACCAATACGTATTGGTCTTGTGTTTGCACTGAAGCAGGGAGCCAGTGTTACAGAGGATGCAGGAGTGGCCCTGGCTTACGCCTTCAATTATATCAAACAAACAGACAGCGCAGAGAAGGGTCTGACCTTTATAACTGATGTAAGTTATGCATATGAGCATATGTCTGACAAAACCAATTTTGTCTTACGCCAAGTGATGGCTGTGTGGTATCATTGACATTCGGTAAGTTAGATTATAGTTTTTGCTGGAGGCTTGAAGAATGCTAATGTCCTTACCATAATATAGCTACCCACGAAACCCTTAGCAAAGACTCAGCTGGGCATCTGCCCAGCTGATCAAAGTTTTTGCAGGGTGTGCAAGGTCAAATTGTTTTTGTTAATCACAGGCTCACATATCACTGTTTGTTTTCTGGGGTATTCTTAATATCGGTCAAAATAACTCCCAACTTTAGAAATTGGAATAAAATATTATCAGAAACTTGGGCAGTCTTCAAATACCCAATCATGAGGCTGTCTGATGAGATGCTTTAAACCTGCATGGGTGAAAGTTTTCAGGATTATTTATGAATTCAGAAATTTAGTTTTAGTTTATCTAAATGTATTTGACCATTAAATGTGGAATTTTTGATATTTTGGAGGCATGCAGCAACTTCAAGTTTTAACTTCTGATTTTCTAAAGTTCAGGATTCTGGAAATTTTGAACTTTCACCCATGAACCTGCTGCTCAAAGTAGTAAAGTGTCTGTCCATCTTATAGTCCAGGGCCTTTTCCAGCTATTTTAGGAAAAGGCCCCTGGCTTGAATTGGGGAAAAATATGCGGCATTTTGGGATTTTTTTAGATGTGTAAACTGTTAAACAGTGAAAATAACCACTAAAACATGTGCATGATCATGATGATTTTATTCATGTGTATAATGATGAGTTAAATCAATGTATTATATCTTATTACTATCACAAAGTTACAGTTGTGCTCAGAGAGCAATTCTGCGTCTATTTCTCAATTAAATTCGCTCCCCAGTAAGATATTTTTTTAAGCTTCAGATTGGGATTTTTTCGGGGGAAATTGGGAAAAAAGGAGGATATTATGGATTGGGAATGGGGCCTATATTCGTCCCCTGGTGATAGGGAGAAAAGGCCCTGTAGTCTTTAGCTTCTAACTCTGCATATCTGTCTTTGACTAGGATAAAAGAAAAAATGCACACCAAAAATTGACACATGATTTTACAACTGCATCATTATTGGCGGGTCCTGTAGCGCAATAGGTAGTAAGTCTCACTGCTGATCCAGGGTTCGTGAGTTCAATCCCAGTCTGGCTCCATACTTTTGCTTAGATTGATCATGAAATATTTTCTGTGGTCATTCTCCACCTTCTGCCGATTCAAGAAGGGTTGTTGTCAATTACAATTGAAAGTTTGTACAAGGAGTGCTTGTTAACCGCCTGGTCTAAGCTTGCCTAGGAAAAGTGTGGTTAGGTGAACTGACCATAGCTGTTGACTGGGAGGTTAAACCACTAACCAAACAAACAAAACATCATCGTTGCTCAGGCCTTTAGTTAAGAGTGTGTACCAAAATAATAATTTTCTTATTTCTCAAACAAAACATATGTTGTGGGTACTCAAAAGAACTGTCTCAATGAGATGGTTCTTTTGAGCACCCACAGCATACGCTAACACTGATGGGAAAGAAATATTTACAATTACAAATTTACAATGCTCAAAAATTTTGTTTATCTAAACCTGTGCATTACTCAAAAAGAACCTTGTATGCACTTATAATAGCATGAGAACTTACTAGTATGTTGAATATTGTACAGGGCCCTAGATAAAGAGTGCATAATCAAAACTACTTTTCTTTCTCAACAAAAATATATGTTGTGGGCAGCGCCCTAGATAAGCTTTTGGGTCAATTGGGTATTTACGCAACGTGGTTATCCTCAATTGCGTACTTGCAAAAACAATTGCGTATTTTCATATTTTTTACGCCACGTTTTTTTCTTCTGTAATTACACGTTTTCTTATTGCATGAAGCCATCGGAAATGTGCTTGCATATTTATTCACTCCCATCGTCTGCCTTTCTAAAGTATCAAACTAGCGGGTTTTATTGTACCTGAAGCAAATCTCATCCCCTTGTTGACATTCGAGCGTGTACACTTTGCAAAAGTTTCACTTTCATCACAGTGTTTTTCCGCGAAATTCTGGACCGGGCACCAATATTTTCATAAAACTGGAGTTATATTTAGCGCTCGCTGGTAAAAAAAAAAGTCAATACCCGACTGGCATTTGTTTATTACCCAAATAGAAAGGAAATGGACCAAATGGTATGCAATGACATTGCATGTAATTGCATACCGATCGTTAGAATTGCTTTTCGGTACGATCACATTTAATTTTAATTGCTTTTTTTGAGGATTTAATTGCATATTTATGCAAATACGCTGCTTATTTAGGGTGCTGGTTGTGGGTACTCAAAAGAACCGTCTCAAAGAGACGGTTCTTTTGAGTACTCAAAACTTATGTTTAAACTGATAAGAAAATATTCACAATTTTATGCTCAAAATTATGTTTCAAAATTCAAAATTTTGAGCGTAAAATTGTGTTTATTTGAACTAATGCCTCCATGACACCTAGTTGATGCATGGCTTTTCTTCCTTTTGACAGGTTTATGAAGCAGTTGGTGAGAAGGAGTTGACCCAAGCTACGGTGGTGACGGAATTCATCAATCAGTACACTGGAGATGATGTTGAGGAGGTGTTTGGCAGTGATAGTGAACACGATTTTGTTAGAAAGGTAATTTAAGATTTTGATAGAAATTTTGTTAGAAAGGTAGTTTGAGAATTTGTGTGAAGGTAATTTAAGATTTTGTTAGGAAGGTAATTTGAAATTTTGTTAGAAAGGTAATTAAAGATTTTGTTAGAAAGGTCATTAAAGATTTTGTTAGAAAGGTCATTTAAGATTTTGTTAGAAAGGTAATTTAAGATTTTGTTAGAAAGGTAATTTAAGATTTTGTTAGAAAGGTATTTTAAGATTTTGTTACAATGGTAATTTGAGCTTTGACATGACAAAACCATCAAAATGAGTGTGCGCCGAGCGAAGACTCAGATCAGACTTGGCATCGGCCCAGTCCGATCAGCCTTGGCTGTGCACTTAGTGGGTAACTATTGATCCATGTTTCCTTCATGCAGACCGCAAAGACTGATCAGGCTGAGCTGATTCCTGGCTGATCTTGTGAGTCTTCTCATGATGCTCAGCCACAGTGTTGGTTTTATCATGTCACAGCTCATTCAACATTTGTTAGAAAGGTAAATTTTCCATGATTTTGTTGGTTAACGAGTACGAAAAGTACCGAGCCGCGTAAGGCAGTTGATAGCGAGTCAGACTTCAGATCAAGCATAGCGAGTTTGATCCCGGCCCCGTACCATTATTTCATGGAGATTGATCATGAAATAATTTCTACGATCATTCTCCTCCTTCCGCTGATTCAAGAAGGGTAGTTGTCAGTTACAAGGGAAAGTATGTGCACGAAGTACTGGACAACAGCTTAGTCAAGCTTGCCCAGGAAAAAAGTGTCGTTAGGTGAACTAATCTCAACATGACCATATCTGTTGACTGGGATGTAAAACACCAACCAAAACAAAGTACAAAAAGTGAGCAAAATTTTGTTAGATAATCAATACTCAATCTCCCTGTGACCCTTTGAAGTACACATTGGGTCCCATATTAATATTTATGGAAAAATCTATCCGAATACAAAGGGTTGAAGTGAGATGTTTTATTAGAAAGCTAATGAGTACTAGGGTCCACGACAATTCGTCGAAAGACACTTCGTCGAATACGACATTTGGTCGAATTAGACAACTGGTCGAATGTAACGTTTGGTCGAAATGGACAGTTGGTCGAATCTTGTTTTTCGTCGAAATGTTTCTAAAATTTGTCTAAAACTGGTCGAAAATATCAAACATTTATCAAGAAAAAAACGGAAGTGAAACAACTTTATTTTGATTTAGGGTATACTCGATTTTCACAAAAATGCAAAACTTGGGCAGAGTCTAGTATCTTATATTATAGATACGCGATCCCTCTGAGTTACTCCATGCCGAAAACATTTCAAGGTACGTAAATTAGGCGATTCTTCTTGGTGAGAATACAAAAAGCCAAAGGTAACAGCTGACTTATAACAACTCCGTGAATAGTGTATAACTGATAAAAGTGTTTAGGCGCAACACTGAAAGTTCCATGGGACATGGGTGTTGCAAATTTGCATCAGTGCAGAGGATGATTACTCTTTCTGAACCTTCCTCGAATCGAATGTCACACAACAACCACTGGTCACCTTTGCTAGACTTCTACCAGGCTTCAGGAATAGTTAAATCTTTCAAAGATTTTGGGAGCTCGGGAATGAACTTCCTTCGTTGGCTGTGAATTGACCACTTCACGGTAGGTTCCTTAGGCCAGTAGCCTCTAAATTCAGCAGGCAAGTCTTTGGCTAATTCTTTATTCAGGATTTTGGATGGAGCTTCCTGTGGAGCTTCCTGTGTTTTGGTGGCGGCTTCTCTTATCCTGGCCATAGAATGCCATAGAATGCTGCATGTTCCTACCGTTATAATACCGTTACAACCAAGTACGCCACAAAAATAACAACACAATGCACTCGTAAGGTAAGGTGAATTGTAATTATGCATTAAGATATTTTTCGACCAAATGTCGTAGGTAAAAAAAGGAGTAGACTAAGTGTCACATTCGACAAACTGTCGTAGTAGACCAATTGTCTTTGTAGACTAATTGTCGTATTCGACGAAGTGTCTTTCGACGAGTTGTCGTGCACCCTGAGTACTATAAGATCAAAATAGTTTTCTTAAGGGTGCCTTTAATCATTGTATTGTTTGTTCTTTCAGAGCAGTGATGATTTTGTGAGCAAGTCAGGACTGAGTGATTTCCCTCAAGTTTTGATGAATGGTGTTCCACTGAACAAGAAAGACCTGACACAGGATGGCTTTGAAGAGGGCGTAATCACACAGATCATGACCATGACCCCCGAGATACAGCAAGCTGTCTATCAAGGTCGTCTCCACGACGGACACACTACGCTTGAATGGCTCATGGAACAAGAGCATGTGTTACCGCGGCTCAATTCTCGTGTCCTTACCCCACCCAGCTCTACACTTGATCTAACAGAAAACATCGAAGCGAGCATATTTCAGGATCCCGACTCGTTCGGGATGATGACGTCGAAAGATATGGCCGGGATTATGGCGGGAAATATAAATTATTTAAGAAGAAACGAGGAAGACAGTTTGAGTGCAGTATCTATGTGGATTGTGTGCGACCTTCACACACCTCATGGCAGAGACCTGGCGTACTCAGCTCTGAAGAGATTGAAGCATTCACATGATCTCCGAGTCGGATTTATATTCAATAGAAACGAGCCTGGAGATGTTAAAGTAGATGTGAACAAGGCTGTGTATGTGGCGGTAAATACCCTGCCGCTGAGCCACGCGAAGAACTTTGTTACCAAATTAGTGAAGGAAGAAAACTATGTAGCATTGCAGGATGGTTCTAAAACTCTGGAGGATTTGGAAGTACATGTAAGTTACTTCATCAAATGACATTACTGTTATTCAGTGAACAAGGTCATGTCATAATGTTATGACCACACGTTACATAACACTTTTGACGGGAACGAGTAACCTCACAATGATGTCCATAACAACAATACAAATTTTCATTGAAATAAACAAACTTTGAAGGTGATAAAATAACATTTAAATTTAAAAGGTCATATGATAAACAGAATCTTACACTCGTGATCATTTCATATTAAATTAATTAAACTGCATTTCACCAGGGTCTGCACTTTTTGCTGAGATTAGACAGAAATACATCATAATTAAGGAAATTCTACCTGTGACCTCTTTAAGTACATAATGGGCAGTCCCATACTTATTGTATGAATATGTATGGGAAAATCCATCAGAATAAAAAGGGTTGATATATGTCTTTCTTGGTTGACAGGGTATGGATATGAAAGCCTACAAGAAAGCGTTGGCTGATCAGTCTGACAATTACCTCCAGGCACACAGGGCTTTTGTTGATAAAGCACTTGGCTTTGCTGAAGGACAGAGGGGAATACTGACCAATGGAAGGGTAAGGCACACTTTAATCAGATAGCAAGCCCACATATATAATTTAACTGAATCATTTCCTTAGAATGGACAGAAACTTCCTGAAGTTGGGGCCAGGGGCTTGTTGAATTTGGGGAAAAAAGCATTTGGACCTTCAAAATTGGTAAAATTTGATGCATTCTAAAAGAACTGAACTGCCATTTGAATTGGATTAGAACCATAAAAAATTAGCAGTATAAAGCTGTAACATGTTTGTTGCTTTAGTTGCCCTTCATATAAACTCATGAAAATTTGCATAAAAATGTGAATGAAAACATGTTTTCATTTACATTTTTATTCAAATTTTCATGCATCTGTAACTTTGCTATTTTTGTAAAACTAAACAATTGGGAATGATATACTCCATTTCGGGAAGTTTTTGCTTATTTTCTAATTGGGAAGGGGGCCGATATTCGGCCCCAAGACATACGTTGTTGGTACTCAAAAGAACGGTTGCAACAAACGGTTAAAGGTATGTTAAAGTAAATTCTTTGCTCAAAAATGCAAAACAAAATTGAACGTATAGCAGGCAGTAAGTTTTTCTCTTTATGCATATTTGATGTCACACAGCCCAAAATGGCTGCTCTCCATAGCTTCTCTTATGTTTTGTTACTTTCATGTTTATCCTGCGATTTTGATCTGGTTTGCAGAAGATTGCACGGTTAAATATAAATAAGGACTTGTATGTCAGGTTCACTTGATTTCAATGTTGCGTTCCCCTTCAAGCAGTTGAAAATCTTCCTATTTGATCCCCAGATTTTTTTTATTTACCAGGTTTTGGGTCCACTAGGAGAGGAGGAAGAGTTTCTACCAGAGGATATTGATCTCTTAGAGGTGTATGTGAAACAACAATCGGCCAAACAGATCAAGTCCGAACTAAAATCTATGGGATACAAGGGAGATAAGTATGTTGAGCAGGGTTCGCACAGGCTTGAAAAGTCCTTGAATATAGATGGCATTCTTGAATTGATCTAAGGCTTGATAATTAAATCTGCTTAAAGCTGCAAAGTCTGCAACTTTTGATTTTCTATTTTTATATAGTGATTCTAATTTTCAAGAACACAGTAATATAGTTAAAATTTGGATATACGTTTTACCAGTTGCGCAAATATTTAACAAATTACCACTATCAAAACAACAGCATTTGTTAAAAATTAATTGTCTAGTATTTCTGTAGGGACGTTAATAATTACCAACAAGAGAAAAACACCTGTTTTTTATTTTTAATGAAGATGATTTACTTTTTCATGCCGTTTTCAGCTGTAGTGAAAAGATTTATGGCGAAAGCATAACTTAATTCTATGTTAACAAATGATTTAAAAAGAAAAGAAAATTTTTCCGAAAATGTTCATAATTTCAGACCTAGTCACTTTAAAAGTACTGGAGAATTACTCTAAATTTTGAAAAATCCTTGAAAAGTCCTTGAACTGTACTATCTTCTGTTGTTGGATTTAACTCTGTTAACCCTTCGTATTTGGGAAACCCCTAAACGAGTACTTTTACAAACAGTGAAGATCCAGATGAAAGGCAGCATAATGCTGCATTTCATCAGGGTTTACACTGTTAGAAAAGCTAAAAAAGATCCTCAGACAAAACAATACAATATTTGTTGAAAATTATAACCTGTGCAATGAACTATCCCAAGTTTATTGTATCAAACCAGAAGGAAGAATCTATTAGTATACAAAGGGTTAATGGAGACCTAAATTAAACTCCAGCTGATAAGTGTTTAGACCTAATTTTTTGCAATAACTTTTTATCTTCAATTTTAGCAAAATATGTTCGCGATGAAAGTTGTATAGGAGAACTTCCGCCAACTTCTCCAAAAGGTCTTGTGCTTGTGGCACAAACAGATTTTTGTGTATATAGATGAAGATTTTGCAATAAATTGAATTCGTCCTAAATTTCTAAGTCTTTTAATGACAGCTATAATTCGTATAGGCGTGATAGAAAGGGGTAGTTTCTAAAAAAAAAATTTGGAAGCGGTGCATATCCCGTTCTTCAAAGGCTGTGCATAACATAAAACTGCCGTTGACATGCGCAGAATTTATCGTGCATATGCAGAATCAACTTAAAGCAGGCTCATTTATAGGAACAAAGGCTGGGTTATCGCATGACGTGCATTTTTCTCTTATGCCCGTGCTATGAAATGAACGGTTTTGAGATGACCCTACTAGTTTAACGCACGAGCGAATTAGGCGCGATTTCTATTATATTTGAACAAGCCACCCATCGCTTTAGTAATTGAATTAGGGCGGTGCTATGTAACTTTTTGACTGACATCTTGAACTTAGTTTATTTGCGCTTTGCTTAAAATCTTCGATGAGTGCATCTAAGCACAGAGGAACCTGCAGCATCTAGGATGCTGGAATCATTTGGAGAAGTTGGCGGAGATGTTCCTTTATACTTTTCATCGCGAACACATTTTGCTAAAATTGAAGATAAAAAAGTTATTGCGAAAAATTAGGTCTAAATACTTATCAGCTGGAGTTTAGTATAAAATTTCATACACTGCACCAAATAATGGTACATTACAACAATTTAATACAATGCCAACAATAATTGTTGTGAATAGAGGAAAAAGGATTCACAGGCCTTTAGTTAAGAGTGCATACCAAAAATATTAATTATCTTATTTCTCAACCGTAACATGTTGTGGATACTCAAAAGAACCGTCTCAATGAGACAGTTCTTTTGAGTACCCAAAACATGCTTTGACCTATTGTTAAGAAAATAATAGCAATATTAGCCTCAAAATGATTGCTACATACATGCCATAAACTGTGGACTGAAATCTGTGAGATAAACCAAAATTTTAAGGGAGATTTGATAAAATTCTGTGATATTTTCACAAAAATCACTTTGGAACTCCCCCAAAAATAGCCAAAAAGCTTTTATTTTAATGTAAGAAACTTGTGATAAACACAATAAAATATGATTTATGACTATTTCTTTATAAGATATGTTTTAAGATGGTCTGAAAACTCTGCGAGATTTGAAAATCTTATTGGAACAGGCTTTCAGTAGGGCCAAATTCTGCAAGATTTTATTTCACAGTGTGAGGTATGGCATGTGTGTTGCTAATTAGGACCTACGAATATACATGATTATATTGTAGAGGGAGTGATCTTGTGATGAAAATTGGTGGACTGCTTGGTACGAAGTCATCTCAGACGAGAAAGAAGATTCACTATCACAATGACAGGAATAGGTACAAATGTTTTTCACACCTTTGCTTATAGTAGATCATATATGTCCTAAGATTGAAGAAGCACACTGCCCGTGTAATGTTTAGCTCACCTTGAGCAAAGGCCTGGCCCCGAGGTTATAAAACTTTTTTCGTGCTCGACTTAATTGAGCACGAAATTTCAACTGCTAATAAAATTAAAATATCGACAAATAAAAAAGTGTCTTGCTTTAAGTCTCTCAGATGCTGTATTTATAATGCAAATTAATGTTAAAATGCCAACAATTGTTGGCATTTTAAACAAATTGTTGGCATTTTAAACATTTATGAGCAGGATAAATTTCGTGCACGGCTGAGTTGAGCATGGAAAAAGTTTTATAACCTCTGGGCCTGTCCGTCGTTAGCTTTTTACATTTTCAACATGCTAGGCCCCCTAGCACAATGGGTAGTGAGCCTTATTGCTGATCCAGGAGTCGTGAGTTCAATCCTAGCCAGGCCCCATACTTTCGTTTAGATTGATCATGAGTGAAATATTTTCTATGGTCATTCTCCCCATCGATTCAAGAAGGGCTGTTGTCAGTTACAAACTAAATTATGTGCACTGAAGACTGGTTAATGCTTAGTCTAACAGGACTTTAGTGAAGAGTGCAAAACAGAAAAATAGCTTTCTTATTCTTCAACCAAAAACACATGTTGTGGGTACTCAAAAGAACCGTCTCAATGAGACGGTCAGCACCCTAGATAAGCAGCGTATTTGCGTAAATACCCAATTAAAATCCTCAAAAAAGCAATTAAAATGAAATGTGTGCGTACCGAAAAGCAATTCTGACCATCGGTATGCAATTACATGTGATGTCATTGCATACCATTTGGTCCATTTCATTTCCATTTGAGTAATAAACAAATGCCAGTCTGGTATTGATTTTTTTTACTAGCGAGCGCGCAATATCACTCCAATTTATGAATAAAATATTGGTGCCCAGTCCAGTATTTCGCAGAAAAACACAATGATGAAAGTGAAACTTTGCAAAGTATACACACTTGAATGTCAACAAGGGGATGAATTTGCTTCAGGTACAATAAAATCCGCTAGTTTGATACTTTAGAAAGGCAGAGGATGGGAGTGAATAAATATGCAAGCACATTCCTGATGGCTTCATGCAATAAGAAAACATGTATTATAAATCACAGAAAAAAACGTGGCGTAAAAAAATATATGAAAATACGCAATTGTTTTTGCAAGAACGCAATTGAGGATAACCGGTTGCATAAATACCCAATTGACAAAGAACTTATCTAGGGCGCTGGACGGTTCTTTTGAGCACTCAAAACATTATGCTAAAATTTATGGGTAAGAAAATATTTACAATTTTAAATTGAACTTTTTTGTTTATCTAAACCTGTGGTCTAAGCTTGTCCAGGAAAAAAAATGTGGTTAGATCAACTGACTCTCTCAAAATGACCATAGCTGTTGACTGGAACATTCAACTACAAACCAAACAAACAACCATTTTCAACATCTCCTAAATTGCTAAATTTCAGATTTAGCTGAAACTTTATGTGAGGCATGAGTGCACCATGGATCTTCAGTATTGCTGAAATCATTCCGTTCAAATATCCAATATGGCCACCATGGCAGACATTTTGAAATTCTTCAAATGCCATCTCCCAACCGAATGTCGGATTGAGCCAAAACTTGGTGTGTAGGAAACATCGGGGCAACATGGAGATTCAAATTTGTTAAAATTATTCTGTTCGGATCACTGTTGTAGCCATATTGAAATTCTTTAAATGACATCTCCTTGGAGGAATGCAGTGATTCAATGGTAGAGTGCTTGACTTGAGGTAGAGAAGGCACTGTGTTGTGTCCTTGAGCAAGACATGTTATCCTGGTTTATTCCTTTTTCTCCAATTTTAGAAATTCTTATTCCTGTTATTCCTACTATGTAAATTTAGGACAAGTTACCTGTATAGTATAGTCTGTTTCAGAATCATTTTACTTCTTCACAGTAAATCCATTAATCTTGGGATTAGCTTAAAAACAGTATGATAAGTCATAATTAATTCAAATGTTTAAGCTAATTTCCAATTAAAACACTAATCCTTAATTTGAACAAAATTCTAATCAACTTTTTAAACTAATTGATAATGAAGCTTTCATCTGTTTATAATTTATGAATCTTTATTTATCTAAAACATAACTACAATAATTAATGCCTTTTAATTAAGCAATTGACGATTAATTGCACAATTAAACCCGTTCATTAATGCAATCAATAGAACAATTCATTAAAGTGAAAACAGATCACTTAGGGCTTATATACTCTGAAGGATTTTATGTATCATCCAAAGTTCTAAAATATGGCAAATGTACAAGTTCAAGTAGATTTTGTGAAGAACAAGCACAGTGGTCAGAGTCTTTTTAGGGGGCTACAGGTATATGCACTCTGAAAAGTACAGGAAGACAGGAAAATGTCCCAACATGAGTAAACATTTTCTGACTGGGACATAAAAAGCATCAACACACACACGCGCAAAAAAGGTTTGGCTTTCTTACTAATTGATGCCTTGCATCAATTTTTTGTCTTTTATTCTTGAGTTGTGTATCTGTTCAGGCCTCCAGATATATAAGAGTGTTTAATTGAAACTATTTTTCTTAATTCTCAACCAAAACATATGTTGTGGGTGCTCAAAAGAACCGTCTCAATATGACGCAAAAGAACAGTTTCAATGAAACCCCAAAACGTATGTTTAAATTGATGGGCAAGAAAATAGTCACTATTTTACTCTCAAAATTTTTGCCTTACTGAACCCATGCTGTTGTTATGTTATTTACAGTGTAATAAGACTACCGGCTGATCCCAACAGTCCAGCCTTCCAGATAGAGGCCATTGTAGATCCTGCTTCTACTGCTGCTCAGAAACTCGCACCCATCCTTATGGTAAATAAATGGTCAATACTATAGATATTGATACTTATATCGCATACATGCAAAAATCTCCAATAATGGCCCATGTTGATGCATCCAGCAGGGCTATATGTCTAAACTTTGGTCTGAGTCTTCATCTACATCCATAAGTTTGGTATGAGAGCAACCAAGACTCTGGCCATTCTGCACGTTTGAGGAAGCTTTCCTGAGCCGTCAATGCTTGATACAATCGTGAAAGTCCGGCACATTTCGAGAATCTAATCAAGTTTCCGGTGTACGTAAGGCGTGTTACGCATAGTACTATGTGCGAAAAAGCTTTATTTATTAGCCGGAACTGGCGTAAGTAAAAAATAGTACTGTAGCATCTGGGTCCAGTCCTATCAAAATCCATTATTTTGATTACCTGAAACATTTTATCAACAGAATAAATGTAGTTTATTATTTTTCAATAAAATATTGCTATAGCGATATTTTATTGAAAAAACATAGACTTCATTTATAACCGTTTGTTTTGCTGCAATCACACTTGTTATGGTGTTGGCATGGTTTCTGTGAAATCAGTTCACATTATGTTATGTCAGCGTCACGTTATCAAAGTAGATCCTCAATGTACATCCGAGGTCTGATTCCACGGAATTGGCCGAGGCAGTTCCGATTGTACTCGACAATGTGATAAGTACCAAAATCTCATGTGCTGGCCTAAGTAGCTGTAACTTAATTAGAAATATATGAGCCGGGACATAAGATTTCCAACAATGTGGTATGTGCAACCAGCAAAGCCTCAGATCAGCCTGCGCATATGCGCAGTCTGATCAGAGCCTTTGCTAGTCGCTTGAATATTCAAGCAGTGTTAAACTACTGACTGAACATCATTTGGAGTTCCTACGCTTAAAAGGAGGCTGCACAGGCTCGTCTGAGTCTACACTTGTCAAAATGCCACATTGTTGGAAATCTCATGTCGCGGCTCAAATATAGTCCAGCACACAAGAGTCGACGAAGACTTTTTTAGAGCCTACACGCAGTCTCCCCAGACATTCACTGCTCCCATACACAATAAAAAGAAGTAAATGAAACGTCAGACCATACATTAGGTCCCTACTCTTTGTTTAATGGGTAATTTTGCATGTTGATTGTCCTCTGCTGATATTTTTCAAAATCATCTTTGTTGAAAAAATCTTTTCAGGCAACCTATCTGAGTGTCAAACAGTTTGAACTCCGATCAGGACCGACATTCGGTCGATTTGGGTCCAAACAGTTTGCAAAGGTTATCAGCAGATGACAAAAGTTGCGGCTAGAAAGGACAGAGTTAAAGGCCCTTTCATTTCTAGAGGGGCTAGTAGTTTTTTTTTGGTCTGAGTCTTCATCTACATCCGTACTTTGTGAATGCCAACAGAAAACGTTCAAGAGAATCTCGCCTGAGACTTCTTTGCTCGACAAATCTCATGTGTTGGCTTGGCTCATATGGGCCTCATCCCAAGAAAATCTGTCTTCGCCTGTAGCGAGTTTAGATATGATACTTTTCAGAAAGCCAATAACAAAGGCGCTGATCAGACTGCACAGATGTGCAGGCTGGTCTGTGCCTGTGTTGTTTGCAAACCCCCGTAGACAGGTTTTCTAGCATCAAGGCCCATATCGTGTTGTGAACAGTTTTCATAGCTTTAATTATACACATCGTAGTGTGCTAAACAGGCATTGTGTGTAACTTGTTATGTCCCAGGTATTGTAAATTGTGGGCCTGTGCATGCATGAATGCGTACAAGGGCCATAACTTTTAAAAATGATATTTCAAACTTTTGATGTTTTCATTTCTATTAAAGTAAATTTCCTGTCATATATGATAAATACAATTTTACATTTGTTTTCACTTATATATAGAGGATCTTACATGAGTTCTTATGTATTATTGAATTTTATTAAATGAGTTGAGGAAAAGCGATAAAGGGATAGTTTAATTAAATCATTAAATACAGGGGCACAATTGATAGATTCTATTTTTCTTATGACATTGAAATTACTTTGAGATCGCATTTTTGGTGCGAAAAAATTAAAATTTTCTCACTTTTGATGCAAAATTGTTATGGACGTCATTATACATAATGTTACTAAATATGTATTATCAATTTGATGGTTTTATATCACTTCTAGATGGGATGTCATGTAAGAATAATGAACAAATTATTTAACTCATTGGAAAAAATGAGAAGCTGCGTGGCAAAGTCTAGCATCTTGTCATTTTGTCCCAAATTTCTTTCGCGTACCAAAAAATTAATTTTCTTATTTCTCAACCAAAACATATGTAGTGGTTACTCAAAAGAACCGTCTCAATATTTACAATTTCACGCTCCGAAATTTGTTTATCTTAACTTATGTGCACTGCTGATAGGTCCTCTGTTTCATGTTGTCCATTCGTCTGACCTTCCACGCTCATATATGATCATTTTTCTTTGTTCTTGCAGGCCCTTAAAGAGGTTACCAATATGGATATCACAATATTCATGAATTGTCAAGATAAACTCTCGGAGATGCCACTGAAAAGGTAGCTACAAAACAGAGGTGTGGAAAAAGCAGTTTGATACTTGCCTAGGGGCAAGTAAATGGCCAAAATGTGCCTTATCCAAATAATTTTTTTACCTTCCTCAAAAGACAGATAATGCACAAAGAACTTAGATTAGCCCTTCCTGTGCCAAAAACATTTATACACTCTTTTAACTCTTTCTAGTCTAGTGATTCCTGAATGGGTTCTTTGGCAAACAGTGAAGACCCAGATGAAATGCAGCATGATTTGGCATTTCATCTGGGTCTACACTGTTTGCTCAGGGTTCCCACAAGCACTGGAAATCATGGAAAACCTGGAAAATCACTAAAAAAGTTCCATGCATGGAAAAATCATGGAATTGGAAAAAAACTGAATAATCATGGAAAAATCATGGAATTTTGTGAGATAATTTGAAGAAACCACCAGTTGCCAGAAAAGTAGCTGTCGGACACATATGTCCGACAGCCAGTTTTCTGGCTACTGGTGGTTTCAAGTTTTAATTATTTCAAAATGTATGCATGGTCTGTCTACAAGCATGCTGTTGTTGCTGCATTCTAGATTTATACTCAGAGTGGTGAAGATGCTGCTAAAAGAGGAGGCTGGAGGCAGTACATTAAAAAGTCATGGAAATTACATTGTTGATCATTGAAAATCATGGAAAAATCATGGAATTGTGATTTTGAATTTCTGTGGGAACCCTGTTTGCTATGATAAAGACAATCTTCAGCAGAAAAAATACAATTTTTATGTGAAAATTTCATTATAACGTGTTACCCATCAATTATATATACAATGGACCATCCCATATAACTACATGTATGAGAAAAATTTGTTTGCACGCTGTCTTCTGAACCAATGGCCAGATTTTGAACAAACTGGCACATATACATCAATTGGAGAACCTTAATAAATGATTATATAATTGTATTGGTGACCTTGACCTAATTTTCGAGGTAACCAGGGCCATATAACTCTTTCAAAAACCCTTGTCTGCACCCGATCTCTGAACCAATATTTTGACCAAACTGACATGGATACATCATTGGGAAAACTTTAATAAATGATAAGATTTTTGTGACCTTGACCTGATTTTTAAGGTCACCAGAGTCATATAAATATAAAGCAGGATGCAAATGTGTCAGTTATCTGTCTTCAAAAGTGTTTATGAACTGTCATCATTTCTGTGGGTGAACTGTCTTATTCCTCTAAAAAGAACTCTGTGTCCTCTTAGAAGATCATAATGTGTGCTTTTTAGATCAAATACAGCATTTATACATGCCTCTAGATAAGAGTTCATAGTCAAAAATTATTTTTCTTACTTTTCAACCAAAGCATATGTTGTGGATACTCTAAAGAATCGTCTCAATGAGATGGTTCTAAAGAATCGTCTCAATGAGACGGTTCTTTTGAGCACCCAAAACAAATGTTTAAAAATGATGGATAAAGACATATTATTGTATAGAAACCTATTTGTATAGCTGTTTTAACCCATTGTCAAATGAACGAAAATCCATGTTCAAATCAGGAGATTTACGTGCTGTTTGAATATGGGTTTAAACTTTAAAACACTTCTAATAAGTTACTTACACAATGTTATATGCAGAAAGTGTTGCGGACCAGACTGATCATTTTGCCGATGCTTTTGTTCATGAAAATGTTGCGCACGGCCATGACTTTGTGACGACGTTATGACGTTCGAAAGTTTACAGTCTACGCCATTTTGTTTAAAGAATTTCAGTGTAAGAAAAGGAATATTTTAATGTTTAACAGCATTTTCAGTGCAAATTTAGTTGGAATAAGGTAAAATATGCAAGAATAACAATCACACATGTTTGTTTCATTGCATTAACACTTGCCGGGTCCCTCGGAACATGTTTGAGCAAATGGCCTATCGGCTTTGTGTTCAAACACATTCCTCGGGACCCGGCAAATGTTAATGCATGAAAAAGCATGTGTGATCCCTATATTCACAATTTCAACTCGAAGTTTTTGTTTATCCAGACCTATGTTTATTCTTTTTTAGCTTCTATCGCTATGTGCTAGAACCAGAACTGACATTCAAAGTTGATGGTAGCTTGAGCCTGGGACCCAGTGCCAGATTTGATGATCTCCCACAGAAGTCTCTCCTTACCCTAGGCATGAGTCCACCAGAGAGTTGGCTAGTAGAAGCAGTTAGGACACAGTATGATCTTGACAACATTCTTCTCGAAGAGGTAGGTATAGGGCTCTCCTTTCCCTAGGCATGAGTCCACCAGAGAGTTGTCAATTTCCCATTTTTAGATGGTGATGTTCCTCGTTCTACATCCTATGGAGTCTATATCTCTCAACTCATTCGTTTTGCTAGAGCATCTAGCTATGTTACTGACTTCAACACTCGCAATAAATTGTTAACTCAGAAACTTCTTAAACAGGGCTATCGGTATCATAAACTTCGCAAAACATTTTCAAAATTTTATAGACGATATTATGATTTGATTTCTAAATTCCAAGTTGGACTTAAATCTCTCTTGCGCCAAGGACTTTCAGAACCTGATTTCTATGGTGACTTGGTGTATAAGTTGAAGAAGATTGTTGGCTCTAATAATTTTTCAGCGCAGTTCATTAAAATAATTTCCCATTATAAAAAGATTGGCTATAATATTAATTATTGCAACAGACTGCATGCTTGGTAGTCAACCCAATCACGGTTGGCAACTTTGCTTTCCTCTTTAATTGCACGCCGGTAGGTCGGACTTCAGACTCTATGATGGTTCCGACTTAAAGACTTATCTATTGATGAGATGGTAGGGGCCTGATGCTTTGGCTGTTTGTCGGGCCCACCGGGGTTTACCTGTTGGATTTCTTTTGCTCCGGTATTCAATTTAATTTACTGTTGAGTCCTTATCCTTGCTTTATCTCCTTCTTATATCTTGATTTATATGTTTTAGGAAATGATGCATTGATAAGTTAGGGGTCTTTCATGCAAACCAAATATCTATGTGTCTTGATCCACATCTGAATTAAGGGTGAGGTTGGCGCCGTTAAACCGGTTTAAGCCCTCCAGTAAAATATTTTACTGACCGTTCCAAGGCGGTACTTCTTTTGTGGATCTTTTATGTTTTTGTTCTGTCTTGTGTTTGATGTGTTTTGTGCGCGTCTGTTTATATGTGCTTTGTGGTCACCTGCTGGGAATGGGCTGACCTCTTGGCTCTCGTTTGTGCTGTCTTCTGTGAGTTTGTCATTTTCCCATTGGTATCCTGGGTCAGGTGTGGTACTTGATTGTATCGTTTCCTGATCTTTGCAACCTTACTTACTTTGGCTAGTAGAAGCAGTTAGGACACAGTATGATCTTGACAACATTCTTCTGGAAGAGGTAGGTATAGGTCTCTTCTTACCCTAGGCATGAGTCCACCAGAGAGTTGGCTAGTAGAAGCAGTCAGGACACAGTATGATCTTGACAACATTCTTCTGGAAGAGGTAGGTATAGGTCTCTTCTTACCCTAGGCATGAGTCCACCAGAGGGTTGGCTAGTGGAGGCAGTTAGAACACAGTATGATCTTGACAACATTCTTCTCGAAGAGGTAGGTATAGGTCTCTTCTTACCCTAGGCTTGAGTCCACCAGAGGGTTGGCTAGTGGAGGCAGTTAGAACACAGTATGATCTTGACAACATTCTTCTCGAAGAGGTAGGTATAAGGCTCTTCTAACTCTAGGCATGAGTCCACCAAAGAGTTGGCTAGTGGAGGCAGTTAGAACACAGTATGATCTTGACAACATTCTTCTGGAAGAGGTAGGTATAAGGCTCTTCTTACTCTAGGCATGAGTCCACCAAAGAGTTGGCTAGTGGAGGCAGTTAGAACACAGTATGATCTTGACAACATTCTTCTCGAAGAGGTAGGTATAAGGCTCTTCTTACTCTAGGCATGAGTCCACCAAAGAGTTGGCTAGTGGAGGCAGTTAGAACACAGTATGATCTTGACAACATTCTTCTCGAAGAGGTACACTTGTGTAGTCTAATTTGGCGTATCTGCTAGTTTAACTCACTCCAAATAGTATTCCCCAAACAACTCTAAAACATCATTTTGTGGTTTAATAATATGAAACAAATCAATAAGTATTTGACAATATCATTTTGTAGTGTGAATCCAAATTAAATATAAAAACAATTAGAAAAACAACTGTTTTTAACTAAATCCCAAGACCCGTCCACAAATCTGGCATTTAGAAGACTGTTTTGTCAGTGATGGTAATAAAACTGCCAAGAATATATGCTGCATTGATTGTAGAAACCAAAAACGTGTAATAAACCCAACAAAAATCTTTTTATGTTCAAGGCAACAAGAAAATAGACACTGGTGTGTCACATTAGCAGACATTTTTCCTGATCCTGAAACAGGGGTGTTAATGACGTTGAGCCCTTATTATTCTATTATTTTTTTTAAATAATTCATGAAATTTTGCCCATTTTGTTGAAAATGATTTTTATTTAATAAATAGTTCTTAGTGGACCAGTTAACACTTGCAAATTCAGCTCAAACTCTTAGATGCGCCAAATTAGCCTACAGCATGGTAGGTACATTGTATAGGTCAAGATAAGCAAATATATTTAGGGTAGAATTTTGATTATTTTTTTACTTGTCAGTTTAAACATATGTTTTGGATGCTCAAAAGAACCGTCTCAATGAGATGGTTCTTTTGAGTACCCACAACATATGTTTTGGTTGAGAAATAACAAAATGAATTTTTATTTACACACTCATTATCTTAAGTCCAGTGTAGTTGGCAATCCGAATCGAAAAAAGATGCATATTTTTGGTTTTGTTGGCATTTTTGAGTACATTTGTTAGACCACTTTTAACATAATATTTAGCATGTGTACAAAGCCATAGGGGTGGATGCCAAGTCTGAATTTGCATATGAAGGCCAGAAATTAGGTCAAAGGTCATTGAGTGCAAAAATGAGAAAATATGTACTACTGTAAAACAACTTTATCTTTTTATATGTAAACATATTTCATTTCAAGCCAAATTTTGTATGCTTATAGTTATAAGTCTAAAAAAACATTGAGAAACTGTTTTTTATAACTAAATGTTCACATGTCGACTTTAAAATCGAGTCAAAGGTCATCAAGTGCAATAATCGGAGCACTTTTACAAACTGTTTCTTTTTTTCTCTGGTCCAACATAATGATGTTTTTTAAACTCTAAAAAAGGTTGAAGTCTTTCAGAAGGCTTAAATTAACATGTTTATCATTAAAGAAACCCCTTTTGAAACATCCTTTTAAGGATTTTACAAAGACCAACATCGTAAGTTTTGTGCAATTCTGACGGAAATTCTCCCTCAATTGGGCTAAACTGAGATATATGGGCTACTTTGAGAGTTTGCTGCACCTCTCAGAAAAATAAACTATTTTCAGTTTGGGGCATGTCTTGGGGCCTTAGAAACCCATGATTTAATAGCTTTTCTGCGGTCATTTTTCTAATAATCACCTGTAATCAACGTTACCCTACTGGCATTGAAAATAACAGTACACACAGTACAAGGCTAATGTTGATTTATTTTAATAGTATTAGTGAAACAGTTTAATCATTAAATGTTTAACTAGACATAAAAATCAATTGCATACATTTGTGATATATATTTCTGCTCGTCAGCGATACGTATGTTACATTTTGTACTAAATTGCAAATACTGACTTTACAAATTACATGTATTAGAATAACCCATGATACCTGACCTGAAATATACATGATATTGGTCCATATTCTATTTGAAAATATTCATTTTCATATATTTGAAGTTGTTTATAACTTTTAACTTGCAATGAATTGAAATCAAGTAAATATTTAAATATGCTAATTAGTATGTAATTTGTACTGGCTCCAGCATGTAACGCATAGCTGCTTACAGATTTATTTTTCTATAATTTACATTGCATTGGAATTGGCAAAATATCTTTCATAATTAAATCAAATTATAACTATATTAACAATAATGGATCTTAAATATTTGCACATGTATTAATGAGGTAACGTAGGTAACAAAGGGTGCCTTACATAAATGGATAAAGGTAGTAACTGTTGTTAGGCCTATATAAAATTTGGGTCTGCTCTCCACAATTCGCTTGCATATACTACACTCATTTTATTCTATATAAGACTTAATTTAAAAGAGTGCTATGGGTTGGTCTGCAATATGTGAATGTTGCATTTTCTGGTCTTACTCAATTACTTTTTGTAATTTGCTTGTTTTTTTTACATTCATATTGCAGTTTTCAGATTTCTACCAATGGTACATAACGATAAACATACGATCTACGTCATGATTTAAATATTGACTTAATATCAATAGTTTACTTAAAATAGCATAGCAATATTTCATACATCTAGTGGCAAGGCAGGAATTAATGCATCGGTAGTGCTGAGTGTCTTCTATAGCAGGTATAGGTTTTTGAAGATTGCAAATAAAACATTGTAGTACAGAACCAGCGTGGTTTATGTCTAAATATAGGATGTTACATAGATCTAGTATTAAAGATTTTCCTTGTATGCTGAATTCTTTTAATTTTCACTTTTCACTGTTGACAATAACATTATAAAATTAGTTTATCATCTGTCCCCATTTAAATCTTCTATGTTTTGTTGAACTAGATTTCATATCATATTGCAATGATGATTATCTTATTATATTCTGCAGCAATTCTGATAGCAACTATTCTGCTTGTTAATTATCTTAGACTAAGGTTGGTTTAGGTAAGGTTACCTGAGACATATATAGGTCTTGTAAAACATCTGAACATATTTCATGGTAACATAAACAACAAATCATTCGAACCTTAGTGATACTTTATTTTAAAGATCAGATAACTGTTTTATTCTTAAGCATAAAACAAAAACGAGAGCATTTTAAGCATAAACTTGCTCACTCTTGTACCAATATCCTTGTAGATATTTGTGAAGACTAACACTGATTGAGGACTGTCTTGTATATAGTGAAAGGAAAGTAGTTCAGTTTTATATCAAGAGTAATGCCATATTAAAACTACACATTTCGAGTATGTTTCCAGTTACAAGTGCTATCCAATCTGATATATTGAACTTGTATCTACGAGCAGTAGATTTATACATTAATGTAAGTCACCTACCCTTTATGCAATCAATCCCTGTCTTAGCAAATTGTCATGGTTAATGGATAGATTCTACACTAGAACAGGCGAGTTAACTACCTTAGGATCTTATATACATCAAGCAAATCGGAGCTGTTAAACCAATGGATTATGCTAGTAAATGTACATAATAGATAACCAATTCAGGATACATTTACTCTAAATACTAAGGCCTAAATGAAATAAATGTGTGGTTCCTGTTGCATACTAACAAAATTTAGGGTAGGTAGGTAGGGAAATTATTAAATTTTGTTATAACATTTAACAAAGAAAAAAGTGACGAGATCTAAAAAAGTGCCCATTTTAGGTATTTTTTCTCCAAAGACCGTTTTAATGTTTAGGGTAGGGTTAAAAAAATTAGGGTAGGTAGGCAACAGGAACCACACATATATTTCATTTAAGCCTAAGAAATGACCCAAACTGATGGAAAACTATGAACACAATCAAATCATCAGGTGCTCCAATATGGCGAATGCCTGTGTTCCCAAGAATTCACCAGACATCTGTTTTGGGGAAATTTAATTTGGAATAAAACTTGCATTGGCATTTTGCAGTTAAAAAGAATAACATGAAGAAACACATGCCAATTACCTCATAGCATTTGATCTATATCATCATTGCAAAACATAATAAGCAAAATATGTTTAATAATGATACTTAGAATTGAATTTATCGACACTGAAACAATTACAATGTATAAAAAGTTGCGCTGTGAAAGACATATATACATATTTTATGGTATCTTAAAATTAGAAGCTACCTTTAATATCATATCTATGCTGCTTCTATATATGGATGAATACGTTTGCACAAGCAGCCTGATTTCAAAGAAATGCTGCTTTTGAATCCACATCATTTCATTAATATGTGCCAATGAAAGGACACCCCTACAATTAAATGTTTAAAGTTATATGGAGGATTACCCTTAATGTCAGGCGTATTTCCATGATATACCCAACAAAAAGTTAACAATGTTTTCACTGGATGGTCATTATTAGGAATGTACATGTATATTAGCTTTATGTTTTGTATGTTACCAACTGCTAACAGGCCGATGTGAAGACCAATGTGAGGATATTTTCCTACCAGTATATGGTATTTACCATATTCTATCATTATTTCAACACGCCTGATGTTTTATGATAGGAGGCTTGGTCTTTGTGTTTTCATGAAGCTATGCTTAGTATATGCAATTAGCAGGTAGTGGCCTTGTAAAAAGTGTTTTGCAATTACTCATAGATGGGAACAAACACAACAAATGTGTAAAATGAGAAAAGAATTATATATTTTAGTCCTATAAGCATGAGATCATGGCCAAGTCCTTCATGAAAGCTGTAGCTAGGAACATATACCTTTGAGAAATGACTCAATTTCAGATGGTAAAATTTAACATAAGTAACAACTTTAACACATCTTATGTATAAAAGGATAGATAATTGCATAAAATGACGTATTCATAAAAAGCATTAAACAAAATACATACTTCTTTAAAATGAAATGGTTATTCTTAGTTGTATTACATTTTAATTGATTTTATACAGTAACATACTTTACATGCCTATTATGAATATTTGACCACGGGAAACTTGGTAAATCATTGCTTTCCAAACATGATAGACACACACCTAGCAGGATAGCAATAAACAAATTCTTCCGTTAGGGTAGAAGGGAACTTAAAATTTGAATTTTGCCCCTATATAAAAAAATATTGCTACACTTTTTCACTGATTTTGTACTTAAATGACCTTTGATCCAAACACACATCATGCCTTGATGATGCATTTTGTTTATATAACATGGCTGTAGTATCCAAAAGAGATTTTGCATTACTTTACATCATAATTTTGGATAGCTAATTGATAAAAACGCTAAATTCTGATGTATATACAAGAATTTGCACTCAGTTGACCTTTGACCTAATTCTGGGACTTTGGGGGCATTTCCAGACTTGGCATCCACCCCTATCCTTCTTAAAACACATCAAGATACACTTTGAGCATGGATGCCAAAATGTACTCAAAAATGCCAACAGAATTTTTTTTCCAGGCTCTGGATGGCCAACTAGTGTAGGACTACAGAAAATTCCCTTATTTATGCACGCTAGTTTGACAAAATTGGGGAGCTAATTGCTTTTGGGTGGAGGGCAGCTGCTTAGTGGTAGAGTGCTTGACTCGAGATCGAGGGGTTGCTGGTTAGGGCTCACTGGCGGCACGGCATTGTGTCCTTGAGCAAGACACTTATCCTCTGCTTCGAACTGGTTCAACCCAGGGAGACTGTCCCAACATGACTGAAAAAATGTTAATTGGGACATAAAGAATCAAATTAAGCAAACATCAAAGCATATTGCTTTTGCCTAGTCCATTCATCATTCTGTCTGTCCTTTTGTCCATCCATCCATCACACATACAGTCTAATCTTGTACATTCGAAGTCCTAGAGACTAGAGATTTTATTTCAAAATTATAGTGAGGTAGACATGAGTATATATAACCCCCCCCCCCCCCCCCCCCCCCCCCAAATGATCATTATCAGCTTTTGTCCCTCGAGTATTTCGAAAAAACGAAGTTCGAATTTTTGAGGTTTTACTGTTTTCGAGGTTTTACTGTACCTTGTTAGCTGAATACATCTTTAACTGTAAGAGCTGAACCTATACACTTTACAATTGTGCATTGGAAATCAAGAAGCACCTTACTAATACTTTCAAAAATGAGCTGGCAACATGTTTGAAGAATTGTCTGTGTGGAATTTACATGGTAGTCCAAGTTGTTGCAGAATAGCAAGATATGTTAAATACATGAAAGTTTCAAATTTGAATAAACATGTCGCAGTTGTACATGTTTATTTAAATGACAGTTATGCATAATATTGTGACTTACCAACATGTATATTACAGGTAAAGAGTGGTGGAATCCAGGCCAACTTTGATTTGGAGTATCTATTATTAGAGGGTAAGTTATATTACATCTAAGTCAAAAGTTCTAGATTTAAGACATACTGGAGGCACTGCCTTTAATGCCTTGTGTCCTTGAACAAGTCACTTTATCGTCTGCTTAGCACTGGTTAAACCCAGGAAGACAGGAAATCATCCTGACATGATTGAAAAAACTGTTGAGTATAAAAAATTGTAAATCATTTTTCAACAAAAGAAAAAAATGTACTTTAATGGCATCCTCAGGGATTTTTTGCTACTTCAGGGGGCTGAATTTTGTCACATTTTAAATGGGAAATCCTCCCCCCCCCCACCCCACCCAAAAACATATTTTGTTGTTGTTGAATCACTTTTGGCTGGTGCCAGCTAAGAAATTTTGATTTATAGCAGTGATATAAATTTGAAGATGAAATTTTACTTATTCTGATTTAAATCTGATATGAAAAAAATCACAACTTTTAGCCCTGGGTTACAGTGACTTAAAAATTCTCAATCCAAAGGCCTCAGACCCCATTCACACTACTTACTTACTTACAGTACTTAATCCTGGTTTGATATTTAGACTGCAGATAGTTTCCCAGTTCCTGAGGTAATCAGCAGTTGGCTTGTCCTTCTCACCCCAGATCTCCACGCTTCACTGTTCTGGAGATCAATGCCTTCTAGGTTGCACACATCGACATCCACTTTAACACACTCACTCCAAGACATTCTTGGTCTCCCACATCCTCTAGGGCCAGGGATGGCCATACTGGTAATTGAATTTGTCCAGGAAGATGCACGCGCGACATGACCATACCATCTCAGACGTTTAGTTCTTAGTGCAACAGCTACCTCCTGAATCCCTAACTTTGTGTACAGGGTTTCCATGGGGACTTCGTCATGTGGTTTGACACAGCAGATCCAGCGGATCATGGCTCTATCATTTCTACGAAGCCTCTGTAAATCCGGGGCTGTTGGTGCCCAAGTTTCACTTCCAAAAAGGAACAATAAATATCTGAGTCTTTATGAAATCAATTCGAAATTGGGAACTATTCTCTTCATTTGTGCTTATTGATTTAAGTGTTAATTGGGAATCATAGAGGGCAATATTCAGCCCTAAATTTGGCTTAGGATTTAGGCAATCCCTGGTATTTAGCAGCTTGCTTATGAGTTCAAAAAGATTTCCAGTAATGTAAAGGTTAAACCAAGTGTTAACACATGATAGCACATCTAGGAATGATATAACACCATGTATTAAAATTGATAAACCACTTGTGGTTTACATGTTTTTGTATCATGATTTAATGACATCCATAACAACATAATACATGGGTGAAAATTTTCAGGATTATTCCTGAATTCAGGATTTTGAGGCTGTGTTTTCATAGAAAGTCAGCCTCAAAATGCTGAATTAGGGAGATTTTAATAGGTTTACTATTTATATACAGTCTGTCTAAAGATAATTGACAATTGAAATTTGAATATTTAGTGGTCATACTGCTAGTTCTAAGATTGGAGTTTTAAAAGTTCAGGTATTTGGAAATTTTTAACTTTCACCCATGCGTACATAATGACCAATTCTTAACATTTTCACACAAAAAATTAGGTCTCCATAAACAGAAATTTACATCCATGCTTCTTTACTAGTTGTGAAAAAGTAATTAAATGCTTGGCAGGCCTCACATTTTATCACTTTTGCTCAACTCATTCAGTAAATTTAAGACATGAGCACACACGCATGGGTGAAAGTTTCAGGATTATTCCTGAATTCAGGATTATGAGGCTGACTTTCCAAAGAAAGTCAGCCTCAAAATGCTGAATTCTGCAGATAATAATAGCTGTTCTGATTTAGTTTTAGTTTATCTAAAGGTATTTGACCATTTAATTTGGAATTTTTGATATTTTGGAGGCATACAGCAAGTTTTAAATTCTGATTTTCTAAAGTTCAGGATTTTGGAAATTTTGTACTTTCACGTGTGCTCATGTCAGATCCTTTATTTTTAAGGTCACTGTCATGATGCCAACACAGGCCAGCCCCCAAGAGGACTCCAGTTTACAATGGGAACCAACATGTCCGATGTTGTCATGGATACAATTGTCATGGCAAACTTAGTAAGTGGGACACCATCTTTGTTATACTGAAAGTTTCTGAAAGTTTGAACTCAAAAGAGCCATTCATAAAGAAGATCTGATATCCAGATTGATAATTAATTTTGCATTTTTTGTGTCAAAGTTTGGGTTGTCCCTTTATCAAAAAATACAGCCTGGCTTATCTGGACTGCATTATTTGCAACAAAAGGGTATTGCTTTGATATTGGGACCTTAGATTCATGCTTTTTATTTGATTAGAATGATAAAAGAGCATTTTATCTCGAGTAAGGTTATACTGTAAAAGTTGCGTATTTATTGGCGTTAAGTATAGTTTAGGTTACTGTCTGTATCAAAGCCATTTTAATGATTTTATACTATTCAGCAAATCATTTATGACATAAGGTATATCCTTAAATCAATATTCAATTACCGATATTCAATAACATTAAGATTTAGTCTACTGAAAATACCAAAACATATTATAACCACACAGTCGCAATCTCCATGTATAGTAGTATTACAATGCTGTGGCATTTTTTTCCTAAGGCCAAAGAAAAATATAAGTCTTTCAGGTAACGGGTCTGAAAATGTTTTGGTAGGGTATGCACACATATTTTTTTTTCTGGAAAAAGTACAATATTATGTATTTTGAAAGGCAATTTTGCCTTTTAGAATGCATGCAATTATTTTTTTCCAGAATACCTTAAAATTTTTCTAAGTTTCACCAGTAAATTAAGGTAGGGTCTGGTTACCCTAAACACAGATATTTTTTATTTGGCCTAATCACCAAATTGTGTTTTTGTAGGGTTACTTCCAATTGAAAGCCAATCCAGGAGCATGGATGTTGAGACTACGAGAAGGTAGATCTCGGGAGATATATCAGATAGCGAGGTAATGTAGATTCCAAAATACAGTCAAATCTCCAAAAGTCGGAAGTCCTAGGGTCAGGAGATTTTATTTCAAGTATCGAAAATTTGAATTATAGGGAGGTAGACATAAGAATATATATACCCCCCCCCCCCCCCCAAAAAAAAAAAATGATTATTATCATTTTTTACCCCTATCGAACATGTGTTTTGTGTGTGTTTCTTTTACACACGCAAAACACATGTTTTTATAGTAAGTATTTAAAATAGTTCATATATAGGAACTATTTTGTGAAGCCATTGTGTCCAAAATTTAAGTATTTTGAAAAATTGGAATGTTTACTGTATATGACTTTAAAAGAGATTCTTGTTTAACAATACTACTATAAAGACTAAAATCTATTTACTTTTGTGCCGATTCTGAGTAGCAAACTTCAGAAAACTGACAAGTCTGAGATATTTGTACGTGTTATCTCTACATGATGAAAGTGAACAATGTAGACAGAGATTTCAATAGTCTTATATGAGCCAGTGAATGAGATTTCCAACAATGTGGTATGTGCGACCACAAAGCCTCAGATCAGACTGCGCATACGCGCAGTCTGATCAGAGCCTTTGCTAGTTGCTTGAGTATTCTATGATTGTTAAGCTACTGACTGAACACCATTTGGAGTTTCTAAGCTTAAAAGGAAGCTGCAGAGGCTCATCTGAGTCTACACTTGTCAAAATACCACATTGTTGAAAATCACATGCACTGGCTCATATCATAAATGGAAGTCCACTGGACCAAAGCTTTTACTTCCAGCTCTAATGCACTTGCTTTTGTAACATGGCATCTGATTGGATAATGTCAAAAATTTGCGACAGTGTATCCTGTGATAAACTGTCTGAAACAGTTTGACGTAATTAATAACTTTACATTTGGTTGGATGACATGCGGCTTTATATGGCTTACAGCGCTCCTATTTGAGACAAAAACTGCAGAGGTGCATAAGAATGGGGATAACTATTTTCAAAATTTTCACTTAGGGAGGTATATCGTTGGAAATCACGTTTTACGGCTCAGCTCGTGCGTCGCCGCAAAACTATTTCCGACCGTATATCCGACGATAGACCTCCCAAAATGAAGATTTTGAATACAGTTATCCCCTAACTATAGAACTCGTTTCAATTAAAGGGACCTAGTCAACATATATAACCCAAAAATGATCGTTTTCAGTATTTCCTGTATTTTGTGCTTAAAAAAAACTTCTCACAGATATTTATATTAAGTACTGGAAACATGTTTACATAGGGAAATCCAATTTACTTGCTTAATTGAAAATTCATTTTTTTATTTCTCAATCAAAATATATGTTGTGGGTACTCAAAAGAACCGTCTGTTTGAGCACCAAAAACTCATGTTTCAATTGATGAAAAAGAAAATATTTATTTAAGAAATGAATTTGATTTTTGGAAGTTTCATGGAATCATGAATACTTGGGGTTTCTTGCAAAGTAAGCCTGGCTTCAAGTTAATTATGCAAGTCACCCGAAGTATTCATGATTCCATGAACCTTCCAAAAAATTGAATTTATTGCAGGGTTCCCATAGGCTTGAGAAGTACTTGAATATGAAGGGCTTTCTTGAAAAGTCCTTGAAAATTAAATATGCCTTGAAAAGTACTGGAAAATCACTCGAAGGCCTTGAAAAATCCTTGAATTCTTCTATTTTCTGTAGGACTTAACACTGTTGATGAGATTTAAATCGGTATAGAATTGTTGTGCCCGTATTTGATGCAGCATTTGCTGCACCAAATAAAGGCACAACAATTTTATACTAGTTTTCTACTTTCTAATTTCTCCATTCTCTCAGTCTAGCATTTTAACACCTAAATTAGAATTTTTCATAAATTTTTAGCCCTTGAAAACTGTAGGATAGTCTTTAGAAGTCCTTGAAAAGTCCTTGAATTTTACTCAATCTTGCCTGTATGAACCCTGTATTGCTTATATTTACATTTTATTATAGATATCTGAAGTATATAAATTATTTTCAATTTAGGAATTAAAACAGTTTTGTATTTAAAGTATAATCGTATTAACAGTTTAGTCTGAGTGTAAAAGGGAATAGCGGAACAGCCAGTGTGAACACGTACGGCCAATGGAGCAAACAAGAAGCCTGTTTTGCACCTGCAACTCAGGTGTGGCTCGCTGTCAATCACAACACCAGTGTCACATCTGGCGAATAAATTTGATGTTCGAAGCGAATTTGCATGGGCAAGTGAGCTTGGCAGCTGTCAATCAAATTTGTGTAATTCATGAGGCTATGTACAGTTTCGAAAATATAAAGATTCATTAAAGGATTGTTTTTAAAATGTAAATATAATATTATGCTCATAATATGTGTTTGTCTTTAACGATGAGGTTGATTCATTTATTTGAGCATTTGCAGTGAAACTTCTTGCCTTGGAAACGAAGGAGCAATGGTCACAGTCTCTACCAGTGTGTTGGATTAGCTGTGGCTATGACATTAGCTGTTTAGTGACGTTAAACTGAAAAGCACTCACTGACCGTGTGGTTCTTTTTTCCAGTCATGAGCTTACTGATACACCTGAAGGTTCTACAGATCTCATTGTTACCATAGGCAGTTTCAAGTCAAGGACCATCAGAGTTAAGGTATGGTAGCACATATAGGCCTTGACATGGGTGACAATTTTGATATTCCTATTTGGTTAGTGAACTTGCGATAGAACCGTCTCAAGGAGGATCTTTTGAGCACCTAAAACACATGTTTAAACTGATGGATAAGAAAATAATCACAACTTTACCCTAAACTTGTTTGTTTAATTGGCCCTATGCTAAGGGCTAACCTACCTATACAAAGGATACTGGGGATTACACAATATTGATTATGGTATTTTTATCAGGGACCGCAGTGGCTCAGTGGTAGAGTGCTTTTCTCGAGATCGAGGGGTTGTGGGTTTGAGTCTCACTGGAGTCACTGTGTTGTGTCCTTGAGCAAGACACATTAATCCTTGCTTAGTACTGGTTCAGCCCAGGAAGAACTGTCCCGAAATTACTGAAAAATTGTTGGCTGGGATGTAAAGAATCAAATCAAACAAAAAAGTATTTTTTTCAAAGAAAAATCACAATTTTGGCGGGTATAGTCTATGTTTTGAATTTTTAAACAATGTTTTTCTCAGCTTTGCTGAGTATTGGCATCAACCCTTAATTGGGCCCCGACGCGACAAAACCTGTCTTCGGGGCTTCCAACAAAGTGAGACTCAAACAAATCTCCTCAGCTTCAGAGACTAGCTAGAAAATTGAAATTTCTTCTGTAACAAATTAAGATATGATACATGTCTAAGAAGCAAATAAAGGCGCTGATCAGTCTGCTCGGATATGCAGGCTGGTCTGTGCCTTTGTTGTTCGCAAACCCCCAAATTAGGTTTTCTCACATCGATGCCCAATTCGTTTACTCGCTTCTTATAAAAAAAAATTGTTTGCTATTCATTGAGAAGAAAATCAGCATCCTAGATAAGCTTTTGTGTCAATTGGGTATTTACGCAACCTGGGTATCCTCAATTGCATACTTGCAAAAACAATTGCATATTTATTTAATTTTACGCCACATTTTTTACAGTGATTACACATTTTCTTATTGACTGAAGCCATCGGGAATGTGCCTGCATTTTCACTCCCATCGTCTCAATGGGAGCGCAGTGGCTCAGTGATAGAGTGCATGACTCGTGAGCGAGAGGCCGTGGGATCGAGCCTCATCGGCGTCACTGCGTTGTGGTCCTTGAGCAAGACACATTTATTCTAACTTAGTACTGGTTCAACCCAGGAAGTCCCATCCCTGTCTAACTGAAAGATTGTTGATGGGACATAAAGAATCAAATCAAACAAACAAAAACCTCCCATCATCTGCCTTTCTTGAGTATCAAACTAGCGGATTTTATTGTACCTAAAGCAAATCTCGTCCCCTTGTTGGCATTAGTCACTCGCATACACTTAGCAGTTTCATTCTACGATACTTGACTGGTAGCAGATAATTTATTCATAAAATTGGAATTATACTATGCGCTCACTGGTAAAAAAATCAATACCTGACTGGCATTTGTTTAATACACAAATGGAAATGAAATGGAAAAAATAGTATGCAATGTCATCGCATTTAATTGCATGCCGAACGGCGCAATTGCTTTTCGGTACGCACACATTTAATTGCTTTTCTGCTGATTTTAATTGGGTATTTACGCAAATACGCTAATTGCGTAATTACACAAATACGCTGCTTAACTAGACTGCTGCACATTTTTACATTGTATAGTTTTAAATTTGAACTTTGACAGGTTTCCAAGAAAACTGGTATGGAGAAGGAAAAGTTATTGGACGATAATGGTAAAGAGGAAGACAAAGGAATCTGGGACACGATATCAAGGTTGGTCGGATAAAAATGTGGTCAGGGGGCCAGAATCAAACAATCTGCCTTAAGACCTAATAGAAATAGAGAATACCAGATATTATGTTTACCAGGCAAGGCTTTGAGAACGCTTGTTGACATCACAAGGCTTGCCGAGCGATTCAACAAGCCCTCTCAAAGCCAAGCCTGGTAAACTTGATATCAAAAGACGCGAACATGGTATTCTTTTTTATCAGTTTACAAGCTTATTCACTGTTCAAACTAGGGATTATGACATAATTATCGATCTTTGAATGGATTCAGTGTCATTGGCCACATCATTCAAAAAATGCAACGTTATAAAGACCTGATAAAAGGCAAATGCCGTGAGATAGACAACGTTTATCAGGCAAAGTGCAACAATGCAGTTAATATGAGAGATAACTGATAAAAGTGGATAGTAGGCCTCTACATGGGTGAAAGTTTTCAGGATTAATCCTGAATTCAGGATTTTGAGGCTGACTTCCCATAGAAAGTCAGCCTCAAAATCCTGAATTAAGGAGATTATAATAGCTACTTTGATTAGTTTTCAGATTATCTAAACACAATTAAACATTTTAATTATCCATTTTTGTAGACATCTTGCAAGTTTTAAAATTTGAATTTCAAAAGTTCAGGATTTTGGAAATTTCGAACTAGCTTAGGGTTCAGAATAAAAATTAGTTTTCTTATTTCTCAACCAAAACAAATATTGTGAGTACTCAAAAGAACCATATCAATGAGAGGGTTCTTGTGAGCAACCAAAAAAAATGTTTATGTTAAGAAATTAATCACAATTTACGCTCAAATTTTTTATAATTTGGACCCGAGCTATACTGGATTTACCAGTTTAGTCATTTTGAAAAGCTTTACAGTGGGTAGCTGGTTGTGGCAACTCAAACAGTTATTATGTTATTAGAGTTTTGTGACCTTCATGTAATTTTCAAGGTCAGGAGGTTTATATAACTGGATGAAATAGGTGGGTGGACATATGTTTTCTTCTGAAAACTCAATCTAGTTCACCTATCAGTTTTTATGCCCCCAATTAGCGTCATATTGCTTAGGGATTGTCTGTCCATCTTTCCTTCCGTCTGTTACAAATTTAAATTAAAGATTTGAAATTTCATTGATGGACTCAGCATAAAAAATAAGCAACCTTTGTTTTGTTTTTTTAATCTGGATTATCTCCCTATGTGGAGCTATGCCCCTTTTAAAGGGTCATAATAGAATTTTGTGATCAGGATATTTCAAAAACTATAACAGCTAGAAGCTTCAAACTTGGTCAGCTTATAGAGGATAATGAGTAGACTACTTGGAAAATTCATTTTATTCTTTTGAGGTATTGCCCTTTGCAAATTTTGACATAAAAAACTTGATATCTCAAAAACCATTACAGCTAGGAGCTCCAAAATTGGACAGCTGAGAGAGGGTAATGAGTAGATTACCTGGTGAAAATCAATAAAAAAAATTTTTTTTCAATTATCGCCTTTGCATTTTTTTTGAGATAATGCCCTTTGCAAATTTGGACATCGAAAACTTCCAAACCTTTATAACACAATTCACTTATAACCCCAAACATAGCTTGATAAAGGGACTGCACTGTAAAAACAATTAAGGAATCTCTAATTACCTTTTCTTTTTACAGTTCCTGGTTTTTGCCATAAAATAGTTTTTGCCTTATCATTTCATGGTCATTTTCCTATCATTCTTTTGTAAAACTGTCTCTTTATGACATGACTCATTCAGTCTCATTTATTATAAAATGGTCCCGAATATAGCATTAAAAAGGGACTGCACTGTAAAAATGATTGTGGATTCCTTATTACCTTTTCGTTTTACAAGTTCCTGTTTTTTACCATGAAATTTTACAAAGGAATAATAGGAAAATGACCATGAAATGGTCATTTTCCTATCATTCCTTTGTAAAACTGCCCCTTTATGACATGACTCATTCAGTCTCATTCATTATAAAATGGTCCACCCCTATAACCCCAAATATAGCTTTATAAAGGGACTGCACTGTAAAAATGATTGTGGATTCTCTTATGACCTTCTCTGTTTACAGTTCCTTGTTTTTACCATTAAATTTTACAAAGGAGTTATAGGAAAATGACCATAAAATGGTCATTTTCCTATCATTCCTTTGTAAATCTGGCCCTCTATGACACGACTCATTCAGCCTCATTTATTATAAAAATGGTCCATTCGTATGGACCCCAGGTATAGCGTTAAAAAGGGACTGCACTGTAAAAATGATTGTTGATTCTCTTATTACCTTTTCTTTTTGCAAGTTCCTTGTTTTTACCATTAAATTTTACAAAGGAATTACAGGAAAATGACCATGAAATGGTCATTTTCCTATCATTCCTTTGTAAAATTGTCCCTTTATGACATGACTCATTCAGTCTCATTTATTATAGAATGGTCCATTCCTATGGACGCCAAACATAGCTTTAGAAAGGGACTGCACTGTAAAAATAATTGTGGATTTTCTTATGACCTTCTCTGTTTACAGTTCCTGGTCAGGAGGTGAAAAATCATCAGAAGACGCAGATCAGACATTAAATATATTTTCTGTCGCCTCAGGACATTTATATGAGAGATTGTTAAGGTAAGAGATTCAATAATGTTGCATGGGTGAAAGTTTTCAGGATTAATCCTGAATTCAGGATTTTGAGGCTGACTTTTCATAGAAAGTCAGCCTCAAAATGCTGAATTCTGCAGGTAATAACAGCTTTTCTGATTTAGTTTCAATTTATCTAAAGGTATTTGGCCAATTTACTTGGAATTTTTGATAATTTGGAGGCATACAGTAAGTTTTAAATTCTGATTTTTTAAAGTTCAGGATTTTGGAAATTTGAACTTTCACCCATGATATTGCATTTTAATGCACTTGATGTTGTAATGCGATGTCTGATTGAATAACATCAAAATTTTTGACAGAATATCCTGCCATATACTGTCTGAAATAGTTTGAAATCATTAATAATGTCACATTGCCTTGGATCATGTGTGGCTTTATACGGCTAGTAACACTCCAATTTGAGATGAAGCTGCAGAAGTGCAACAGAATGGGGATAACCATATTCAAAATTTTCATTTGGGGAGGTATATCATTGAGGGATTACAGTGGCTCAGTGGTAGAGTGCTTGACTCAAGACAGCAGGGCCTCTGGTTTGAGCCTCACCGGTGTCACTATATTGTGTCCTTGAGTAAGACACATTTATCCTTGCTTAGTACTGGTTCAACCAAGGAAGACCCATCCCAACATAACTGAAAAATTGTTGACTGAGACGTAAAGAATCAAATCAAACAAAAACAGGTATATCTTTGGATAAACGGTTGGAAAATATGTTTTTGTCAGATATATGATGGGATATCATGTTTTACAGCTCCATGTGGGCCATAAAACACGATTTCCAACCAAATATCGACCTGGTGCCATAAAATGTGATTTCCCGGTTTAGTGGTTAAACGTGATTTCCAACCGTATATCCACATGGCACCATAAAATGTGATTTCCAACCGTATATCCAACGATATGCATGAAATTTTTGAAAATTTTATCTCCTAATTTATCCTTATTATTGGGACAAGATAAATACTGCATTTATCCTTAATATTGAGACTAAGAGTATCCGTCATATGTAGTAGTGTGGGACAAGACAATTCCACCTTAGTGGCCACAATGATTTGAGCCGCCACATGTGATTTCCAACAATGTGGTATTTTGACAAGTGTAGACTCAGACGAACCTGTACAGCCTCCTCTAAAGCTTAGAAACTTCAAATGATGTTCAGTCAGTAGCTTATCACTCATAGAATATGCAAGCGACTAGCAAAGGCTCTGATCAGACTGCGCATATGCACAGGCTGATCTGAGGCTTTGCTGATCGCACATACCACATTGTTGGAAATCTCATGTCACGGCTCATTTGTCAGAAAGGAAGCTTTGCTGAGCTTCTGACAAAATCATTTGGGTCCGACAGTGGAATTTCCTCATACCAAAGCAAAACATCTTTCTTGCCCGCTTTGTGGCTTTTTTTTATGGATTTATAGGAATTCTCTCTTAAAATAATGAATAACTGTCATATTTTGCTAAGGAACAGCAGAAAAGAATACTGAATAATCAGCTTTTAAAGAATGATAAATAAGTCTCAAATAAAAAAAAGGGATCGGTTTGTAAATACCAGACCACCTCACCATCCAGACCCAGCCATAGCTAAAAACCTGAAGAAGATTAGCATTTGAGTCGGTGCATGAGATTTCCAACAATGTGTTATGTGCGACCATCAAAGCCTCAGATCAGCCTGCGCATATGGGCAGTCTGATCAGAGCCTTGGCTAGTCACTTGAGTATTCTATGACTGTTAAGCTACTGACTGAACATCATTTGGAGGTTCTAAGCTTAAAAGGAGGCTGCACAGGCTCGTCTGAGTCTACACTTGTCAAAATGCCACATTGTTGGAAATCACATGTCACAGCTCATTTCATTTTGAACCCTTGATTCTCAATCACATTTCTTGTCATTTTGGATAATTTTGCATGCTTTTTTTGTGGTCTGCTGATTTTTTTCAAAATCAACTTTTTCAAAAAATTCTTTCAGGAATAACATCAAAGTGTTGAAAAGTTTGGATCCAGATCAGGCAAAAAATTGAGCCTGATCTGGATCCAAACTGTTTGCAAAGGTTATCAGCAGACGACATTAGTAGACAAAGAGTTAAATGTTGATTATTGTTTTTTCCCTCTTTATTTGCAGAATTATGATGATGAGTGTTATTAAAACAACCAAATCTAAAGTGAAATTTTGGTTTTTGAAAAATTATTTATCTCCATCTTTTAAAGTAAGTATATTCAACTTAACCCTTAATGTGCCGATTGCAACAAAAGTCGTCTGCTTTTCTTGTCTGCTGAGATGTTTAAGAAGCCTCTATGGCAAACAGTGTGGACCCAAATAGACTGCTCCTGGCTCCACGCTGTTTGCTTCTATACTTAAAGCTGCATAGTCTGTAACTTTTGATCTTTTAATTTTAGAACTAATGATTCTATTTTTCAAGAACACAGTAAAAAAACTAAAATTCAGGTATACATTTGACCAATTTCGTAAATCTTAGCAAATTATCAATATCAAAACAACAGCATTTATGTTAAAATTAACTGTCTATAATTTTTGGAGGGACACAAATAATTACCAACAAGAGAAAAACACACCTGTATTATAAGATAATTCACTTTTCCGTGCAGTTTTCAGCTATAGTGGACAGATTTATTGTGAAAACATAACTTAATTCTACTTTTACAAATGATTTAAAAAGAAAATAAAAAATTTCGAAAAATGTTCATAGTTGCAGACTTAGTCTCTTTAAATTTATCAGTAATGTTAGGCAATTATTTGCAACAGACGACTTCAGCAGATGACATTTTCAGATGCATTTTTTTTTTGGCACTTTAAGGGTTAATTTTTTTCACTCCTAGGTATTATTCAACTATTAGGTCAATGTCTATCCATGCCCCCAACTGTTTCCTGATAAGAGTCTGGGACATTGCATACCCCGTGGCGATACAGCAACCAAATAGTTAAATAATACAGGGTGTATATGTTGATCAGATTGGAATGATCAGGTTGCCTTAATGAAGCAGTCGAATGGAGTGCTATCAATAACAGACCCTGTTCGTATGAGTGTTTTTGTTCATTATTGACCCATAAATAGGTACTTTGGCAAACAATGAAGACCCCGATGAAATGCAGCATAATGTGTTTGATCATTTATTGTGTTAAAAGGTATTGTACAAGTGAAAAAAATTACCCTGCCAATATTATTTTGTCCTGAAAATGTCTGCTTATTACATTGGTTCAGGATTGGGGTGGGGAGTCCCAAAGTTGCAAATCAATAAAATACTAATTTTGTTCTTATGTACTAGGCAATAAGACTCTTTTTTTTTCTTTACAAAAATCAGCTTGTTTATGTAATTTTTGGCCCTCATCAACTCAACATTGCATCTAAATGATAGTGACTACATTGTAGTCACCTGGGCACTTTATATCTGCGCACTATATATCTGCCTTTTTCATTTTAAACAGGACTTTTTCAGAAGAACAAAAAGATTAATTAAAAGTCATGAGTCCAGATATTAACATTTGTTTTGGCTACTCATAAGAGCAATTTTACGCTCAAACGTTTTGCTTATCTGGGTTGGACCAATGTTTCTAGCAAATATATACTGAGGGGAAAAAGTTTAGCAATATACTTTGAGGATTCACAGTTTAGAAGAAATAGGACTTTTAATTTCATAGTGTCAAAATATATATGTTGACAAACGTTCACTAGTACGATGATATTAACAGATTGACATTTCACGTAATGTAAAGTCTGATTAAATGCCCCCTTGCTAAAACAGCTTATCTGGCAATAGTGCGAATAGTTTTCGACTAAAAGTTTCAATTTTCTGTCATATTTTTAGATCCAAAAGCAAGAAAGTGAAAAACGGTTTAAAACTGAATGTTATGTTCACCCTTCTTGTACAGTTTTTAGTTGAAAATCGTATTTTCCAAATTACCTCCCTTTGAATTGAATAACGTTTGAAATTAAAATGCTCAGCAGATCAAATTCTCACTATGAAGTTGGATTTTGTTTCTTTTGACCACTTGCGGGTAGCCATGAGGTCATTTTCAAACAACCAACATGTTTGCGAACCTGCCATTTAAAACGATCTAATGCTTCAAAGATCGCCTATGGGAAACCCCATTATAAATAATTGCTAAACTTTTTTCCCTCAGTATATATAGCACCTTCCAGTTCTTGTAATCGTAGGGCTAAATTTAGATATGGGTGACATTTACATAATCTGTATATTGTATGATAAAAGAATCATGTTGCTTCTTAAATATAATTTCAGGATTTTATACCTTATTACGCCAAAGAATATGGTTTTGAATATGAACTAGTGCAGTATAAATGGCCGAAATGGTTAAATCAACAAAAAGAGAAGCAAAGAATTATTTGGGGGTAGGTATTTTCATGTACTTCTTGTAATTTATTTGGAAAAAAACAACACATAAGCCAATAAATGAGATTTGGAACTTATCACATTCGCGCAAAATCCTACAATAATGCATGGGTGAAAATTTTCAGGATTAATCCTGAATTCAGGATTTTGAGGCTGACTTTCCATAGAAAGTCAGCCTCAAAATGCTGAATTAAGGAGATTTTAACAGCTTGACGATTAGTTTTCAGATTATCTTAACACAATAACTCATTATGTCTCCCCCCTGGAAGGGTTGGGAGACATATTGTTTTCCACCTTGCATCCGTCTGTCCGACACAAAATCATGTCCCCTCTATAACTTGATAAAAGCTAGAGATATTTCAACGAAACTTCATACATTAGACGATGTGTCATGCACAAGAACCATAACAGTACTCTTGCATGTTATTTTTCAAATTATTCCACTTGTAACATAACTAAATGCAATTTTGTGACTTTTTATCCCTAAAGAAGGGAGACATCTGTTTTTTTTTTGTAGAAAAACAATTCTAGTTTTAACTTTTAATTATCCATTTTGTATACAACCTGCAAGTTTTAAAATTTGAATCTCTAAAATTCAGGATTTGGAAATTTTGAACTTTCACCCATTATAATACCCATTCTGACATATCCAGAGGAGCTAGAAGTCTAGGTCTGGGTCTTCAGCTACATCCATACCATTTGTATGCAGGCAGTGATGGCTTTTGCAGGTCTGCGCAGACATGCACATGCGCAGACCAACTTGAGACTTCCTTGCTCAACAATGTGAAATTTACGTTTTCAATGCAAGCCTTTAATGAATCTTAAGATTTTTTGCAACAGTTCATAGCCTCACAAAAGACATAAATTTGATTGATAGCTGCCAAGCTCACTTGCCCATGTAATACGCTTCCAACATCGAGTCCATTCACCAGAAGTGGCACTGATGTTGTGATTGACAGTGAGCCACACATGCAAAACAAGCATCTTGTATGGTCCATTGGCAGTTCATGTATTCACTGGCTGTTCCGCTTTTCCGTTTTACTCTCCAACAAAACCGTTAATAGGATATCATATTAAAAACAAAACTGTTTTGATTGCTAATTTATAAATAATTTCTATATTTTAGATATTTATAATAAAATGTAAATATAAGCAATAAATTCAATTTTTGGTCTGTTCATGGAATCATGAATGCTTCGGGTTTCTTGCAAAGATAATGTGAATCCTTTGGGCTTCACATTATCTTTGCAAGATACCCAAGTATTCATGATTCCGCGAACATTCCAAAAACCAATTTATTTCTTAAAAAAACACCAAAAACTTGTATGCTGGCTCAAAATATTCTTGGAGAAATACCTGAAATACCTATGTGCATAGCTGTTTGAAGCCTTTGTCAGATGAGCCTAAATCCATGTTCAAGTTATACAGAGGAGCCTGGTGGCTCAGTGGTAGAGTGCTTGATTCAAGATCAAGGGGTCGTTGGTTTGAGCTTCACCAGAGGCACTGCGTTGTGTCCTTGAGCAAGGCACTTTATCCTCTGCTTAGTACTAGTTAAACCCAGGAAGACCGGTCCTGAGATAGCTAAAAATTGATGGCTTGGACATAAAGAATCAATAAACAAACAAATCATTTAAAAATTCACATGCTGTTTGTTAAGAGTGCCTAATGAAAGATTATTTTCTTATTTAGGATACTCAACAGAACCATCTCAATGAGATGGTTGGGATCACAGTGACTCAGTGGTAGAGTGCTTGACTTAAGACCGAAGGGCCTCGGATTTGAGCCTCACCGGTGTCACTGCATTGTGGTCCTTGAGCAAGACACATTTATCCTAGCTTAGTACAGGTTCAACCCAAGAAGACCCGTCTCTATATAACTGAAAGATTGTTGATGGGATGTAAAGAATCAAACAAACAAAGAAACAATGAAATGGTTATTTTGAGTACCCAAAACATATGTTAAACTGATGGGTAAGAAAATAATCAACATTTTAAGTTCAACGAGGTTTCTAATTTATAACTATGTACAACATGTACTTATTTTCTCTTCCAGGTATAAAATACTTTTCCTAGATGTACTGTTTCCATTAGATGTAAAGAAAATTATATTTGTAGATGCTGATCAGGTATGATTTTGCATACATTTTGCTGTAGAGTTAGTGAGTAAATGTAATATTTGAGCTGTTACATTAAATTTCCAAGAATGTGGCATTTTGACAAGTGTAGACTCAGACAAGCCTCTGCAGCTCCATTTTAAGCTTAGAAACTCCAATTGGTGTTTAGTCAGTAGCTTAACAGTCATAGAATATTCAAGCGACCAGCAAAGGCTCTGATCCGATGCACGTATGCCCAGGCTGGTCTGAGCTTTTGCTGGTCACACATACCACATTGTTGGAAATCTCATGTCATGGCTCATTTCTTCCTGGACCAATTTCAATGGGGACACATATAGCATTACCCTTGTCTGTACATCAGGGAGAGCGGTGGCTCAGTGGTAGTGTGCTTGACTGGAGATCAAGGGGTTGCGGGTTCGAGCATCACCAGAGGCACTGGGAGCGCAGTGGCTCAGTGGTAGTGTGCTTGACTGGAGATCAAGGGGTTGCGGGTTCGAGCATCACCAGAGGCACTGGGAGCGCAGTGGCTCAGTGGTAGTGTGCTTGACTGGAGATCAAGGAGTTGCGGGTTCGAGCATCACCAGAGGCACTGGGAGCGCAGTGGCTCAGTGGTAGTGTGCTTGACTGGAGATCAAGGGGTTGCGGGATCGAGCATCACCAGAGGCACTGGGAGCGCAGTGGCTCAGTGGTAGTGTGCTTGACTGGAGATCAAGGGGTTGCGGGTTCGAGCATCACCAGAGGCTCTGGGAGCGCAGTGGCTCAGTGGTAGAGTGCTTGACTGGAGATCAAGGGGTTGCGGGTTCGAGCATCACCAGAGGCACTGGGAGCGCAGTGGCTCAGTGGTAGTGTGCTTGACTGGAGATCAAGGGGTTGCGGGTTTGAGCATCACCAGAGGCACTGGGAGCGCAGTGGCTCAGTGATAGAGTGCTTGACTGGACATCAAGGGGTTGCGGGTTCGAGCATCACCAGAGGCACTGGGAGCGCAGTGGCTCAGTGGTAGTGTGCTTGACTGGAGATCAAGGGGTTGCGGGTTTGAGCATCACCAGAGGCAATGGGAGCGCAGTGGCTCAGTGGTAGTGTGCTTGACTGGAGATCAAGGGGTTGCGGGTCGAGCATCACCAGAGGCACTGGGAGCGCAGTGGCTCAGTGGTAGAGTGCTTGACTGGAGATCAAGGGGTTGCGGGTTCGAGCATCACCAGAGGCACTGGGAGCGCAGTGGCTCAGTGGTAGTGTGCTTGACTGGAGATCAAGGGGTTGCAGGTTTGAGCATCACCAGAGGCACTGGGAGCGCAGTGGCTCAGTGGTAGAGTGCTTGACTGGAGATCAAGGGGTTGCGGGTTCGAGCATCACCTGAGGCACTGGGAGCGCAGTGGCTCAGTGGTAGAGTGCTTGACTGGAGATCAAGGGGTTGCGGGTTCGAGCATCACCAGAGGCACTGGGAGCGCAGTGGCATAGTGGTAGAGTGCTTGACTGGAGATCAAGCGGTTGCGGGTTCGAGCATCACCAGAGGCACTGGGAGCGCAGTGGCTCAGTGGTAGTGTGCTTGACTGGAGATCAAGGGGTTGCGGGTTCGAGCATCACCAGAGGCACTTGGAGCGCAGTGGCTCAGTGGAAGTGTTCTTGACTGGAGATCAAGTGGTTGCGGGTTCGAGCATCACCAGAGGCACTGGGAGCGCAGTGGCTCAGTGGTAGAGTGCTTAACTCGAGACCTAGGGGCCGCGGGTTTGAGCCTCACCGGTATCACTGCGTTGTGGTCCTTGAGCAAGACACATTTATCCTAGCTTAGTACTGGTTCAACACAGGAAGACCGGTCCCTGTTTAACTGAAAGATTGTTGATTGGACGTTAAGAATAAAATCAAACAAACAAAACAAATCACCAGAGGCACTGTGTTGTGGTCCTTGAGCAAGACACTTTATCCTCTGCTTAGTACTGGTTCAACCCAGGAAGACCCGTCCCGACATAGCTGAAAAATTGTTGACTGGGACGTAAAGAATCAAATCAAACAAACAATTGTCTGTACATCCCATAAGTGCATACTTTGGCAATTAACATAGTCCCACCAGACTTACAAGTTGTCCTAATTTTCCTACATTTTACTTCTGAATCAGAACTCCTACTATTCCTACTTTTTGGTAAAAAATGCAAACTTCGTAACTGGTTTCAGGAAAAGCTGAGATTTAGAGAGATTGCAGCATTTACCCTACAGCTTCTGCACCAAATAAAGGCCCAAAAATACTATGCTTATTTTCAAAACTCTGTTCACCATTTATAATATCTCAACATTTGTAAAGTTTAACTTTAAAATGTGAATCAGTATTTGAGCCACGACATGAGATTTCCAACAATGTTGTATTTGTGACCAGCAAGGGCTCAGACCAGCCTGCGCATATGCAGTCTGATCAGAGCCTTTGCTTGTCCCTTGAATATTCTATGCCTGACAAAACAACATTTGGAGTTTCTAAGCTTAAAAGGAGCCTGCACAGGCTCATCTGAGTCTACACTTGTTAAAATGCCACATTGTTGGAAATCACATGTGAATTTTTTCATAAGCTTGTAGTCCTTGAAAACTGTAGGTATAGAGGATCTTACATGAGTGCCCCCCTTGTGGCAGATATACAGGATCCTCCATGAGTGCTCTTGTTTTATTGAATTTATTAAACAAGTTGTGGAAAAGAGATAAAATGTGAGGTTTGCTGAGCATTTTATATCTTTTTTCGCGACAAGTTTAATAAATTCAATAATACACGATCACGAATGTTAGATTCTATTTATCACAGGACATTAAAATTACTTAAAAATGGCATTTTTGGCGTGAAAAGAAAGATTTTGCCATCTTTTAAGAAACGTTATAATGGGCGTCTTTACATAACGTTACTAAATCTGTAGACCACTAGTGGTTTATTGATTTTATTGCATGGCGTTATATCACTCCCAGATGCGACGTCATGTGAAAAAGTCTTTTATTATGTCTCCCCCCTTCAGGGTCGGGAGACATATTGTTTTTCCCCGAGTGTCCGTCTGTCTGTGTGTCACAAATCGTGTCCGCTCTATAAATTGAAAGCCGCTTAAGCTCTATTCATGAAACTTTATACAAATATCAATCAGCATGAGATGACGTGCAGAGTGCAAGAATGGTAACTCTGCCTTTTATACTTTTTGAGTTATTTCCTTTGGAACTTTGTGCATGAAATGACTAGAATTTCCATTAGAAAATGTATTTAATGTTTCTGTTTGAAATTGTATTTAATGACTCATGCTTTTGACATTAAAAGGGGGGAGACATCTATTTTTTCCTAGAAAAACAATTCTAGTTTGGTTTTAGATTGTAAGAACAGATCTGCAAGAACTTCATGATTTTGATCTGAAAGGAGCACCTTATGGTTATACACCATTCTGTAATGATAGAAAAGAAATGGATGGTTTTAGGTAAGCTTTTAAGAATCTATCATGAGTATATATATGGACATTACTGAAGATATGTTAGTTTAACCCTTAAAGCGCCACCTATAATTTGCAGCAGACGACAATTTCAAATTTTTCCGCTTTTTCAAAAATAACTAATAAGGCATGACATTTCATGAGAATCGTCTGCTGGCAGACAATTCTCATGAAATATCATACCTTATTCTTTTCCGAAAATTGGGAAAGATTTCGCAAAATTTGTCTTCTGCTGCAGTCGTGATTGGGCTTTAAGGATTAAACATTTTATACTACATGTTTGGCGGGAAAATACCATGATTTATCAAACAAATAAAATCAGTTATTTTGTTTTTGCCTAGAAAGATTTATCTTTATTTCCTCTAGGGAAATAAATCCCTTTAAAATACTCTTTTTTCTGGACCACAAGTGACCCAAGGCCTTGATGAGATGAAAGGCATGTCATAATCATTCTCATTTTATTATTTACATTTTTAAACATAATGCTTAAAACTCTGCACTTTTGACGTCACAAACATTAACAAATTACGTCATTTACACATGCAATGACGTTGCATAAAGTTTCTGTCTTCCAGCACTGAAACTGGAAGATTGAGGAACAAAAATGAAAAATTCTAGAAAAACACGATAAATTTAGTACCAAAATGTTTGTTACGATCTAACTAAGAAAACGACTACCCACACTTTATGTTTTCGGTCACAAATAAAGAGTTACAGACGTTTGAAATTCTGAGCTGGACTAGATGAAGAAGATTTCCAAAATGGCGGACATCCATTTTTCAGCAGGGTACAGCTAGCTGATGTATTACTACTCGTGTTAGAATTAGACATGTCATGATCTCGCTTGTTTTGCCACATCTCATACCGTAGTATTTTCTTGATTTGAGCAAGCAGTTCAAGCAGAATACATGTAATATACAGTTTATTGAATCGTTCTATTGAAAATATGGGATTTATAAACCTGGGGAGGTGAAAAATCATATAAAGAAACTCGTGCTTGTACACTCGTTTCTTTATCTGATTTTTCACCTCCCTCGGTTTATAAATCCCATATTTTAATTAGAATGATTAATTCTATTTAATTCCAATAAATAACAAGCATATTTTAATTCCAATAAATAGCAAGTATTTATCAGATAACTCTCATATTAACTGCATTGTTGCACGTTGACCTGATAGATGTTGCCTCTCTCATGGCATGTGTCTTTATAAGGTCATCATGATGTTTCACTTTTTGAATAACGTCGTCAATGACGCTTAATTGACATGAAGATCGATAATTACGTCATAATTGCTAGTTTGAAGAGTAAACCAACTTGTTACCAGGTTTGTGTCTTCTTGATAAAGTTTACTCGGCAAGCCTCGCAATTCAACAAGCGTTCTCAAAGGCTTGCCTGATAAACTTGATATCAAAAGTCTTACCTAATATTCTCTATAAACAATGTATTAGTATACAATTCATAAGGAAGTTAGGATAAGAAGGAAAGCATAAGCTTGTAGAGTTCTCATCTCCTAGTGTAGAGTACACTATGCTATGAAAGGCGGATGCATATTTCAATTCAAAGTAGCAGTCATTATGTTTGCCCATTGACCTAGGCCTGTCAAGCAATTTTCATATAAGCATCAAAACTTATGGAAGGAAAAATTACTTAAATATTTTACATGATTATGTCCAAACACAGATGGCGCGTATCATGTTGTTGTAGGCATTAGAATGAATCAACATTGTATTTCAAGAGATAGTTGGCAGACTTAACCAAATTTGCATGGTTATAACACATTGAACCATGATGGAGAGATGGAGAGGATATTATACAATTATTGACTTATGAGGCATTGGATATGATGTGATATCGACCAGATAATACCAATATTGACCAAGGCGAAGCCGAGGTCAATATTGGTATTCTCTGGTCGATATCACATCATATCCAATGCCTCATTAGTCAATAACTGTTTCATTATATAACATTTAGAGAAAGATGTGCAGGTATTATTGCACCTGGAAAAAATACTGAACTTATATACAAGTTTTGGGACGGACAAGCATTTAGCAGAAACCTAAATAAGACCACCCTTTTACTATTGCATATATGTTGTGCATTCAACATTTACAGACAAGAATTCTAACACCCTTCGCATGTAGAGCCAATGATAAAATAAGTGTGATATGCCAAGCAATAATTCACAGCTTTAAAAGCGCAGGGAAATGTGTGATAGCTGACGTCATTTGTTACTGGTAAATGACGTCATTCATAGCGTTAGACGGTGTAACGTCGTTTTTACGCTTGAAAGAGGTTACAAATACATGTAAACGTATGCGACGTGGTCTAAGTATTGGCGGGAGTTCTTCAGTGCAAAGGCGGAAAGTTGGAAGAAGCTGAAGACGTCAAATTTGTTTTCGCCGTTTATTGTGCATTAAAATCGAAATAGATCAGCTCCAGTGCAGGATTTGTTGCGTTCTCAGCATCTACGATATGATTATTAGCCACGCTTTAGAAAAGCAGAACTGAAGCGGAAAAAAAACAGCAAGGAATCTAATTTTAGTAACTAATATACACTGGCAAGCGCGCGCAAGCCAGTGAATATGACAATATATTGACTGGCCACGTGAGCGCTCTAAGCCAATGAAATTCAGTCTTTTTTCTTAGTATATAATAATACAATTTGGTGACCATGACCAAGTTCTTTTTTGATTTAACTTGTCACTATTATCCAGTGCAGTCCCTTTATAATACAACTCGTTGTAATACAGATTTCAATATTATGTTGTGGCTTTCAACTTTTTTTTTACCATGTAATTTTATAGAATTTTACAAAGGAATTATACGAAAATGACCCATGATGCTGAAGCACAGGAACAAGAGAATCCGCACCATCTGTGTATGGTCATTACCATATTAAATATTTAATCTGAATTCTCAGACAGATATGCATGATCAGACAGAAAACCCCAAGATCAGCCTACTCCTGTAGTTAAGGAATGGTCATTTTTGTATAATTCCTTAAAAATTGTCAATTTAAAACATGACTTACTAACAGGTGCTTTGGCTTCATCATCATCTGGGCATCAATCAGAGAAACCTTGACTTTGTTGCTTGCGGACAACAAACACACAGACCAGCCTGTGCATCCCTGCAGTCTGATCAGCACCTTTATTATTCAGTAAAGTAACTTAGTCAGATATCTCTTAATTCTCCAATTTTTTAGGTAGGCTTCAACTGATAAAGCCTCTGGCTATGCCCCTGACATATAATACTTTCCATTCCTATAGACCCCAAACAGAGCATTTTAGAGATACTTCACTGTACACTGGCTATAATGGGGTGGGAATATCTGTTTTCTCTGTACAGTGAAACCTGTGTAAAACGGCCACTCAAAAAATAAATAAATTGGTTTTCAAGACCAACTATTGCTTAATGCAGGTCAAAAGTATTTTAGAATGCTCCAAGGGGAGCATTATGCAATACTTTCGACCTTCATTAAAGAGACTAAGTCTGCAACTATGAACATTTCTCGAAAATTTTTTATTTTCTTTTTAAATCATTTGTAAAAGCTGAATTAAGTTATGCTTTCACAATAAATATGTTCACTATAGCTGAAAACTGCACAGAAAAGTGAATTTTCTTATAAAAACAGGTGTGTTTTTTCTCGTGTTGGTAATTATTTGCGTCCCTCCAATAATTATAGACAGTTAATTTTAACATAAATGCTGTTGTTTTGATACTGATAATTTGTTTAGATTTACGAAATTGGTAAACTGTATACCTGAATTTTAGTTTTTTAACTGTGTTCTTGAAAAATAGAAACATTAGTTCTAAAATTAAAAGATCAAAAATTACAGACTATGCAGCTTTAAGCTACCTTTTGTCATTAAGATCTTGGTTTTGTCTATTTTTAAGTGGCCATTGTACACAGGTTTAACTGTATTTTGTTCTATTTATAGATTTTGGAAGTCTGGTTATTGGGCAAGTCATTTAGCTGGTAGAAGATATCATATTAGGTGAGTTTATTGATATGCCTGGAATACAAGGTACAGTAAAGCTTTGATATAGGCCTAGATAAAGAAACTTTTGCGTGTAAAATTTGAACTATTTTCTTACCCATCAAATTAAAACGTGTTTTGGGTGCTCAAAAGAACCGTCTCATTGAGACGGTTCGTTTGAATACCCACAACATATGTTTTGGTTGAGGAATAAGAAAAATAATTATATACGGACACTTCTAGAAGCCTGCTTATAGCTCAAAATACCCACTTATTTTGGACTAAATTTGAGATACCTTATACTGAGACATGATGACATATCTGGTGACCTTTGACAAAGAGGTTATTGGCTGGAATCCTTTCATAAGTGCAGTGTTATGTCCTTGAGCAGGACACTTTTAAATATCCTTGCTTAGTACTGGTTCAGTCCCAGAAAATGTCTTTACCTGCATGAAAACTTGTTGGTTGGGACATAAAACATTAACTCAAACAAAGGAAATCTTATCATGCTGGATATATGTATGTACTACACTACTGCCCAATTGTTATCAACTACTTTTCAGATGATACAGAGTAGTTTCTGATATTCAGCTTGCTTCTGAGATGCCAGCTGATTTTGATTTACAATGTTTTCTGATCATAATTTACTTGTTTTGATTATGGTCAGAAATAATAATGCAATTGCAGTTTTCTAATTATATTTCTTTTTCTTTATTTCAGTGCATTATATGTAATAGATTTAAAAAGATTCCGCCGAATAGCTGCGGGTGATCGTCTGAGGGGCCAATATCAGGGTCTGAGCCAGGACCCTAACAGTCTTTCTAACTTAGACCAAGATCTCCCCAATAATATGATCCACCAGGTGGCGATAAAATCATTGCCGCAGGAGTGGCTCTGGTGTGAGACGTGGTGTAGTGACGAATCGAAGGCTAATGCTAAAACGATAGATTTGGTAAGTGCTTTTATACATCTGTTTGTTTAAACACCTGGCCACGTAGCACAGTCGGTTACGTGTCTGGCAACAGATGCCAGTCTGACAGCAGATCCAGGGGTCGCAAGTTCGATCCCGGCCCGGTACCTCACTTTCGTGGAGATTTATCATGAAATAATTTCTACGGTCATTCTCCTCCCTTCTGCTGAATCATTCAAGAAGGGTTGTTGTCAGTTACAAGCGAAAGTATATGCAGGAAGTACTGGTTAATTGCTTGTTTAAGCTTGCCCAGGAAAAAGTGTGGCTAGGTTAACTGACCGTCCCGCCATGACCATAGCTGTTGACTTGGGACGTAAAGCAACAAAACCAACAAATGTTCGTTTAAATTGTGTTTTTTTAATGCGATATATGGTTGTATTCCTTTTAAGTGCCTTTTCAAAACAGAGTATTTTATAGCGTGATATATGGGCCTCAACGAGAGAAAACCTGGGCCTGACGTTATTTTTTTTTTTTCATGCTCAACTCAGCTGAGCACCAACTTTATCCTGCTCATAAATGTTAAAATGCCAGCAATTGTTGGCATTTTAACAATTATTAGCATGATAAATACATCATCTGAGAGACTTTAAGCAAGAAACTTCTTCATTTGGCGGTATTTTAGTTTTTATGAGCAGTTGAAATTTTGTGCTCAGTTGAGTTAAGCACGAAAATAGTTTTATAACCTCGGGCCTCGATTTTGTTGTATGCGAGCAACAAAGGCCCAGACCTGCCTGCGCGTCAGCACAGTCTGTTCACTGCCTTTGTTTTTCACTCTCTGGAAAGTATAATGACTCCACTTGTTATATGCAAAATTTCAATATTCTAGCTCGTCTCTGCAGCTGAGCAGGCTGGTTTCACATGGTTTGTACAGATCTGGGAAAGTCATGGAAAATGACTTTTGCCTGGAAAAACCATGGAATCCTGATTTTCTTTTAAAAATATCATCATGGAAATCTGAAAATAGACGGAATATGTGTGTATGCGCCCCAAATGGACAAATCATTAAAAAATAAAATCGCTGAAACTATGTCCGTATTGAATTTTCTGCTCAATTATCGGCTTTTTGTATTATTATTTCACTGTTTTGGCATCATGGAAAATTGTAAAATATCATGGAAAAGTCACGGAAAAATCATGGAATTTTGTTGTCTGTAGTTTGTATGAACCCTGGTTTCAGCCTAACTTGGTCCAATACCTCGAAGACAGGTTTTCTTTTCTCAACCTAATCATATGTTGTGGGTACTCAAATGAACTGTCTCAATGAGATGGTTCTTTTGAGCACCAAAAACAGATGTCTAAACTGATGGCGAAGAAAATATTCGCAATCTTATGCTGACAGTTTATGTCATAATATTTTCAGTGCAATAACCCCATGACAAATGACAAAAAAGCCCAAATTGAAGGCAGCCATGAGAATAGTTCTTGAGTGGAAGGTTTATGATTATGAAATAAGAGTCAAATACAATATTAAAGTGTGGTATTTTTAGCCAAAAGACAGTAGATTTTGTCTGGCCTCTAAATGAGAGTGTGTAATTAAAAATAATTTTTTTTTTTCTATGCGAAGACATTTGTTGTGGGTACTCAAAAGAACCGTCTCAATGAGCTGGATCTTCTGAGACCCAAAACAAATGTTTAAACTGATGGTTAAGAAAATATTCACAAATTTACGCTGAAATTTTTTGTTATATTTTCAGTGCAATAACCCCATGACAAAAGAGCCCAAATTGAAGGCAGCTATGAGAATAGTTCCCGAGTGGAAGGTTTACGATTATGAAATAAAAGTATTCTGGGATACTATATACGGGACCAATACAAGATCTCAGGTGGAATATGAACCGCCAGAATTAAACCCAGAAAAGAAAGGTAAGACATCGTTGTTTTATTGCAAATTGCAAAGTTTCAAAAAGATTGTTTAAAAATAAAACTTTAGGAAGAGTAGTGCACACAAGGTACCCTTGCCCAAAGGGAATAAAACCATGTACCAACGAAAGCCAGATACAAATCTCCTCACTTTTCTCAGAGAAGACTGGGTACAATCAAAATGATCTTCAGGGAAATAAGACATTGTAATCCAAAATTCCAATCCATAATGCCGAGAGATGTTGGATTCCTACCAAAGGCTTTACATAATGGCCTAATTTGAAAAACAGTGATAATAAGATTAAGGGATCAATTGTCCAAGATGCTAAAGAAAGTACATGCAGATCACTGATAAATTAAAAGATCTAGAAAAGCAAATATTTTGAGCCTAAAATTTTTAATAATATACACTCAGACATAAGTTAAGCATCACCCAAACATTATTTCAGAGACGTTTTTCGCGTACAAATTTCTTCAGAAGAACAACCAGTTTGTAATATAATGTTATCCTTGTCTTCCTGTGGTCTGCTGAATATATCAGAATGTCATTTGATAATTTTACTGAATTTCTATGCTGTTCTGTATACACCGACCCCTATTTTGGGGGTGTACCCTTAAAAAGTGTCACAGCTTAACCCAAAATGCTTACTTTGAATTCAAATAAACGCATAAGTAATCTAGATTTATTTTTTAAAGAATAGTGTCTAACTGATTCTGTCGAACTCCAGGTTTCATGTCAGTTATAGAGGATCATAGTGAAAGTAAATCGCGTGTTTATAATTTTTGCATTATCACTATATAACAAGCCATTCTTTACACATCCATAACTTTTATTCTTTTAGAGATATGAATCTGAAATTTTCAGACAGAATTTGTCTTTGATATTGTAACAATGTGACACTAATACTTTACATGTCTAAGCGTTTTGAAAATATCATAATGGGCAAGAGAATAGGGACATTTTTAGGGGTAAGTGTGCATTTACCATGCCTGGTTGTTTACCTTTGTGATAATTGAATCGAAATTTGCTGTAAATTGTCACCACTTTATCTATTTTGATAAATAAAACAAGAAAATATTCATCACTGTTAAGCTTTCTTCGTTTTCTAGGAAACTATTGAGGCGATGCTTACATTATGTCTGACTGTATATTTTTACTCACCGTTTTAAACATTTGTTTTTTTGTGCTCATTGAGTATCCATAAGATATGTTTTAGTTGAGAAATATCAAAAATAATTTTTCGTAATGCACTCTTTATCCAGAGGCCTGATAAAAGTACATGTACACGTATGTAGCTGTGACAGTTGTCTGTTAGAGATGAAAATTGATCTCATGGTAAAAAAAAATGGGAGCCACAAAATGACTATGCTATATCTATGTAAATCTGTGTTATTATGTGTGTTATAAACGGACTGCACTGTAATTGTTTTTTTCTATTCTATTTCAGAAGCTTGGAGAGACAGAATAGAGTTATAACACAGGACTATCATTAGGAACTTTAACAGCTTATTTTAATTTATTCTTGCTCATTCATACTGAATTTACCCTCAGACAAGGGAATTCAGACATTGAAACTAGCTCGGGATCACAAAAAATATGAGCAATTATCATACATGCCATGAACTGTGTACCCAAATCTGTGAGATAATTCAAATTTTTAAGGGAGATTTAAAAAATTCTGTGAGATTTTCACAAAAACCACTTTGGAACTCACCCAAAATAACCAAACAGCTTTTATTTTAATGTGAGAAACTTTTGATGAACACAATAAAGTGTGATTTATGGTTATTTCTTTATAAAATCTGTTTTTAGATGGTCTGAAAATCTTATGGGAGTTGGCTTTCAAAAGGGCCAAATTCTGTGAGATATTATCTCACAGTGTGAGGTATGGCATGTATGAATTATTACTTTATCCTGCCACTATTTCTTTGTCCTGAAAATATTGTCTGCTTTTTACATCTGCTGCATATATTCAAGTTCACTTCAGACTAGATTTTTTCATGGAAGCAAACAATATGAGCTCAAATGAGACTGCTCCCAAGGGAGCAGTCTGATCTGGGCCCACATTATTTGCAATATAGGCTACCTTAAACATAAGCAGACAAGAGGATACCTTACTTTAAAGTACCCCGAACATTGTTTTGTAAGAACAATTCTTAAAAATAAGCCCTATCTCTGATTACAATGAATCACAAATAAATTTGAATAAGGGGGCATTTCAAACTATCAGAGATATTAAAATAGTTTTTTGACAATGCTTCAGAAATCTGGCAATTAAATATTTTCCTTTATTTTAGGGTTAATACAGTAACTGAATAAAAATCCATTACCATCAATTAACCCTTAGAGCGCCAAGAAAAAATGCATCTGAAAATGTCGTCTGGTGAAGTCGTCTGCTGCAAATAATTGCCAAACATTAATGACGAATTTAAGTCTAGAAGCAAACAGTGTGGACCCAGAACAGACTGCTCCTATAGGAGCAGTCTGACCTGGTACCACACTGTTTGTCAAAGAGGCTTCTTAAACATTTCAGCAGACGAATGTTGTTGCAATTGGAGCGTTAAGGGTTAAAAAATCTATCTTGCTTTGCATTATAAAAACATGGGTGAAAGTTTTCAGGACTATTCCTTAATTCAGCATTTTGAGGCCGACTTTCCTAAGAAAGTCTGCCTCAAAATGCTGAACTAGGCCTCGGACCCAGTATACACGGACTGGTCACTGACAGAAAGGTAAATGTATATATTGGAAATATGTTGTCGAGGCTGAGCTTTCAAAATTGACATTTGTTGAAGATTAAATAATCATATCTCCATTATTTCTTTGTATAGCTGCGATTTTTCTTCAAAAAGTAATGATTTAATATACTATCTTTAAGACTGTGTTGTTATATTTATTGAAAGTTTAGCCGTCTTTATGAACTTCAGCCAGAAACCAAGGCATCCTTTTTACCTATTTTTGGCACTTTTGGCCGAAAATCGTCAGAAATCAACCTATAAGGTGATAAAACTTCAATTTTATTAACTGCAACTTGTAATATTTCAACTTTGAATACCAGGAATAACTGTTCAGAATCAATTTTATTGGCTGTTGTACTTTGAAATAGCGCTATTAATATTTAAAACAAAGCCTTGGCAACTTTGTATCTTAGTCAGTTACCAGTCCCTTTATATTGGGTCCCAGATTAGGCAGATTAAAATAGCTTATGTTGATTTATTTTCGGTGTGTCTGAAGACAGTTTACTGATTATACTAGAAATAAGTTATTGTTAATCATGTAAGAGTACAGTAAAACCTGTGTAAAACGGCCACACTCAAAAAGACCAAAAAAAGTTTTCCAGACCGATTACTGCTTAATGCAGGTCAAAAGTATTCCAGAATGCTCCCCTTGGAGCTACCTTTTGCCATTGAAATCTTTGTTTTGTCTATTTTTGAGTGGCTGTTTTATTGCTTAATGCAGGTCAAAAGTATTCCAGAATGCTCCAAAGGTAGCATTCTGCATTTCTTTTGACCTTCTTTAAGCTACCAGTTGTCATTAAGACCTTTGTTTTGTCTATTTTTGAGTAGCAGTTTTGCACAGATTTTACTGTAGAAAACAGTTGGTAGATTTGAATTTCTGAAGTTTAGGATTTGGGAAAGTTCGAAATTAAAGAGGCTGGACTTTCCATAGAAAGTCAGCCTCAAAATGCTGAATTCTGCAGGTAATAATAGCTTTTCTGATTTATTTTTAGTTTATCTAAAGGTATTTGGCCGTAAAACTTGGATTTTTTGATAATTTGGATGCATACAGCAAGTTTTAAATTCTTATTTTCTAAAGTTCAGGATTTTGGAAATTTTGAATTTTCGCCCATGTGTCTTAGAATACAGGGTTCACTCATGTTTAAAAACTGAGATATTTCTTAATCCTTGAATATAATAATCTCCCTTGAGAAATCCTGAAAAAACCCTCTAGTACCTTGAAAAGTTCTCGATTTTATAGGCCCTTTTGACTAAATGGGCTCATTATGTTAGTATTCTGGACATCCATCCATCTAAATTGGTTCATCGTTCTGTGTAATTAGTTTGTTTGAGTTAATGCTTTACGATTCAGTCAACAATTTTTCAGTCATGTTGGGATGTTTCCTGGGTTAAATCAGTACTAAGTAGTGGGATTAAATGTCTTTCTCAAGGAACATGGGTGAAAGTTTTCTGGATTTATCCTGAATTAGGGAGATTATAATAGCTTCTCTGATTTTTTTTTCAGATTACATAAACACATTTAAACATATAAACATGAAATTATTAATTTTTGTAGGCACCCTGCAAGTTTAAAAATTTGAATTTCGAAAGTTCAGGATTTTGGAAAATTTGAACTTTCACCCATGAAGGAAACAATAAAATGCATCAGCTGAGGCTCGAACCAGCATTCCCTTGATCTCAAGTCAAGCACTCTACCACTGAGCTATCATTCTGTGACTGTCTTTGTAGATAATTCCTACAGTTCTCATCAAAATTGACTGACACTGACCATAGATGTAATGTATGACTATTGAGTATACACTAGCATGACCTATTTTTACTTGAGGGAGCACAGTGGCTCAGTGGTAGAGTGATTGACTCGAGGCTGAGGGGCCTCGGGTTCGAGTCTCACCAGCATCACTGTGTTGTGTCCTTGAGCAAGACACATTAAAATTTTATCCTTGCTTAGTATTGGTTCAACCCAGGAAGACCTGTCTCAACATAAGGGAAAAATTGTTGACTGGAACATAAAGAATCAAATCAAACAAACAAACAAAAAACTTGTGTCATTTATGGTATTTTGGAGGTATGTGTCCTGAATATATTTCAGTAAAACCTGTGTAAAACGGCCACTCAATAATAGACAAAACAAAGATCTTAATGACAAATGGTAGCTTAATGAAGGTCAAAAGTATTGCAGAATGCTTTCCTTGGAGCATTCTGCAATACTTTTGACCTGCATTAAGTGATAATTGGTCTTGAATACCAATTTTCAGTCTTTTTGAGAGTGGTCGTTTTACACAGGTTTTACTGTAATGTATGACTATTGAGTATACACGTGCATTACTTATTTTTACGCCAGTCATTTGTTTCGGAGGTAATTGCCCTGTATATATGTACATGTATGTACCAGATTGATGTCAGTAATTGTTCTGAGGTATATGCCCTGTATATATGTATGTACCCGATTGATGTCAGAAATTGTGTTTTTGTGGCTGTTTGAAATGAATGCTAACTCATTTACCATAGTATCTCATTAACAAATGATCATGTTTTATCCCATTTGCATTAATAGAGAAAAGACACTTGTAGTATGAATTTGGACCCAAGTCTGATGATCATATCTTGCCTCCAACAATTTAGAAATTGGTTGAAAGTTAGGCATACTGCAAGTAGGGCTGCCACGTTTACACGTGTAAACGGCACCGTTTCGTGTTTCTGCAATAAACGTTTACAAAATTGACCTACCGTTTACACGAACTTTGTCACGTGACAAGCGTCGTGGTTTATTAATAGCATTTCCTAATGAAAAAATATTCTCTTAAACAGTGATACGTCACATCTCGATCTGGACCATCAATCAGATTGCTTGTTTTCTCAGATTCCGCAGTATTTGATAAAGTATCTACTGCAATTAGAAATTATGGCGGACATGCTTAACGGTCCATAAAAATGTCCCGAATTTTGTCTCACTCAGTCACTGCTTGGAACAATTATTTTCCTGCATTTTAACAGTTATTTATGTAAAGGCAACGAAGAGACGCATGCGACAATGCTTCAGAGAAGGCCAAGCACTATATTGGAAGAAGGAGATGTGATTTTTTTGTTTACTTCCTGTCGGCGTGTGTATTGATGCGTATGTGACGATTCGCAGTTATGTCTTGGGTGTGTCCACTCATAAATTACATGCTTGCAACTGAAGAAATTGTCCGTAATGTACGAGTCTGCGCATGTTGCAATCACTTTCCAATTACTTGAAATATGTTCTATCGCAACACCCAACTAGAAACAATTTCGAATATTCGCACATGGTACAATTTTTTCAAAGGTTTTTTAGGGAAAATATCGGCGATTTTACCGATCTGCATAATGAAAAAAAAAATCAATCTGGAAGTTACGTTTAAATGGTACCGTTTCGGTTACTGGAACTCGTGTAAACGTTTACCAAATTTCGTAAACGTGGCAGCCCTAACTGCAAGTTTTGAGTAACATTGCAATAATAATGCCAGGACATTAAGTTACCCACCCCTGTCAGTCTATCCATACATTGTCTTGCTCAAGTCACAAAAACGATTCATATCCTTTGGCTGCAAGAGTTATTGCCCTTTATTCATAAAAATATAAGCCATTTTGGCTTTGTTTGTGAGAGTATGCCATTTTTGCAAATGCAGGGGTATCCATGCCTTCTGACACATTTCTATTTTTTTCTTTAAGCATTTTCGTTTTTAATTTATACCTTTTTTCTGTTTTTTTTGTAAAAACCGAAATGCTGGTGACTGGTGACCTATTCCATAATGAAACGTTTGTGTACAGTAAAACCTGTCTTAAACAGCTACTCTCAAAAAGACCAAAAATCAGTTTTCAAGACCCATTATCGCTTAATGCAGGTCAAAAGTATTACAGAATGCTCCAAGGGGAGCATTCTACAATACTTTTGACCGTCATTAAGCTACCATTTGTCATTAATATCTTTGTTTTGTCTATTTTTGAGTGGCGGTTTAAGACAGATTTTACTGTATATGCTTTCACTTCATTGTTTTGTTAGCGAACTATAGTTTGCATGATATTGTTAATTGTCTACAACTTACACAAAATAAACTTATATTATCTATGAGTAGTATGTGCTTTTGTAAATTTATATTTACATTTTCAAAGCAAGCCTTTAATGAATCTTTAGATTTTTGCAAACGCTCATAATCTCATGAAAGATATAAATATTATTGACAGCTGCCAAGCTCACTTGCCCGTGCAATATGCTTTGAATATCAAATTCATTTGCTGGAACTGTCATTAGTGTTGTGATTGACAGCGAGCCACACCTGATTCGCACATGCAAAACAAGCCTCATATTTGCTCCATTGGCTGTCCGTGTTCACACTTGCTGTTGGGCTTTTCCGTTTTACACTCCAACAAAACCACTTATAGGGTTACATACTTAAAATACAAAACTGTTATGTTTTCTAAATTCTAAATGATTTCTCTATTTTAGATATTTCTAATAACATGTAAATATAAGTAATAAATTTAATTTTTAGTCTGTTCATGGAATCATGAATACTTTGAGTCTCTTTCAAAGTTAACTTGAAGCCCTTCATGGGTAGTATTCATGATTCCATGAACATTCCAAAATTTAAATTTATTTCTTAAATCACATGACGTGGCATCTAGGAGTGATCTAACGTCATGTATTACATAGAGGATTTTACATGAGTGCTCATAATTTATTGAATTTATTAAACCAGTTGTGGAAAAGAGATAAAATGCGAGGCTTGCCAAGCATATTATCTCTTTTTTGCAACGAGTTTGATAGAATGTTAGATTCTATTTATCACAGGACATAAACAAGCACTTAAAATTTTATTTTTGTCCTGGAAGATTTTGCCATCTTTTACCCAACATTATACTGGACGTCATTACGTAACATTACTAAATCTGTAAACCACTAGTGGTTTATCAATTTTATTGCATGGCATTATATCACTTCCAGACGCGATGTCTTGATAAAATCAATAAACCACTAGTGTTTAGCCAGGCCCTGTAGCTCATTGATTGCTGATCCAGGGTTTGTGAGTTAGATCCCAGCCTGGCCCCATACTTTTTATGTGTGAACAATGAAGGCTCTTTCCATGTGTGAACAATGAAGGCTCTTTGCATGTGAAGGTTTCATTGCATGTGTGAACAATGAAAGCTGTGATGTGTGAACAATGACGTTTCTTTGCATGTGTGAACAATGAAGATTCTTTGCATGTGTGAACAATAAAGGCTCTTTGCATGTTTGAACAATGAAGGCTCTTTGCATGTGTGAACAATGAAGGCTCTTTGCATGTATGAACAAAGAAGGCTATTTGCATGTGTGAACAATGAAGACTCTTTGCATGTGTGAAGAATAAAGTTTCTTTGCATGTGTGAACAATGAAGGATCTGCATGTGTTAACAATGAAGGTTCTTTGCATGTGTGAAAAATGAAGGCTCTTTCCATGTCATGATGTGTGAACAATGAAGGTTCTTTGCATGGATGAACAATGAAAGCTCTTCGCATGTGTGAACAATGAAGGCTCTTTGCAGGTATGAAAATGAAGACTCTTTGCATGTGTGAACAATGAAGGCTCTTTGCATGTTTGAACAATAAAGGCTCTTTGCGGGTATGAAAATGAAGACTCTTTGCATGTGTGAACAATGAAGGTTCTTTGCATGTTTGAACAATAAAGGCTCTTTGCGGGTATGAAAATGAAGACTCTTTAAATATGTGAACAATGAAGGCTCTTTCCATCTCATGATTTGTGAACAATGAAGGCTCTTTGCATGTGTGAACAAAGACAGCTCTACATGTGTGAACAATGAAGGCTCTTTGCAGGTATGAAAATGAAGACTCTTTGCATGTGTGAACAATGAAGGTTCTTTGCATGTTTGAACAATAAAGGCTCTTTGCGGGTATGAAAATGAAGACTCTTTAAATATGTGAACAATGAAGGCTCTTTCCATGTCATGATTTGTGAACAATGAAGGCTCTTTGCATGTGTGAACAAAGACGGCTCTACATGTGTGAACAATGAAGGCTATTTGCATGTGTGAGCAATGAAGACTTTGCACGTGTGAAAAATGAAGGCTCTTTACATGTGTGAAAACAATGAAGGTTCTTTGCATGTGTGAACAATGAAGGTTCTTTCCATGTGTGAACAATAAAAGCTCTTTGCATGTGTAAACAATAAAGGCACTTTCCATGTCATGACGTGTGAACAATGAAGGTTCTTTGCATGTGTGAACAAAGACGGCTCTTTGCATGTGTGAATAATGAAGGCTCTTTGCATGCGTGAACAATGAAGGCTCTTTGCATGTGTGAACAATAAAGGTTCTTTGCATTTGTGAACAATGAAGGCTCTTTAGATGTGTGAACAATGAAGGCTCTTGCACGTGTGAACAATGAATGCTCTTTGCATGTGTGAACAATGAAGGTTCTTTGAATATGTGAACAATTAAGGCTCTTTGCATTTGTGAACAATGAAGACTTTGCACGAATGAACAATTTAGGCTCTTTCCATGTGTGAACAATGAAGGTTTTTTGCATGTGTGAACAATGAAGGTTCGTTCAATGTGTGAACAATGAAGGTTTTTGCATGTGTGAACAATGTAGGCTTATTCCATGTGCGAAATTTGCACCTATGCTTGTGACCCATTAAAAATGAGCTATTTATTTTTAGTACTAGCGTATACTTTAGGCATTTAGTGTAGGCTCAATTGAGCTTGCACATCTGCTTAGTCTTGCCACAGCCTTTATCGACCTATTTCCATATTCGTATAAGTTCTATTAACCCATATAAGCCTAGCATCATTTTTGTGGGACATCGGCAAACAGTGCAAAACCAGACCAGACGCCGCAAAAGGCGGCATCTGATCAGGTTTACACTGTTTGCTTGTAACAGAAGTTTCTTTGAAAATTTGAATAAAAATGAAAAATACCACCCAACAACCCTTAAAACGAAAATGGATTGGTACAATTAATAATGGTGGGAAATTCCATTCGGCATTAATAGGCTTAAAGTTCTTATTTTCACCTTCTGTCATAACGTGTGCATGTGAGAATTAATGGCTCTTGCAGGGGCCGATCCAGGATTTCTGGAAAGGGGTGCATATATATAAAGGTGTGGGGGTTCGCTTTGCTGATTTTATCTCATTTTCTGAATTACCCATGAAAATGAAATGAGACCAATTTTTTTCATTTTCATAGGATATTTAGAAATGTGGGTCAGGGAGGGGAGTTTGAGTGAACCCCCTCTGGATCTGCCACTGTCTTGTGTGACTGCAAAAGGCAGAGCTTGGTGTTGTAATAATTTTATAATCATTATGTAACCAAGTCTTGCAATTTTACTTAGATCAGCCAAACATATCATATTTCAAATCACATGTTTTCTCAATTCAGATTTTATTGAGATAAGAGCTGTCAGAATATAATTGCATTTTTACAAAACTACAGGAGGAAAAATACAGCCTTGCCATGACTGGTTATCTCTCTTGCATTGTAGCAAAGATCTTTTCAGTTGGTGAGACTGAGCTGAAAGAGGATATGTAAACTCAGCAAAGATGCACATCGGCCTGGGACAGTTGTCAATCATACATTATCTTAGCCACATCTCGGACCCAATTAACACGGACTGGTCACTTACATACAGGTAAATTATTGGAAATACGTTGTCATGGCTAAACGGTGGCTGAGCTATCAAAACTGGCGTATGTTGAAGATTAAATAATCATATCTCCGTTATTTCTCTGCATGTCTTTGAATTTTCTTCAAAAATCATTGGTTAAATATACTATCTTTAAGACTGTATTGTTATATTTATTGAAAGTGTATCCGTCTTTATGAAAATTAGCAAGAAACCTAGGTACCCTTTTTAGTTTTTTCGGCCATTTAGCCGAAAACATAAAAGATGAGAAAACTTCAATTCTTTTTACTGTAACTCATAATATTTCAGTTTCGCATACCGCAAGTAACCTCCTATAATCTCGTGTATGCTCAGAATCAATATTATAGGCTGTAGTACTTTGAAATAGTGCTAAAATGAAGTCTCAACAACATAACTTTGTATTTCCGTCACTGACCAGTCCATTTATACTGGGTCCAAGGACACATGCTCTCAACATTTGACCAACCAAAACTTACCCTAATCGGGATCTTGAATCCGTCTGATTCGAGCAAAATTATATAACATACTTAGATCTAAACAGAACAAGAAATGTCACAGTAACGTGACGAATGCCCCTAAAGGAATTGGTCTAGCATAAGACACATTTGAGGAAATTTAGCTGTAATATAGGAAATATTCTCCGGACACGAAAAACCTAGAAATGAGGCCAGAGGTCAATGTCAAAGTCAAAGTGACCCAAAATGGTATGCACCACTCCGCCATCCCAAGAGGAATCAACACACTAAATTTGGGATTCCTACATCAAATAATATAGGAGATATGCTCCAGACACGATAATTCAAGAAAATAGGTCATAGGTCAAGATCAAAGTAGATTATAAATGGTATAAGACACTCCATCATCCCAAGATGCATTTACACACCAAATTTGGGATTCCTATCTCAAATAATATAAGAGATATGCTCCTGACACAATTATTCTTAAAACTAGGTTAGAGGTCAAGGTGAAAGTGACCCGAAAATGATATGTGACACTCCGCCATCCCAAGATACATATACACACCAATTTGGAATTCCTACCTCAAAGAATATGCTCCAAACACAATAATTCTGAAAACTAGGTCAGAGGTCAAGGTCAAAGTGACCGGAAATGGTATGTGACACTCCTTCATCACAAGATGCATTTCCACACCAAATTTGGAATTCCTATCTCAAAGAATATAAGAGATATGCACCAGACTCAATGAAATTTCTAGAAACTAGGTCAGAGTTCAAGGTCACAGAGACCCAATTATGGTATGGGACACTTATTCATTCCAAGACACCAAATTTGAGATTCCTACCTCAAATAATAAAAGAGATAAGCTCTGGACTCGATTATTCTTAAAACTAGGTCATAGGTCAAGTTCAAGGTTACAGTGACCCAATTATGGTACACGACACCTTGTCATCACAAGATGAATCGTCACACTAAATTTGACATTCCTAGCTCAATTAATATAAGAGATATGCTCCTGACATGATTATTCTAAAAAAACTAGGTCAGAGGTCAAGGTCACAGTGACCCGAAATGGAATGTGACACTCCGCCATTCCAAGATGCATTTACTAATCAAATTTGGAATTCCCATCTTAAAGAATATAGGAGATATGCACCAAACTCAATGCAGTCTCTGGAAACTAGGTCAGATAACAAGTTCAAGGTCACAGATCCCCAATTATGGTATGGGACACTAATTCATTCCAAGATGCATCCACACACCAAATTTGAGATTCCTACCTCAAATAATATAAGAGATATGCTCCGGACATGATTATTCTAAAAACTAGGTCAGAGGTCAAGGTCACAGTGACCTGAAAAATAGTAAGTGACACTCCGCCATCCTGGAAGCATCCGCACACCAAATTTGGAACTCCGACCTCAAAGAATATAAGAGATATTCTCCATATACAATTATTCTTAAAACTAGGTCAGGGTCAATGTCACAGTGACCAGAAAATGATATGTGACACTCTGTCATCCCAATATGCATTTACACACCAATTTTGGAATTCCTATCTCAAAGAATATAGGAGATATGCACCACACTCAATGCAGTTCCGAAAACTAGGTCATAGGTCAAGTTCTAGGTCACAGTTACCTAATTATGGTACGCGGCACTTACTCACCTCAAGTTGCATCCACACACCAAATTGGAAATTCCTACCTCAAAAAATATTAGAGTTATGCTCCGGACACAATTATTCTAAAAACATAGGTCAGAGGTCAAGGTCACAGCACCGGAAAATGGTATGCAACACTCCCAAGATACATCCACACATCAAATTTGGAATACCTACCTCAAAGAATATAGGAGCTATGCACCGGACACGAAGCGGGCCAGACGGACATTGTGATTACTATAACGACTAGGTCCTAGGTCAAGGTCACAGTGACCTAAAAATGGTATGCGACACTCCGCCATCCCAAGATGCATCCATACACCAAATTTGGAATTCCTAACCCAAAGAATATAGGAGATATGCACCAGACACAAAGCGGGACGGACGTATGGATAGTGCGATTACTATATGCCTCCCAAAGTTCCTTTGGGGGCATAAAAACAATCACATGAAACCACTTTTATCTGACCAAACTGGCAAAATACGAAATATCTAAAATAAACTCAAAATAAAATTATTCATACTTAGGCAAAACTTTAAAATAGACTCTTTCTTTTCCAATGGTAATCTCCCAGTCATATTTGCTGAATTTAAAATAAAGCCTACAAATGTGATTTCTTTTGTTGGTATTAAGACTGACTTCTTATCATGTACCGTAAATCCCAAATTATCAAGCAAATAAACAGTATCTGATACTTTTTGTGAACACTGTTGTTTGGTGCGACCCTGCAAACAAGAGTCATAAACGTAAGCTGTACTAATATGTCCCTTTCAACAAAGCGTTGCATAAACCAGCTTTAAGATCTTTGTAAAACATCGGGTAGAGGAGCTCAACCTCATAATCAAAGAAGAAAATTGGTAATTTTGTCCCCTCCAATAGAAGCGGAAAAATTTCCTATCCATTTGCAATATTCTGATTGAGTAAAATGCTTCCTTCAAATCCACACTGGCCAAAACAGTTTAGCGTCATGGCATTAATAGCAGATTTCAGACTTTCCATCTTAAAATGTATTTTGTCAACATATTGCTGGTTAAAGGGTTTAAGGTTCAGGATCACTCTAATACCTCCATCAGATTTTGGCCTTACAAAATGTTCGATATATTTTCATCTGGATCAGCCTGCACAACAGGTTCAATTATTCCTTTCTTAGTAAAAGTCTAAAATGTCTTAATTGACCACTTCTTCTAACTTAGAAAACGTTATAGGGGATGGGACAAAAGCTTGGTTAGGCTTATCAGTTAATTTCAACTGATAACCACAGAGGGTTCTTAAAATCCATCTGTCTGAGGTAATCTTACACTTCTGAGCTCTGATTTTCTCTGTTTTCCCTGCACGTAAGTATTGTAATGTATTCACAAGATTGAAAGATACGTATTGACGATAGTTTCTACTTACATAAACGGTTGTTATTGTGCCTCTGCGACCATTTCCCTTTAAAATCCTTTCTTTGAGCTTGTTGATTCACCATTTTCCTTGAAAAAGTTTTGTGATTTTTTAGAATCCCAGACGAAAATCCTCTTATGGAGAATATTTCTTATCATATCTGTTCTTTCTTTCTGGCAAGAAAAAAAACCCTATTTTAGCGATGGATACTTTCTTTGAGTCATCTAATTCATTCAATTCTGCATTCAGATGATCACCGAATAACTGTGTGGCTGAAACAAGATGAGCCGGTTCACAGAGACTGTAAAATTTACTGTCCAATTCCGACTTTATAGCATCCTTCCCCTGTTGGCATGATGCAGAAACTGCGTGTGAGAGGGCTGAAACTGCCTCAGTGGATAACTTTTTTTATTTCCTTGAAAACAGGAATTTTCTTTAGCTCTTTTAATTTCCTTGAAAACAGGAATTTTCTTTAGCTCTTTTCGTTCTTATTTATGAGTTCCAACTGTTGAACAATCGCAGTTAAACCAGAAATAAATTTGGTAACAGCTCTCTGCACAGCTGCATCTGTCGCATTTCCTTTGTCTGAGATGTTACGCCATATGACTGGTTCCACTTTCGGCACTTGCAAATTAACTACCTTGGATGATCTGATAAATTTCTCTCGCAGCTTTTTCACTTTCTCTGATTGTCCAACTGATCACGAAGCTTTATTCACTACGTCTGCCAGTCCCTTATCTATAGCTGGGCCAGACTTCATAGTCCCTTAGAAAACCAATTTTAACTCCTTTAAAATGTCATCATCTGATTCATCCTCTGAATCCAGTTCTCCACCTGATAAAATATTATCTAACTCATTTGAAGTAGAAGGCTGCTGTGTGTCAGGAATATTGTGTGTTTCCTTGTTTGATATTTCAATGTCAGAATCCTCGCCACTTTCACTTTCGTTTTATAACAATTTCTGTTTTTACTAATTTTCCTTTTACATATATTCCTATCACATTATGAGGACCGCCCCTTTTGCGTTCTAAATCTCAAAAGCAGTCATTCCACGCTGAATCTCACGTAATATAGGGCCTTGTTTGAAAAATTCCTGTAAACTTTTTGCCAAAACAGTGGGCGCAGCCATTACAGGAACAGGATGCAAACTCGCGCCTGCGCAACGATCTGTTGTCCCAGTGGCTGTTACATTATCTTCCCACTAATCTGAAGGGGAATCAAACCGTCTATGATCGTCCAATCTGACGGATTGCCCTCCGAATTGCTGCCCTCAGCGCATCTGACCCTGTGCAACTCATATCCGAAAATATTTCACAGAAAACTGATTAATTCGCATGTTCTAGAAATCAGTCACACCCAATTACTCCAAAACAAAAGACATCAAAGTCGCAAAAGTTTGTAGAGCAAATCTGACGGGTTGCCCTCCAAATTGCTGCATTCAGCGTCCTCTGACCCTGGTCAACTCATATCCGAAAATATGAGACCATCCAACGTAGTTAATTTAAGCAACTACATTGTAAATTTTAATTGCTTCCAGCGCCTTATGCGGCAAACACCCAAAAGGCAATATCGAATAAACTCAAAGACACTGGTTTTCACGAGTTTTTTTTTTTTTAAAAAAACTTGCTAATTATATTCAAATTGCTTCCAGCATCCACACGTCCTCGTTATGAATTTCCAGTGATCACGTGACTCGAACTCTCTATGGGAACCCATAAGGGTATTTACATTTGAAGATTCACCAAAGATATACAGACTACTCGTTCTTTCACTCAATTCCCGCCCATCCCAAAGTGAAAGCGCCACCATCTGAGATCGGGAGCTTCATCCCAAATCGACTCTTACTGCATGTACAATATGTTACACTGAAGTTATTCTGTAGGAAGAAACAACACTAACTATAGCACCAGAATCAGGGGCCACAGCAGTTCATTGACTTTTGAGTTGCAAATAATATGCAAACATATGTATTCAGATGGTATGCAGGCTTAGTCTACAAAGTATTGACACAGTCTGATTGAAAGATTGCCCATAAAGTGGCACAATATAAGTTTCACCGAAAATGATTTTTTTTTTCTGTGGAAAGGCTGCTTGTTCAGCCCTCGAATTATCCACAAAAGGGCTTTTAACATTGTTGGACAAGCGCTGATTTGAAAAAATATGGGTTGAGAGCGCCTGTTTCTGCTATTCAACATATAGGAAATATTTATAAAGTACGAAAGAGGGGAGGGCAAAGATCAGGAATCGATACAACCCAGTACCACACCTGACTCAGGATACCAATGGGAAAGTAACAAACTCACAATTAGACACCATAAACAAAAGCCAAGAGGTCAACCTGTTTCCGAGCAGGTAAACACAAGGCGACAAAAAAAAAAACAGATGCAACGAAAGCACAGCAAACACACAACATAAATAACAGGAATGATCCACAAAAGAAGTACCGCCTTGGAACGGTCAATAAAAATATTTTACTGGAGGGCTAAATTCGGTTTCTCGGCGCCAACCCCACCCTTAGTTCAAATGTGGATCAAGACACATAGATGTTTGGTTTGCATGAATGACCCCTAACTTATCAATGCATCATCTCCTAGAACATATAAATAAAGATATAAAAAGAAGATAAAGCAAAGATAAGGACTCAATAGTAAATAAAACTGAATACCTAAGCAAAAGAAATCCAACAGGTGAATCCTGGTGGGTCTGACAACATCCAAAACATCAGGCCCCTACCATCTCATCAATAGATTAGTCTTTAGGTCAGAACCGTCAAAGAGTCTGAAGTCCGACCCTCTGGTGTGCAATTAAAGATGAAAGCAAAGTTGCCAACCGGGATTGGGTTGACCATCGAGCATGCAGTCTGTTGCAATACATTAATGTTATAGCCAATCTTTTTATAATGGAATACTATTTTAATGAACTGCGCTGAAAAATTATTAGAGCCAACAATCTTCTTCAATTTATACACCAAGTCACCATAGAATTCAGGTTCGGAAAGTCCTTGGCCCAAGAGAGATTTCAGTCCAACTTGGTATCGTCTATAAAATTTAGAAAAGGTTTTGCGAAGTTTATGGTACTGATAACCTTGTTTAAGAAGTTTCTGAGTTAATTAAATGCCAGTGTTGAAGTCAGCAGCATGGCTAGATGCTCTAGCAAAACGAATGAGTTGAGAGATAGGACGCCATAGGATGTAGAGGGAGGAACATCACCATCTAAAAATGGGAAATTGACGATTTCAAAATCAAAGTCGTCACGTTTATCATAAATTTTGGTAGCCACAATATCATTTGAAATTAATAAATGCAAGTCATAAAACGCGTTTTCGGTATCAGAGCTAATGGCTTTATTAAGTTGGAGCTCTGAAGGGTATATTTGACTGACCACATTGTCAAAATAAAGATTATTAATGTTTAAAATATCGTCCAAATATCTGGATGTAGTGTTAAAAGCATCAATTATATCAGCCTGCTTATCATCAGAAAGAGACGTCATAAAGTCCCTCTCATAACAAAACAGGAATAAATCGGCAACCAGGGGAGCACAATTAGTGTTCATAGGAATCTCAACTACTTGTCTATACAGCTTGGTGCCAAATCGAATTAAATGTTGTCCAACAAAAAGGTCAGTGCATCACATACATTTTGAAAAGACCATGCATGATATTTTTATTTTTTTCCGAAGTAAAAAATTCGTTTCTGTCGTTACAAGCAAGGTAAGGAGAGCCTTCTCTATTGAAGGTTCTTTCAATAAGATCAATAAGTTTATTTTAAATCAAATTATGAGGTAAAGTAGTGTAAAGAGTAGAAAAAATCATAAGTAGACAAACTGGTTGCATTGAAATCTCTAGCTTTATGTTTATCTAAAATTTCACCTGAATTTTTAATATACCAAAATAGATTTTTACTCTATGATGGTTCCGACTTAAAGACTTATCTATTGATGAGATGGTAGGGGCCTGATGCTTTGGCTGTTTGTCGGGCCCACCGGGGTTTACCTGTTGGATTTCTTTTGCTCCGGTATTCAGTTTAATTTACTGTTGAGTCCTTATCCTTGCTTTAGCTCCTTGTTATATCTTGATTTATATTTTGTAGGAGATGATGCATTGATAAGTTAGGGGTCTTTCATGCAAACTAAATATCTATGTTTCTTCATCCACATCTGAATTAAGGGTGAGGTTGGCGCCGTTAAACCGGTTTAAGCCCTCCAGTAAAATATTTTACTGACCGTTCCAAGGCGGTACTTCTTTTGTGGATCTTTTGTGTTTTTGTTCTGTCTTGTGTTTGCTATGTCTTTGTGCGCGTCTGTTTATATGTGCTTTGTGGTCACCTGTTGGGAAAGGGCTGACCTCTTGGCTCTCGTTTGTGGTGTCTACTGTGAGTCTGTCACTTTCCCATTGGTATCCTGGATCAGGTGTGGTACTTGATTGTATCGATTCCTGATCTTTGCACCCTTACTTACTTTTACTCAATTTTCACAGTACTTTATACCAGGTTTTAAACAATTGTAAGACATGAGGTTAACAATTTAGAAAGTTCTGTTGTCGTACAAGAACTAGAATTGGCAATAAATCTTGCTTTATAAGGATTTTTATGGAGTTTAGGTAACCAGTACAACGTCGGAACCCTGCCTTGGTTTTCTTTAACTTTGACACCAAAATGTAGGGCTGTATGACAACCATGCCCATCGACGACCACCCTCTCACTCAAAGAAGGTTGCATTTTTTTATAGGCATTGGTGTCAACAAGCTCATGCTTAAGAGTTTTGATATAATACAATCGTCAAACATCTACAACATTATCAGCAGCTTTATCTGCAGGAACCAAAACATAGTTCGTATGAAAATCCTGGATACCTCGTTTAGATGAGGAAAAGAAGATTTAAGTTTAGGGGGGTAAATATGTGTATTACGAGAGTAAGATGAAATACGAGCATCAATAATTTAAAAACTGTTAATTTTCCTTTCCTTCAAGGCATCAGGTTCAACATTTTCTGGTTTACACCAACGAATACTGAAGTCATTTAAAGAAGCAGTGATCTCTCTACGGCATTTAGGGAAATCAACATTAGAGGGAAATCTGTGTTTAGGACCTTTAAAAAACAGGTTTTTGGGGGTGCTTTCCCCCAATTTTATCTAGCTAGTCCATTTGCATTCATTTGTAGTTTTTAATTACACGCATCATTTGAAATGACATGCTTGATTAAGGCTGTCAAAATGCTCAAAAATGAATTATTATAAATGCTCATTAAGTCTCTAATTTTGTACAAACCTGTAGCGTAGCATCCATTAACAATTGCATGTACACAGTTTTTTCTCCTAAATAGAGTACCCCCATATAATGATTACATGCAATAAACAGTCCCCAAGGTCATAGCTCACACCAAATGCCAGTCTTATCTACACAATAAATAGGTGATTAAGCTTGTGGGGCCTGAAAAGGGGTGATTTAATTAAAACAGATTGTAGGTCAATAAAATACTCTATATTGGGTTATTGTAAAAATCTATGACTTACCTTTTTACACTCACGCCACTCAAATTACATGTTGCAAACATTCATTTTCTTTGCCCATGTCTCACACTGGTAAATGTATACGTCGATTTGGTGGTATTTACGCGTATTGCCGGCACTTCATAGACCGGAAGTGCTAGATATTAGTGTTAAAACTATATAGAAAAACATGCCATATGCCTAAAGGACTACAGAATTAGATCATTTTTAAGTATTCGGCATGCACATGGCGATTTATGTAAGCGTTTAGGAATAGATTCGAGTACCGATCTGGATGATCGGTACTCGAATCTATTCCTAAATGCTTACATAAATCGCCATGCACATACTGAATACTTAAAATGATTGAAGTCTCTAGTCCTTTGGGCATATGTCATGTTTTACTATATAGTATTAACACCAATATCTACCACTTCCGTCTATGAAGTACCGCCAATACGCGTAAATACCACCATATCGACGTATACATTTACCAGTGTGATGTCTGGAGATAACTCAGTCTGGTGATATGACGCGTTACCAAAGACAAAACCTATACATGATTTAGCAATCAATTTGTCTCCGTATGCAACCAAATCACTGCAGATCCACCCATGTGAATGTTCACAGAATGATCCATATTTATGGTTGACCGATTATTCTTTTACAAGTTCGATTTGCATCATATTCGGTTTTATGAAGTCTTAAACCTTTGTCCTAATGAACACGTAAATAACCTTGTTAGAAATCAGTACACAGCCAGATCATGTTGTTTGTTTTAGCCGGCTGATCAGAATCCACAATGCTTGTCCATGCATCAGGTACACTGTAGTACGTGTACATACATTGTACTAAATTAGAAATGCAATTGACCAGAAAAGATGTATGCTACAAGAGGGTGAAACTCAGACTGCGGTTTCTTACAATAATTGGTTGTTGCAATAATAATTTCCACGTGTAAGTTTAAGACCACAGTCATCGGTTTACTCTTCCCTTGCTAGCGACGACTTTTGTCGTCTGCTGATACATGTAACATTTGCAAACAAACAAATGGACCCAAATCAGAACCCAAACTGTTTGACACACTGATAGTGTTCATGGAAGAATTTTTCGAGATTTTTTTTTTAATAAAAAAGAAGTCTGCAGACGAAATCAAAAGCATGAAAAATTACCCAGCATGCAAAAAGTTAAGACCACAAGAGATGTTTATTTGTCACCGGTTAATATTTACTTGAAATAATCGGAGCCATTTCATGTTATACGCTACCTTAAAGAAAATGTCTGCGAAAGTATAGCACCGGAACCAGACCATCTTAATGAGTACGGCCATCGCTATTTGATTGGATAATCTTAGTTGTATTCTTTATTGAAAATGCGCTTGTCAAAGTTATACCTGGTTTAGGCTGGTGCTGGTGCTGGTCTTCACTCGTCGAAGAAGCGTTGAAGCTACATTGTGTGGCGCGGTTCCAGTGTTCAAATCTGATTATGAAATATGTCATTATTTCAAGTTAAACTTTCTGAGCCAAGACAATCGAAGCTCCACCATGTTAAAACGTTTCTATACTATAGACAGGCAACGAATGCACTGATCGGCCCCTGCACATGCTGATCAGAACCTTAGTTGTCCGTAAAACTGAAGATGTCGCGCTAAATTGATAAGAATATACACATGTACATGAACTTCGTTTGGGTTGCATGGGTCGTACATGCTTGGGTTGGCCTCATATTCTTTAGTGCCATCAGCTTACAACCTTAGCAAACAGTTTGGAAACCAGGTCAGGTCCGACAAAACGTCGGGCCTGATCAGAATCCAAACTGCTTAACACTCTGATGGTATTCCTGATAGAATTTAAAAAAATGAAAAAAAAAAAAAAAAAAAAATAATCAGCAGACGACAAAAGAGCATGAGGCATAGAGTTAAAGGAGCTGCCCTTCTCACGCAGTAAGGTTCTAATTCAGTATGGAAGAAAATCTTCACAAGTCAAATGTGCTGTATGAAACTGAAAGAATACGGAAACTGACATTATGAATCCTTTAATTCATTTATCATAATTATTTTCTTTAGAGGGTCAATTTGTGCGAATTCAGTCCTAACCTGCGGGAAAATATTTAATTCTTAAAAGCAACGCAGTCAAAGACAATTAGCCGCAACCACCACGAAGCAAAATAGGCATGACATCGACAATCTTGTAACGCTTTATTAGGAATTCTACAGACCTCAATGTTCCCGATATGATGACAGCTCTTGTCTGATATTGACATGTCAATGATGTCAATCATCTCTATTTCCCCGCGTGCTGCCATAACATCTCGCGAGTTGTGCACGAGAGCCTCTCTTTGAAAATTGCCAATGGCCGCAGGAGCCCATTCAGCGCTATTGAATAGGTTCTTCATTAGACAGGACGCGCTTTAACAATGCCATTCCTTTATATCTCCGTCAATTTGGAACTAATACAACGGACAGGACATAAGAAAGAGCATTTCATATTCCGTGATATTCGTACAAGGGTTTCAATGCCAGCACACAATGGTTCATCGTCTTTTCTCATTTTCTGCTAAATAGACCCTTTGGTCTCTTTGAATTCGCTAATGAACTCTTTCAGCGCCGAGACGTGGATTCTATATCAGTTCAATGCTTACAGAGTTCGCCTTTTAGTAGTTTTCAATTCCTCCAATTAGAGTATTCATTCGGGTTTATTAACGCCGAGAAAAACAGCGATTATGTATAATGGAATTACAAGACATCGCTTTTCTGGCTTTAAGATATCTTCCAAGACGGATAGAGTGTGAGATGTAGAAGACCTTCAGATAAATAAATGTCAGAAGTTTTCCAGGAAAAGAAAGACATTTCTTTGCACTGTGATTGATAATATGTGTTCCGAAACAGCGAGACTTACCGGGTTTTGGACACGTTTGATCAAGTGTTTGACCAGGAAATGCCACAATCACAGACTGCAGATCAACACAAGGCACCGTGAGGAAGGGGCATAAGCAGCCACAACACAATTAAAGTAAATCAATCAGCTCTCTCTTCTTCAGCAAGATGGTTGCTAAGGCCAAATGAAAAAAAAATATAAGTTTGTTTCGGGTAACGAGTCTGAAAATTTTAGGTAGGGTAGGCAAACATATTTATTTTTCTGGAAAAAATATAATTTTATGCATTTTGAAAGGCATTTCGCATTTCAAAATGCATAAAATTATATATTTTTTCCAGAAAACCTGAAAAATTCAAGTTATCACAAGTAAATTTTGGTATGGTCGGGTTACCATAAACACAGGTATTTTTTTTATATTTGCAGAGACTACAATGCTTTGGAAAACTACCAACATTAATGGTGCATTTGGAACGTTTTCCCCCTTTTAATTATGTACACATTTCAGGCAAAAAAATGTGTTAGAAACCATGTCTCCGCATACTTACCATGCACAATAAATTTAGCAATTGTTTTGTATGGGTGAGCCCATCCACATCAGGTCTCAAGTTTCATTTTTGCCATGAAGACACATCCGCCGATAGTCTGGCAAGAATTTCCATTTTAACAAATACAGAATAACCAAACACAGCGGCCATGCTAAAGTGACACTAAATTTTAAGCCTAGCGAGTAACACGGACATTTCTGATCATTGGGGGAAGCCAAAACCATTGTAAGGCGATTGTTTGGTCACTGAAAAACGAAAAAGCACAGCAAATGCTGCAATATGCTGAACTTTCTTCGAGAAATGTTCTCTCTATTCGACGTTTTTATCATGTTTTAACGTTGTCGCCTTTAAACGGTGTTTCTAGTCGATATTTCTTGAACAACATTAGCATATGTAACTGTAATATGCCTCCCAACACATCCAGACAAATAATGTTGATGAACAATCTACAGTGCAATCGATCAGGAGCCGAAAGATAACATCTAACGTCATTATTATCTCACAAACACGTCGCACCATTTTATTGTAACTTAACGTTTTAATCAACCACAACATAAGTTACATTATAAGCCTATGGTGTCTTTGTAAACGGATTCTCTGTTGAATTGAAACACCAATTTTGATTGCAAGATGCATCATTTGACGTCATTGACGGCAGCTGATGTTTTCAGCATTAGAATCTCTATCAACTCTGTCACATAACCAATAGCTTTTATAGGCGTATGATGCTTAGGGAAGATGAACGAGCGATCACCAAACGGAGGTCCACATGCTTATCATTTTTGCATTACTTACAACGGATGTGAATTTCGCTTACTGACCCCCTTTGCAATAGTTGCTCTCCCAAAACTCTTATTTAAAGGATGTCGTCTGTTAATTCGCGGTTTCATTTGCCTAAAATATTATTCTGACCATTGTCATTGAAATTATCCGAAACTGCACCAGGATGAGCAAAATAAGTTGTAAAAAATAAGAAATTGCTAAAAATATTGTGCATAATTCAGTAAGCATTTTCTTGTGAACCACAGTAAATTTAAGTGATAGCACAAATGGTCGCACTCTTTGAAAAGAAACAGCAGAAAACTTCTTGCACTAAACGAATCCTTTGTTTGCCATATAATACAAGTATTTATCTAAGATTGTTGAGCACATCGTGTCTAGACTTGGTCAGCACAATAACCGTGCTGCAGCCAAGTGTTTGGTCATGTTAGGTCTAATAGTCAATATAATGGAATTGTCCATATCTAAATTGGGACAGTATAGCAGTCTGCTTTTCAATACATGTAGGCCACAGACTTTTTGTACGTGTAAAAAGAGCAAAAGGTGGGTGGTAACTAAGAACTATATTTGACCAATTTAAGCCAAATGGACTTTCCCTCTCTTGTCAATTGGGCCAGTCCATTTACGTTTTAATGGTTGTTGGGTGTTTTTTCCCATTTATATTCAAATTTTGATAGACCATTCTCACGCTAGAGGACCACTGTACTCAAATAGCGCAGACATCGCGTGGTGGTTGCAGTTGACAAGTGCACAAAATAGTGTACCTAGCTGTTAAAAAGGGTAATATTTTGTTCAATATTTTACTTCTGAAAATATTCATCGCGAATTATTGTCACTTATAAATCCACTTGTGTATACCTGCTTATCAAAACTTTTGTGGGTTGAGTGATAGTCGCTACAGCGCTAGAGTTATGCCAAAACAGTGGTTTTTTTCCTGAAGAAGAGGATGAAAGAAATGTTTGCTTATTGTTTGGAAATTATGCTTACTTTTAAAAAATATAGCAAGAATTGAGCAAAGCTCACATACCCCGGTGGTAGCCATCAGAGGTTGTAACACTTTAAGAGAAAAGACAAAAGCGTGAAAGATTTCATAACCCTAAATCAAGTAGTTTCTGAAAAAACTTTGATGAAAAATGTCTATATGTGTTTTATAAGAGTGACAGAATGAAAAATTGAAAATTTGACTAAATAGAAGGCAAAACGAGGATTACCACCTTAATTTTCATTTACACAATACACTTTGCCAACCTGAAAGTGTACACAAAACATCATAATCCTAAATAAAAAAGTTCCTGCGAAAACTCTGACGAAAAACGTCCATATGTGTTATATAGGAGTGACAGAAGAAAAAAAATGAAAAAGAAGGCAAATTGAGCTTTTGCATCTTTATTTTCATTTACACAATACACTTAGCCTACCTGAAGGTGTACATACAATTTTAAAACACTGGCTCTAATAGGAACCGAGAAATCTGCGACTGAAATTTTCATTGGAGAGAAAGAAAAATGAACAAATAAAGGGACTGATATGCAATATGTGGCTGTTTGGTTACACAGTACAACTCATCACTATAAAGCTTTGTGCCGAGTTTCAGAATCCTAACTCAAGTAGTTGCTGAGAAATCTTTGACAGAATAAAATGTCCATATGTATTTGATAGGAGTGACAGAAGTAAAAATTGAAAATTTTAAAAAAAGAAGACAAAATGAGGATTAGCATCTTAATTTTCATTTACACGATACATTTTGCCCACCTGAAGGTGTACATACAATTTGAAAACACTGGCTCCAATAGGAACCGAGAAATCTGTGACAGACATTTTCATTGGAGTGAAAGAAAAATGAACAAATAAAGGGACTGATAAGCAATATGTGGCTGTTTTTGTTACAGAATACAACTCATCACTATCAAGCTTTGTACTGAGTTTCAGAATCCTAACTCGAGTAGTTGCTACGAAATCTTTGACTGAAAAAATGTCCATATGTTAAAATGTATTATATAAGAGTGAAAGAAGGAAAAAAATGAAAAATTGAAAAAAGAAGGCAAAATGAGGATTAGCGTCTTAATTTTTATTTACATAGTACTCTTTGCCTACCTAAAGGTGTACACAAAATTTTAAACACTGGCTCTAATAGGAACTGAGAAATCTGTGACAGAATTTCCATTGGAGAGAAAGAAAAATGAACACATAAAGGGAAAAGAAGGCAAAATAAGGATACGCATCTTAACTTTCATTTACACAGTACACTTTGCCTACCTTAAGGTGTACGCAAAATTTTAAAACACTGGCTCTAATAACAGGTGAGATATTTGTGACAGAAATTTCCATTGGAGAGAAAGAAAAATGAACAAATAAAGAGACTGATATGCAATATGTGGCTGTTTTTGTTACACAATACAACTCATCAATATCAAGCTTTGTTAAGATTTCAGAATCCTAAGTCAAGTAGTTGCTGAGAAATCTTTGACAGAAACAAAAGTCCATATGTACTTTATAGGAGTGACAGAAGGAAAATTGAAAATTTTATAATAGAAGGCAAAATGAGGATTAGCATCTTTATTTTAATTTACACAATACACTTTTCCTACCTGAAGGTGTACACAAAATTGAAAACACTGGCTCAAGAAATCGAGTCGAGTCGAGAAATCTGTGACAGAAATTTTCATTGGAGAGAAAGAAAAATGAACAAATAAAAGGACTTATACGCAATATGTGGCTGTTGTTTTGTTACAACTTTGCCTACCTGAAGGTACACAAAATTTGAAAACACTGGCTCCAATTGGAGCCGAGAAATATGTGACAGAAATTTTCATTGGAGAGGAAGAAAAATGAACAAATAAAAGGACTGATAAGCAATATGTGGTTGTTTTTTGTTACACAATAGAACTCATCACTATCAAGCTTTGTACCAATTAAAAAGAATACTCAAGTCGTTGCTGAGAAAAAAGTCCATGTGTATTAAATAAGTGACAGAAGGAAAAGTGGAAAATTGAAAAGAGAAGGCAAAATTAAGATTAGAATCTTAATTTCATTTACACAGTTCACTTTGTCTACCTAAAGGAGTACATAAAAATTGTAAAACACTGGCTCTAATTGGAGCTGAGAAATCTGTGACAGAAATTTCCTTTGGAAAGAAAGAAAAATGAAAAAAAAGGGACTGAAAGCAATATGTGGATGTTTTTTGTTACACAATAAACTCAACACTATCAATATTTGCACCAAATTTCAGAATCCTAACTCAAGTTGTTGCTGAGAAATCTTGACAGAAAAAAGCTTACAGACAAACAAACAGACAAACAAACACAATCACAGCAGGACTTCGTACCGGGGGTATAATTATTTAAAATGCAAAATAACAGTACTTTAAAGAGACTAAGTCTGCAACTATAAACATTTTTTGAAATTTTTTATTTTCTTTTTAAATCATTTGTAAAAGTAGAATTAAGTTACGCTTTCACAATAAATATGTTCTCTATAGCTGAAAACTGCACGGAAAAGTGAATTATCTTATAAAACAGGTGTGTTTTTCTCGTGTTGGTAATTATTTGCATCCCTCCAATAATTATAGACAGTTAATTTTAACATAATTGTTGTTGTTTTGATACTGATAATTTCTTTAGATTTACGAAATTGGTAAAATGAATACCTGAATTTTAGTTTTTTTACTGTGTTCTTGAAAAATAGAAACATTAGTTCTAAAATTGAAAGATCAAAAGTTACAGACTATGCAGCTTTAATGTGAACAAAGTTTGAATCTGTTGAAAGTTATTTAAGCTTTTCATACTGTACGCATAGTTCTGTATATCGGGTGTTCCGGCCCAGTGGTCGAATCGTTGCCTGCAACATACATGTATTAACTCTATTAAGACGCTCGACTTCTGGGTCAGAACACCCTATATACAGAACAGCCCCTCCACCATCTGTATCCGCGCATGGGTTTTAAGGATGACAGAAGAAAAGAAAATGACCATTTTCTGACGACAAGGCCCAAATAATAACAAACAAATGATGCTGAAAGAGCAGGGATTGTAGAAATGTCTTACTCACCATTACTCATTTGCTGCAAAAGATTTCTGCCCTTTAGGGAATTAATGCAAAGTATTTTACACGCTTAAATGGCCCCCATTTTCTAGAAAACAGAGAACACAATCAGTTCTTTTCTGTAAAATACATTCTTAAGATGCAGTAAGGACTTGTCTGAAACCACACGACCAATCAATATTCTAGAACTCAAATTCTTGTATCTCTCATATTTAGGGTTAGAGGTGACAGCATCTGTTCTAGTTGGTTTGAACGTATCTTTGGCTAGGCATAACTTACCTAATGATGAATCAAGTGGGCTGCTCTTGAAATTTTATTGACACGAGTGTCTAACTCACTGATGTTTTGAGTTGTTTACTTCAAATCCAATATACATACTAATACAATGTAATGCATCTATAGTTCAGCCATTTTTTTTATTTACCTGTGGTTTCCTTCTGCACTTAGTATATTTGTAGCAAATACTGGCATAAATTAAAAACACGTAGAGCTTTAAAACATACAAAATGTGTGAATAGTTTGGCTATTAGCAAAATGGATATACCCACCCACACTTATAGTAGGCAAACATCGCATTTTATCGCTTTTCCCCAACTCGTTTAATAAATTCAATAATACATGGGCAATCATGTTAGATCCTCTATATTAAACCTCATGTGAGCGAACAGGAGCCTCTTGACTCTCTTGTCTTCTTTGAGAAAACAATAGTTCGAGATAATATGAATTGGTCTGTAAATAATGTAAATCCACCCCCGCCCGACACAAACTTCCAAATGAATCTTAAATCTCTGAACATATTGAAAGTTTTATCTCACACTACTTGTGGTGCAGATCGAACTACACTTTTACAATTATATCGATCTTTGATCCGTTCAAAATTAGACTATGGATCCATTGTCTATGGATCGGCAAGAAAAATCCTATTTAGCTATGCTTGACCCTATCCATCATCAAGGTCTTAGATTAGCCATAGGAGCATTTCGCACATCACCTACTGCTAGTGTTTATGTTGAGGCAGATGAGCCGTCTTTAAATACACGCAGAGAAAAACTTTCCTTGCAATATGCAATTAGAATTGCTGAGAACCAATCAAATCCAGCTCATGAAGTTACCTTTCAACCAAAGTACATAGATTTTTATGAAAGCAGACTAAATTTTATTAAATCTTTTGGTGTTAGAACTTTACCAGTCCTGGAATCTGCAAACATAGATTTTAAAAACATAGATAAAAGTTTTACACTAAATGTACCAGCCTGGTGATTAAATAAACCAAAACTTTTCTTCGATTTACACTCTGGTAAGAAGTCAGAAACAAGTCCAATTATCATGATATCTTATTTCCAAGAGCTAAAATCACATACCATGGACTATAAGCATATTTATACAGATGTTTCAAAAGATGATATGAAAGTAGGATGTGCAGTAGTATCTGACGACTTCTCTGAAACTATGCAAATTCCAATCGGGTCCTCAATTTTTACAGCAGAAGCAAAAGCTATTGATTTAGCATTAGATCTTATTACCAATTGTGAAACATCAAACAAATTTGTTATATTTTCAGACTCCCTTTCAGTATTAAAATCTTTAGATCATACGTCTTCAAAAAATCCCCTAATTCAAAAATTACTTGAAAAACATCATGATTTAGCACATGTAATGAAATACTTTTCTGTTGGATCTCTAGCCACATTAGCATTGCTGGCAATGAAAATGTGGACCAAAAAGCAAAAGATTCACTTAATTTACACCCAACAAACTCCCATTTTCAACCTTTTATCAATAGGCACATTGTAAATAAGTTACAAATGTCATGGAATAACAGTGTTGGTAATAAACTCTTTGAGATTAAACCTGTGATAGGACAATCTCAATCAGTAGTACGAAATGTCAGACAAGAAGAAGTTGTGTATTGGTCACACAAGGATCACACACTCATACCTTTTAAAACAAGAAGAACCACCGTATTGCTTTGGGTGTGTTGCACCCTTTACAGTCCGCCATATTCTACTTGAGTGCAGTGATTTTTCTCAAATAAGAAACAAGTACTTTCATGTTGATACAATCACAAAATTATATAATGATGTACCTTTTGATAATATCTTCTTATTCTTAAAAGAGATCAATCTTTTTAACAAATTGTAACTTCATTCCTATGCATTATTTATATTTCACTTTGCTTTCATCATATTTATTCATACTTTCCAGACGAAGAGCATGTACAGTCATTTGATTAGCCCTATGTAGTTGTCAGATATTGTACATGATCTTCCCTGAAATAATCTTATGTCGATTTTTAAGTCTTTGATATACTCAATGTTTATTGTGTTAATTTGTTTATATTTTAGCTAACTTATTATATTTTTGATGTTCAGTAATATTTTTCTTATCTAACCTTGATGACGCTAATGACCCAAAAGGGTTGATGCGTCCTTAAACTTCCACTCATCATCATCTAAATGAATTTGACCTTATACGCGTTGTGGCTACAAAAACTCCACCTCACTTAAGTAGCCACAGTGTACAATTAGGAAGTAAGACCTTAATCAAAAATTGTTTGTTAGCTGTATTCCTACCTACCCAGCAATTTAGCTCCCACTACCCAAAAACATTTTTGGCCGCAGAATTAGGATTTTATTGGCTTTTCATTTCTGCCCCCTGAGCAAAATGCCTACATTTCTATGTTTCATCTCAAACACTTCACACTTGTATAGATGATGAATTTTTAACTTTTTCTTAATTCGGAGCTTTTCCCTATCAACTATTGATGGATTTACACTTGGTCTCGAAATTTCTACGCTATAAAAATATAGTTTGCGATAAAATCACTGTTTGCTTTGGAATGAGAGTAAGGGAAATATAGGTGTTAGTACAGCTTTTCTAAACCATGCCTTTTATTGTCGCATTCTGGTTGAAATTTAAAATATTATTTAGTTATTAGGGTTTTTGTCAATGAAAAAGCTAAAATGTCGCTATTTAGCTGTAATTTGGTCATTTCAGGAACAGTAACTCTTGAATTGTTTAATTGTATTTTATGAACAGTTAATGGTGCCCTGACTATAGCATTTTGATGGAGGCTGGGTACCTGAGTAGTGTGCGTATGAATATTGCTGCAGACGATATTCTGAGTTACTAAAAATAGCACAGCATCGTATGATTACAGGTAGCTGGTTCTGCAGCATACTAGAATTGCAGGAGGTCTCGGGGTCGGGCAAGTTCATGGCCTTTTAATTGGTGGTATGTCCCTAACCAAGTTTTATAATGTCTGAGCAGTATTTCTATGAGATAATTGTTTCAGGATTTTTGCTAATAACCTATGAAGTCTTTAAACAGACCCCTGGTTAAGGTCATAACAAGGTCAAGGCCGGACCCCTTTCCGAATCTATCCCCTCAGTCCATCCCGGCAACTCTAGTATACCTGGTTCTATGGACAATCTTTTGGAATTCACACCTTTATTTACATAAATTGCAGTGTTTGTGTATTATTAAGCTATAGTCATTGCATATTCGTATCTATGCGTGGTTCGACTATTTCATCTGCTCAAAAAGAGAGATCAGGTAATTAATCGTCTGTTTTTGTCTTCTGCTGAAATGTTTTGAAGCCTTATCGAGAAACAGTATAGATACAAATCATCTGCTCGTCACTGTTTGCCTCTATACTTACATTAACCAGCAGACGACTTAAACAGACAACATTTTTAGTATAATGCTGAAGGCAAATTATAATACGTTCCCTGATTTATCTTCTGTCCGTCTTAAAACCATGAAACAGATGCCGATTTAAACTTGATTTTTATTAAGAAATAGAGGATATTCAAATGTTTTTGTTAAATATGCCTTTTATTTCATGAGTGAAGTGGACAATATTTATATTTCATGAGTGGCGAAGCCACGAATGAAATATAATTAATGTCCACTTCACGAGTGAAATAAAAGACATATTTAACAAAAAACATTTGAATTTTCTTTTTATTATCTACAAATTTCCCATAATCTTTTAAGGTAAAGAGAAGCAAATCTTACTTTACATTAGCTTTGTTGTGATTTTCTAGTTGTAGCAGACAAATTTATAAAAGCTCTTTCTTTTATTAAGCTTCTAAGCGACTCTGACTTTTTGCTTACATTTCAATAGAAATAGGAAACACCAATAGTTGTTTCCCTTAGAAAAGAAACAAATATGCCATAAAGAGTTGCTTCCCTTAGACCATATTGAGAAAATAGAAAAAAAAGTAGTTCCAATCTTACGGTTTCTGTCCTGTGAAAATATCAAATCTTGTATCTTCACTGCTGTGAAAATAGAAGTTTTTATATTTTCACGGCTGGGAAATACATGTTTATGCATTATATTTAATCAATATTTTCCTGTATTTTATTACATAGTAGATAATAAATAGATAAACTGCATGTTTTAAGGTTTGATGATACTTTCGCCCATGTTTTTTCCATAAGTGAAACTAAATAAGAACAATGGAAATTGGAAACCTACATACGCTGCAATCCTGCAATGGTTTCATCTTGGAGATAAATCTGTTAGCTCATAGAGAATATATTCTCTGTCTCTTTTATTTCGCTTTATCAAACCCTGAAGAGAACTGAAGTCAATAAGTGGTTGCAAATTGTTTGCTATTTCCGTGGTAATTAAATTTGGCTGCGTTTAACAGACAATTTACATGTTAAGAAAACGACATTTTCAGAACACTCGGTGGCTTTGTCAAGAACACAAAACAAGTCTTAGGTCGCTCTAGAGATTGTTTGTACTTGATAGTGTCAAACAAAAAACAACAACACACAACTTGCTTCTCTATCGAAACTTTAGCATTCCAAGAGCTGCCACTATTCCAAGATTATAAAAATCCCTCATGGTAGAAAATCCGTCTAGACGATCACCGTTTGGCATCACGAGGCTTGCCGAGTGATGACAAACGGTGATTCCGAGGGACGGATTTTTTTCTATCCTACCCTCAGCCGAATAATTGATTCTATTTCTTCCTCACCAGTCACTACTGTTTTTTTTAAAACAATGCGGACAATCACGTGATACACATGTGGTAATCTTACACGTTTTGTTTACCTTTTGCGCTCGATTCGTGGTAAGTTTAGCAATTATATTCTTGTTTGCTGGTAGTTTTCAGAAATGACACCTGTGCAGAGTACTCGGAATAGGATATTCTTCCTCTTGACGCTTTACTTTTAGACTAGAGTGGTATGATTATTTTGAATATCGTCGCAAGGTTGTGGAATGCTAGTTGGTTGGAATCACACGTTTGTCAAGCAATGCTTTGTTTGAGCGATTTTAACTGCGCACAATATTCTGCAGCAACAGTATTACGAGGGGCGTTCAATATGTAATGAAAACAGCCTAGTATATCCCAAAGTTCTATATTTACACACTTCATAATTACTTTCATTAAAAGGTCTGTTTCTTGGCTAAACGAATGTAAAATTGCAGTTGTCCATCTCCTTATCAAATTTACACGAGCCACTTTCAAGATATGGAGCTGAAGTACACTGCAATTTGAAAAAAAAATGTTTTCAAAAGCAGATAACTACATGAAAGAGGGATGTTTTCAGTCTGCTTCTTTGTGTGGTAAATATCCATATATAAGTAATTTATACCTGCATTTTTTTTGGTATTGCTTCATATTCTATGAAATACTGAGGCAACCATTTTGGTTAAAAGCCTCCATGAAGCTACATTTTCTGGTATTCAATTGACAGCGTCGTTTTTGCGTGAACGAATTCATAGCGAAAATTGATACGAAAATCATTTGTAACATTTTTTTCTGGTCGCGTTGATGTTCATTTGCAAGTAATACAGCCGATTTTGAAATTTCCATATTTTATCTCACCCATAAAGTACCCCAAATACGTCATTTGAAATAAGAAAATCACTTAAAAGAATGCCATGTCTGGCTTATACTGAAATGAATGAGACAAAGTACCGCGTTTCATCGATGTTTGCATCCGGATGCATTATTTGGACATTGTTACACGTATTTACATGTACGTACTCTGGCTGGCTTATTTCAGACAATAAAATTATAGGAAACGAAAATTTTATACCACTCAGATTAGATACCCATAGATATTGGTAACAGTTTAACTGGTCTGTTGCCTATGCACTGTGTGTATTGAAACTTCGATACAATCAAAATTGTCCTTTCCTGGTACAAAGCCACGATTCCGATTTTCAAGAACCATGCGTATTTAAGTGTTACGGCCATTGCTTTAAACGACCTCAACGTTAGAGGGGGTAACGTAATAAAACCGTTTGCACGAGAAATCGGTACCAGTCAAAAGTTTGTGTCGTTATGGCAGATAAAGGATTAATGAGTCAGAAAACTATGGATATGTGATTCGTGCATGTTAAATGTTTGTTTTAGAAAATACAGCATGCCTTTCTACCTTTGTTAAAATGAGTCTTTACAATTCGAAGGAAAATGTATGCAGTGTATATTAGTGTGCTTTTTAAAAAGTCTGTAACTTGTTAAATTTGGAAAGATAAAATAATGTTTCTTGCACCATTATAAAGGCAATGCTTTGATCTTTCGTTTGGCATATGGCATAAAATCCTAACGCGTTTGGGGATTGAGTTATGAATGGGTTTTCATTACATATTGAACCCCCCTCGTATATTCGTAAAATTACAATTGGTAAATAAATGATGACAGGTATTTATTCTATGCAGTTACGTTGAAATTTGCAGCGAATACTAGCAAGAAAATACAATGGTAGGAATCACACTGTATGATAAGAATCACACTGCAGTTTACAATAAAGATGGATAGGTCTCACACGCAACCAAAATGGAAAGGATTCACACTTGTAAATTGTTATTTGAAAATCACACGGATTTTATACTACACGGCTGTTGTGCATGTATTTTGCCTAGTATAAATAGTCATGCATTAAGCAAAATGACTAAGCTATAACTTGCATCCTTGGCATTCTTTGAAAGCAGAAACAGCACGTCAATGTCAGGGGATCAAACAATAAATAGTTTTTGGTGCTGTTTTTTTTATCCTATCTGCACACAAGGGAGTATGGTTCTGGCATATGTCTCTTCCTGTGAAGTGGAAGAGCAATCTTACTGCAATTGACTCTGCATCCATGCTAACCAAGTGATAGCATTGCTCTGATTTTGCATAACATATGTCTCAACCGTGTACCTCTTAGCATACATTAAGATTTCTGCCATTGGTCAAACAGAAATTTTATATGCTGTTGCGACGGAACCTTTCCAGTCCTTTGGTCTTCTTCAAAGTTATCTGGTATATGAGAAAGGACATAAAGCTGGACATTGACATTAATTGCGTTTGCTACTGGGCCATTTGTTGTTGACAATACCTGGAAGCAAGCTTCAAGATAATGAAAAACTTTTCCTTTTCAGGTTTTGCAGGTATACCATCAGCTGTTGCATGCAAAAAAGGAACTGAACTATGGGTAGAATAGGATAACCAGTAGTTCCATATTGTGCTCATTTGATGATTTATACAGAGTAAACAATTTGATGATGCTGTCCCAATTAATGATCCATTGAAAAGGCTGAAATTGAAAACATTTGCCTCTGACATTGTAATAAAAAAGGATAATGTCAAGAGAATTCCATTGGCTGTTTATTATGTCAAGTTATATATGTTACATCCTTTAATAATCGCTCTAATCTTAGAAACTTAGTGAATCATTGACGTGAAAGGGTCTAATTTGTGCTCTATGTATCCTGCAGTGTATTTACCTGCTGTGATAAATCCAGCTTGTTCATCTGAAGGGGAAGAATTACCTCTCTTTCAGTACTTTTGAAGTACTAAGACTTCATAGATGTTTTTGAAGGCTTGTGGAAAGATGATAAATGTTTGGAGACATTATTAGGCGAAAATAGGTTGTTGCATGCATGGAAAGGTAACCTATACCAAATAGGTTGTTGTATGCACGGAAAGGCAATCTTTGCCAAAGTATACCAGCTTGGATGTGATTTTATTCAGAGAAATATCAAGGTACACCGGGTCAGGTACTCAATGCTTTTGATGGCGTATTTTCTTCCTTGTATAGCTTTAGTCTTTCTCACTCTTGAAAAGTTACAAATTTTTGCTTTTTAATAGCGATTCCTTTTGGATTTAGTCAGTTATATTATAATACACTTCTGTGCAAGGCATGCAAATAATGAAAATACCTTGCATTCTGGTATTTGTTTCAATGGAATATTCCTCTCATGTGGGGTGCCCACCTTCAGGTGCCAAAAAGTGGTAAAACACGGTGGTCACCAGTATCTCATTCTTGTTAATTGATTAAACTAGGTCCATTCTGTAACTCTATGGCAGCCTCATTGTGATTGAGGAGCTGTGAGGACCACACCCTACTTAAAAGCTATAATGGAGGTCGATGGAAAACCAATTACAGGTCTGGGCCCTAAAGAAGAATATCAGGCCTGTTTTGTTGGATACCTTGGCTGCTATGTATGTGACCTGTTACATGTTTTTGATGCATTGTTTTGATTTCAGTAAGTCCTTTAATGATTTCAGCTTTCAAAAAGTCCACCTTTTTAAAACAAAAATCACTAAGACTGCAGAAAAAGAGCCTTATTAGTATTTGTCCCAGTTTTTGCACTACATATTGTACTAGAAGCATGTGAGTTGCAATTCTGCACTATGAGGCTATACTGTAAGCATGCTTTCATTTATCATAAACCCACTGGTTTCCATATCAGAGCATTTGTTTTTTTAATTGTTATGCTAGAGCATTTTTGGAGTATTTGTTCTTGTAAATGTCAAAATATGGTAACAAAGGCGCATTTGCAAGTTTCCGTAAACCACAGTTGTGGTCACTTTATTGAGTTAAATGTAATTTTGTTGAAAGGTATTACATGTGTTAAGCCCATATTTGTATGCTCATTTATTACCATGTGCCTTAGTTTAACTTAGAGATAGCACAGGAGACTGTCATATGACCCAATATGACCTTGACCTTTGACAGATTGACCTTTCAATTGAGCAACAGTGAAGAACAACTTGGAAACCTATATGATATTGCACTGTCCACCACTTTGTTTAGAAATCCATTTGGGTCAGTTTAGGCTGATTTGCGGTCCAAATTGACCCTTGACCTTATTGATGGCCTTGACCTTGATAACAAGAGCCATTTCAGATATATATATATATATAGTCCGTTTTAATCTTTACTATTCAATCTGGCAACATAAATGCCATTTTGAAAAAAATGTCATAATAAAACTGCAGCAGTATACCAATTCACAGGCCATAATGATTTCAGCCTGCCATTTGTAAAATAACTATTTTGGGCTAGTATTTTTTAAACTTTGTCAATAATTTGATGTTTTTCCCTGACCATTTGACCCATTTTACCTCAATTTAAGACAAATAGGTCATTGATTGTAGAAGTTGTACCTTTTTGACCAATAAAATTGCAAAGTGACCTGGACCTTTGAACTCTATGACCTTTATATTTCCCTTTCACTGACCTTGACCTTGCAATATCCTGGCTGTAGAAGTTTTCTCCAGCTGGCCTTCCAAAAAAATGTAAGCGGTCAAAATGCAATGACGTTAGCATAGTCCATCTGCATGGAAACGAGTTTTGCTCCCCAAACCCTCTGGCAGTTAGATACTATTAGTTTTTGTCACCTAAATTAGCACAGCACACTAAACCTTTCTATGCGATTAGATTTAATTTGATGTGTACGAGGGCTGTTCAAATATGAATGCAAGTAGCTTCATAACTTTCTTCACATGTATGCTACGACAAAATGTCATACATTTCTGGAAAGAACTATTTGCGGCCTTTAAAACGACACCAAACACAAAGAAACACTCACTATATTTTTCGAGTTACAGACGCTTATATAAAGGCCATACCTTTATACTGACGTTTTTCTGAAGCAAATTGCCATACACGTTTTGGTACATGTACGGATATAGAATCATATCTTTGTTAGTTTGAGACAGAATGGCACCAAATTTTAGATGCAAGTTTAAGGTACATAGACACAGTTGCTTGCGGGAAAAGGTTTATATAATCCTGTTTCAATCTCGAGTAAATAGGCACGTTTGTGACGTCATTAATTTTATGATAAACGTCATTTTGAGTAATCTACTGTGAATGCAATAATGAACATCGCTGTGTCTTTTTCATTGTGATTTGTTTAAAACATGCTTAATATGCCATAAGGAAATTTTCAAAACGCTCCGTACTCTAATTACAGAGTTATCACATTTTATATCATTTTGTCAAGCATTTTCTGCTTCTTAATGACGTGTTTACATTAATCAAAACATGTACAATCTGTCTAGTCCTCAAGACCAGGTGAGTAATTTTATTGTAAATAATGCCTATTTTGGTAATACTTAAAGTTAATGTTCAAATTTAGATTAAACCCGCAATGTTATGTTAACAAAATTAAGTAGAAGTTCTATAACCCCTTCTCTAAAGGCAGTTTTGACTTACTAAAATGCTTTTCAGCGTTAAAAAAATACCCACTATCCTTCAATGATTTGTATCAACAACTCAGTATGAGCGATCAACATGTATTGTCTTTGAGTTAAAACTAGTTTAAATGTTGCTGCGTGCATTTTGTTAGAGGAAAGTTTGACTGAAAACTGAAAGGTGGTGTTTTATTAACCATTTATTTGCAAACATAAGGAGACTTTAGTGAAAACGATTCGATGTAATTTAACAAAAACATGTCGGATTTTCACAACTTTCATAGAATCATTATATAAGTATATGGGGATACTTCCTTAAAAATTTCAAGAAATTTCACCGATTTATCGAAGAATTATACGCCTGTCTATATCACTGGTATGTTTGAAGCATTGAGTTTGTTAGTATACTAAAATGACCCTCATTCAAAGGGTTATAACTCAATTAGTATACTGTATTTTTCTTTAGGTCTGGTGCCAGTTTAAAGGTGACATATAATCCTTTATAGAAACGTATACCATTTTGTCGTAGCATATATGTGACGAAAGTTATGAAGCTACTTGCATTCATATTTGAACAGCCCTCGTAAAGAAAGGATTCTATGTCCCATAACTAGGAGCAAGTAATTTTGCCTTGTCAACGGGCTGGGTGGGGTTACTCCACATTTGACTCGTGATGGTAAAGCACATGCACCTTCTTGGTATAGTGTATCGTAAAGTGGTGTTTTAAGCTTATATATGTAAAGTTTAAGGCATTTCTGATATAAAATAAAAGAGATATAAGAAAAAATGAATATGATCACTTTTCTTTTTCATTATTTTGCTGTGCAATGATTTTACCAGTAATATGTGTAGGGGGAGATTGTTTAAAGGGTGCCCTAGAATAACGTAAATAATGCAAACAAACAATATAAATGTTCATTGGTTTGAACTAAATGATTTTCTTGGTCCTTTATCTGAAAAGGGTTAGGCTTTAAGGTCACAGACCTGTAATTGTAAAAAGGGCAGTGATTGGCTCAAAAGGTGGGTGGAAGCTCAGCACAATATTTAAGTTGTAAGGTGTTTCATGATTGGTCAGTAATAAAATTACGGGAAATATATCATATTTATTAGACGGGTATATCTTTGAAGTACTTTTGAAACAAGATCTCGTTGCTTTTGTTGATTAAGTTTACTGGTGTGGCTATTAAAAAAGGACCTTGCATTCTGGTATTTTTTCAATGGAATTTTCCTCTCATGTACGGTGCCCACCTTCAGGTGCCAAAAAGTGGTTAAACTAGGTCCAATCTGTAACTCTACAGTATGGCAGCCTCTTTGTGATTGAAGAGCTGTGAGGACCACAGCCTACTCAAAAGCTATAATGGAGGTCTATGGAAAAACAATTACAGGTCTGGGCACTAAAGAAGAATATCAGGCCTGTTTTGTTGGATACCTTGGCTGCTATGTATGTGACTTGTAACATGCTTTTGATGCATTGTTTTGATTTCGGTAAGTTCTTTAATGATTTCAGCTTTCAAAAAGTCCACCTTTTTAAAGCTGCATAGTCTGTAACTTTTGATCTTCTAATTTTAAAAATAATAATTTTATTTTTCAAGAACATAGTAAAAATACTCAAATTCAGGTAATCATTTTACCATTTTCGTAAATCTTAACAAGTTATCACTATCAAAACAACTGCATTTATGTTAAAATTCAACGGTCTAGAATTATTGGAGGGACGCAAATAATTACAAACAAGAGAAAAATACACCTATTTGATTAGATAATTCACTTTTCCATGCAGTTTTCAGCTATACTGAACATTTTTATTGTGAAAACATAGCTTGATTCTACTTTTACAAATGATTTAAAAAGAAAAGATATTTTTTCAAAAAAATGTTCATAGTTACAGAGTATGCAGCTTTAAAACAAAAATCACCAAGACTGCAGAAAAAGAGCCATATTAGTATTTGGCCCAGTTGTGCACTACATATTGGACTTGAAGCATGTGAGCTTCACTTCTACACTATGAAAGTAAGTAAAGGTGCAAAGATCAGGAATCGATACCATCAAGTTCCTCACCTGACCCATGATACCAATGGGAAAGTGACAAACTCACAGTTAGACACCACAAACGAGAGCCAAGAGGACAGCCCTTTCCCAGCAGTTGACCACAAAGCACATATAAACAGACACGCACATAGCAAACACAAGACAGAAAAAAAAATATTGATCCACAAAAGAAGTACCGCCTTGGAACGATCATTATGGCTATACTGTAAGCATCCTTTCATTTATCATAAACTCACTGGTTTCCATATCAGGGCATTTGTATTTTTAGTGTTATGCTTTAGCATCGTGTTGAGTATTTGTTCTTGTAATTGTCAAAATATGGTAAAAAAGGTCCTTTTGCAAGTTTCTGTAAACCGCAGTGTTGGTCACTTTATTGAGTTAAATGCAATTTAGTTGACAAGTGTTACATATGGTAAACCCATATTTGCATGCTCATTTATTGTTATGTGCCTTAGTTTAACTTAGAAATAGCACAGAAGACTGTCATATGACCCAATATGACCTTGATCTTTGAAAGATTGACCTTTCAATTGAGCAATAGTGAAGAGCAACTTGGAAACCTGTATGATATTGCACTGTCCACAATGTTTAGTAATCCATACGGGTCAGTTTGGGTTAATTTGCTGTCCAAATTGACCATTGACCTTATTGATGGCATTGACCTTCATAAGAGGAGCCATTTCAGATGGATATATGTATGCATATTAGCCTGCTTTAATCTTTACTATTCAATTCAATTGTCAATTGAGCAACAGTGAAGAATAACTGGGAAACCTGTATGATATTGCACTGTCCACTTTGTTTAGTAATCCATTTGGATCAGTTTGGGTTGGTTTGCTGTCCAAATTGACCATTGACCTTATTGATGGCATTGACCTTGATAAGAGGAGCCATTTCAGATGGATATATGTATGCGTATTAGTCTGTTTTAATCTTTACTATTCAATTTGAGAACATAAATGTCACTTTGAAAAAAATGGCATAAATGATACTGCAGCAGTATACCAATTCACAGGCATAGTTTTACCAAAATTTACAGCCTGCAATTTGTAAAATAAGTATTTTGGGCTAGTAGTTTTTAAACTTTAACAATAATTTGATGTTTTTCCCTGACAATCTGACCCATTTTACCTCAATTTAAGACAATTAGGTCATTAATTGTAGAAATTGTACCTTCTTGACTAATAAAATTGCAAAGTGACCTTGATCTTTGAACTTTATGACCTTTATATTTCCCTTTCACTGACCTTGACCTTTCAGTATTCTGGCCCAAATAGTTTTTTTCTCCAGCTAGGCCTTTGAAATAAAATGTAAGCGGTCAAAATGTCATGTTAGTTAGCATAGCCCATCTGCATGGAAACGAGTTTTGCTCTTCACCCCCTCTGGTTGTTACATAATATTAGCTTTTGTCACCTAAATTAGCAGAAATTAGTTGATTTTGCACAATGAACTTTTTATGCGATTAGAAGCTGATTTAATGTGTAAAGAAAGGATTCTATGTCCCATAACTAGGAGCAAGCAATTTTGCCTTGTCAATGAGGATGGGTGGGGTAACTCCACATAAGACTCATGATGTTAAAACACATGCATCTTCTAGTTAAAGTATTTTGTAAAGTGGTGCTTTAAGCTTATGTGAGTGAAGTTTAAGGCATTTCTGATATAAAATAAAAGAGATATAAGAAAATGAATATGTTCACTTTTCCTTTTCATTATTTTGCTGTGCAATGATTTTACCAGTAATATGTGTAGGGGGAGGGTTGTTTAAAGGGTTCCCTTGAATAACTTTGGGGTAAATAATGCAATTAAACAATATAAATATGCTTTAAATGTTTATTGGTTTGAATTAAATGATTTTCTTGATACTTTATTTGAAAAAGGGTTATGTCTGTAGGTCACACTGTGACCTGTAATTATAAAAAGGGCAGTGATAGGCTCAAAGGTGGATGGAAGTTCAGCACAATATTTAAGTTGTAAGCTGTTTCATGATTGGTCAATAATAAAATTATGGGAAATATATTGTATTTATTAGACGGATATATATTTGCTGTACTTTTTGAAACAACACTTCATTGCCTTTGTTGATTAAGTTTACTGGTGTGGCTAAGGAAAAAGGACTGTGCATTCTGGTATTTTTTCAATGGAATTTTCCTCTCATGTACGGTGCCCACCTTCAGGTGCCAAAAAGTGGTTAAACATAGCGGCCACTGGGGTAGCTCATTCTTGTTAATTGATTGAACTAGGTCCAATCTGTAACTCTATGGCAGCCTTATTGTGAATGAAGAGCTGTAAGGACCACATCCTACTTAAAAGCTATAATGGAGGTCTATGGAAAAACAGTTACAGGTCTGGGCCCATCAGGGCCTAGGGCTAACGATCGGCATATCAGGCGTGGTTTACTTATTTGTTTTAGCAGGTAATATATCCTGTAGGTGCAACATTTAAAACCTGTTCTCCGGGTGCATTAAAAGATAAAACCAAACAGATGATAAAAATTGCTAGCATAATTTGGTACATCTGTATGTAAAACTGGGACTCAAATGAGATGGAATATTGAAGAGGTTAGATGTTATTTTGACTATCTTAACTGTCTCTTGTCTATCAGACCTGAAGGAACTGGTACTTTGGTTTAAGCTTCTGTCTAAAACCAGCGACTTTGGTCGTGCTAAAATTGTCAGTATTTGAGAGCTTTAAAATATTTCTTGTTTAATGTTATAGACTATATTTGCTATCAGCAGTGACCTATATAATATAGGTCACTGCTATCAGGGAGCAGATTATTATTTTGAAAAAAAAAATGTATGAAACTGCACATATTGGTGTTGCAACCATTATTATCTGATACAAAGGTGTACAGCCTCGTGAAAATGTACAAACTATAAAAAATGGATAGGTTCCATTTTCCTCTGAAACTGCTGATCATTATTCAAAATAATTCGGTAGAAACGGTCTCTGGGCGACCGCCTATGCACCTATACTGAAAGACTTTAGAAACGCAACACTACCTTTCCTTTATATCTTTCAAAACTTGAGACGACAGCTAATGTAAACTTCCTTTGCTTCGATGATGTCACCATGAGTTAGCTGCTTCGGTTAACACTAGTACTTTAGTTTTAATTTTACTAACCTCGACAACGTCACGCTACTGCTTCGAAAGAATTTGGTCTCTGAAACATTTCTTAAGTAACAGAGATTTTTAGCCATGGAATGAAAGGGTACCGACAATAAACGGCAAATAAACAAGCAATTAAGCACGATCACAGACCTGCTAATTAATGAGAGCGATTTCTATATGACTAAAAATGTTCATTACAAACATTTGGTGCTTCTGGTGTTTCTTGATTTAAAGAAGTAGGGAATCTTCCACTGATAACATTTTGTCACGTGATACAGTCGACCCCTGTCTCAAAAAGTTAATATTTTTAATGCTTTAGATTTATTTAAATGAACAGGGTTTTCATGTTTTACTTATAAATGAACTGCCTTTAACTTACAATAAAAATAATCGTTTTGCATTCTTTTTCGAGACAGAAATTAAAGTTGCTGTCCAAGTGTTGCATTTATAAAGTCCGTCAGTATATAAGAACTTTAAACACCTTCTCTCCAGAATTCAAAATAATTTGACAGAAATTGTTACTAGGCAGTGGCGGATCCAGGATTTCTGAAAGGGGGGTCATAGGTATAAAGGTATTGGGGAGGTTCGCTTTGATTATTTTATCTCGTTTCTCTTAAATATCCCATGAAAATGAAATAATTTGGTCTCACTGAGACAAAATGATTTCATTTAATAGGATATTTAAAAACGGGGGCGAGGAGGGGGGTTCAAGCGACCCCCCTGAATCCCCTCTGGATCCGCCACTGATATTTTCATACATACGTAAATTGTATATATAGTAGGATTGGTTCAAAATTTTGAATTTTATTAATTTTGGGGGCTTTCAGAAAAAAAGAATACTTTTTGGGGTATGAAGATTTTGTGGATATTTTCGGGGAGGGGGGGGGGGGGGGTCATCGCAAAACTGGACTTTTTTGGGTGTTGGGGTGTGTTTCTATGCATTTTAGGTCTTTTCTAACGGTCAAGGTACAGCATGCTTGTGTATATGTACATATTACTGTTCGTTTGTTTCCATGTTTCTATATATCAGTTATATGTTCAGAGGGCCATATGGTAGACTGGCCGTCGAGCTAAATATGTCACCCTTTTGGAGTATTGTATCAATAAAATAAATAAATATAATGGGAATATTTTTTGTGTGTGTGGGGGGTGGGGTTGCTAAATTTCAAATATTTTTTGGAGTATGCCTGATATTTATTTGGGGTAAACAGTAGATGCTTGAACTCGAGGGACGCATTTTTCTATTCTACCCTCACACGAATAATGGCTTATTTTTCTTGCTCACCACTGTTTTATTAATTAATTGATTAATTAATTTTAAAATAAGCTTCCTGGGTAAGAAAGCATGGGTTACATGTAGATAAGATTACTATCCCAGTGTAAAATCTCAGATATCCTTATCCGGTATGCAAGAACGCAGGTCGCAAATTTGTGATGTTATCCAATCATGCGTCGCGTTACATTTGCAGGTGCATAACCATCATTATTATTATTATTATTATTATTATTATTATTATTATTATTATTATTATTATTATTATTGTTATTATTATTATTATTGTTTGATTAGTTTCAGCCAATACTGTTACGGGTCTTCGACAATAGCAAATTTAACGTTATCCAATCAAACGTCGCGTTACATTCCATGCCTTCTCATGCCGTTGTTGTTATAAACTTTATTGTAGAAAAGAAAACCGCCCATAATCGCTTAACAGGCCGTCATATTTTATATAAATATTTATTCATCTCAGAAAAAACTACAGCGCGGTGCGTGGTAATGACATTAGCATACTTAACTAGTGATTTTTCCATCAACCACGTATTTGGCATCTATATCACTTTGCCCTTCCCGACCCGTGTCCCCTGGCGGGCACCCTCCTCTTTATTATTGCAGAGCGGGAAAATAAAAGTGTTATCATATTACATACATGCGTGAGTATTTTTTATATCAACAAATGAATAATATTTGTGCCATATCATGAAAAAGTATGCGTTATCTGGTTATTGGGGAGGAGTGAAGCAACACCAGGAACTATAGGCCCTCTGTGCATGCTTATTACTGTACAGTAAACACTGACTTAAGCGGCCACTCAAAAATATACAAAACAAAGATCTTTAAGACAAATGGTAGCTTACATGTAATGAAGGACGAAAGCATTGCAGAATGCAAGACTTTTGACCTGCATTAAGCGATAATCGGTCTTCAAAACATATTTTAGTCTTCTTTTAATGTGGCCGCTTAAGACAGATTTGACGGTAGTTTTAAGGCTGTTGAATATGGAAACTTCAGTAGGGAGCGATCCGGAAAAATGCGGCACAGGTGCATGACTTGTGCACTTTCCGAGATCTTTCGGAAATCTAAGGATTTTTCAGGGCATTCGCGCAGATCTGAGCGGACCACTATCGGCCCGTCAGCGAAACGTCAGCGAAACGCCATTTAAAAGGAATTTTGCTGACAGGCTGACAGTGGCCCGCTTAAAATTATGTGCTCATTGGGTTTTAATTTCGATCATGCATTGTGCACTAGCTGATGAATATCTCGGTGGAAAGTGAGGGCCCGTTCAAGAATACACCCTGTTGGAGCCTCCCAGTAAACACCGAACAGTGGCCACCATCGGCCCGCCATTTGAATGGCATTTCGCTGGCGGGCCAATGGTGGCTCGTCACTGTGCTGGCTTGCTTGTTGATGAGATTAATTTTGATATGATTGATTTTTGCTGTGTGGGATAACAAGCGCATGTTCCTTCGACGTCAGGTACGCGCGTGTTTCGACCCTTTTACTGCGTTGCGGTTCTTCTTTATGATATTAATATTGTAAACAAATTAATTTCTAAGGAATGGTTATTTGGGATGATACTTTTATTCAAAACTAATGTCGATCAGCAATTTTGTGGTATTAATACTATATTGAAAATTAATAATAAACAACAAACGAATGCATGGGTGGGACATGAAAGGTGCATTATGCTTTAATAACTTAATAAATAAACATTGTCAGCTTTTGCAAAAGCCTTGGTGTCATTCTATGGCCCCCTATTGTTTTGCAATATTCTCATTAAAAGTTGCATCTTTTTTCCCTACCAACAAATACAACTAATGGGGATGTTATTGTATTGACCATGACGTGAGAAAACCTAGTAATGTTGCATGCGAACAACAAAGACGCAGATCGGACTGCGCATCCGTGCAGTCTGGTCAGCGCCTTTGTTTTTAGTTCTCTAGGAAGAATAACAACTAATCTTGCTACATGCAAAATTTCAATATTCTAGCTAGTCGTTGTAGCTGAGCGGAGTGTCTTAAGTCTTGCAAGGTCGTAAACCCAGAAGACAGGTTTTCTCGGAATGTGGCACACATTACCAATATCGTAAAAGGTGTTTTCCCCTATTAGGTGAACACATGTAGTCACATTAGTATGGAGAAGTAATCCTGATGCAACGTTTTTGTTACTATTGTAGGACCCTAGAAAGTGAATCTAATACAACTTCTCTTTAATATATACTGAACAAAAAAGAAAGTTTACAGTTTTCTGATCATAAAAGAGCATGTTCTGAGATTCAAATCCTGAAGCATACTAATACACATACAAATGTTTAACACAACCTCCACCATTGACCACCACCACCGTTGACCACCTCCACCGTTGACCACCTCCACCGTTGACCACCACCACCGTTGACCACCTCCACTGTTACCGTTGACCACGACCACCATCGACCACCACCACTGTTGACCACCACCACCGTTGACCACCACCACCGTTGACCACCTCCACCATTGACCACCTCCACTGTAACCGTTGACCACGACCACCATCGACCACCACCACTGTTGACCACCACCACCGTTGACCACCTCCACCGTTGACCACCACCACTGTTGACCACCACCACCGTTGACCACCTCCACCGTTGACCACAACCACCGTTGACCACCTCCACCGTTAACCACCACCACCGTTGACCACCGACACCGTTGACCAACTATACCGTTGACCACCTCCACCGTTAACCACCACCACCGTTGACCACCGACACCGTTGACCAACTACACCGTTGACAACCACCACCGTTGACCACCTCCACCGTCGACCACCACCACCACCGCCGCCGCCGCCACACAACAACAACAACAACAACAACAACAACAACAACAACAACACTAATGGTAACAGAATCATTTGCCATTATATCGCCTATAAACATAAAACAATCGACTGAAAATATATCATCAATCAGCGAGAAACAATGGGCAACTGTGCAATAACAAACAAAAAACTGAATGGGATCCAACGCAGTAAAAGCTGACATTATTGCATGCGTACAACAAATATGCAGATACGCCTGTGCAGCCACATAGTCTGATCAGCGCCGTTGTTGTTAGTTTTCTGTAAAGTCGAATATTTCCTTCAGAAAAAAAATCTATTTCCTGGCTAATCTTAGTAATTGAGCAGGCTGGTTTGAACCTTACCTAGCGGAAAACTCGAAAAGACCGATTTTATGTTCGGTGGCCAATATCTTAGATTGTAAAAGGTATAACAATCAGACTGCTTATCAGATACTGATACACAAGAACAAAGAAATGTTCTAAATGCCTCACATTGGATCTTATAATGCTTAGTGACGATAGTATCAGATGATTACGACAGATGTAAATCACATGACTCACTATTTCGCGGAGGGTGGCTTTACAAATATTACATTTAGATTCGGTAATCTCCGTGTTTGTTCGGTATTGAAAACCAATACTATCGGTCTCTTGTCTCTGTGACATGCGCAGATCCTGAATATTCTGCAAGGGGGGTCCTGATAACTTTTTTAGTCATCAACTTGTTTCACAGAGGCCTGTACGGACCTCCCTCGAGAAACAATTGGACCCTGGGGTCCAGCAATTGGACCCCAGGGTCCAATTGTTTCTCATGGGAGGTCCATGCCAGAATTTCTAAGGAAAAATATAGCCACTTGTGATTTTTAAAGTTTGTAGATCCGGATGCCCTGTCCCTTCAAGAAGACACTGATATGAATGTACAGTGTAATATACCTTCTGTTACATACAAAAGAAAACTGGAAGGAGAAATTAAATTTTGAAGGTCAATGTCAAGGTCATGAAAAACCCTTTTTATAAGTTTCTAAACATTGGGGTTCTCACATATTTTGGAACAATATCTGGATGGGAATATGAATGATAGTAAGAAATAGACAATGTTCCATGCGTTAAGAGCAACACATTGGTTAACAAACGCAATACTAAAATAGATTAAGTTAATTGAATGTGAAGGACAAGTCAATGTCATCAAGTGTAAAATGGCAAAATGTGGAAAAACTGGGATTTTAGCATATTTTGGAACAATAGTTGGATGGGTACATGAAAGAAGGTAAAAAAACACTGGTCTATGGATTAAGAAACAAAAGCAATACTCGAATGAATGAAGAAATTTAAATGTAAAGGTGAAGGTCATAAAATGTAAAAATTTAAAATGCAGTTTACTGGAATTTTCACATGTTTTGGAACACTATTTAGATAGGTAAATGGAAGATCATGAGAAAAAAAACTAGTCTATAGATAAAGAACAACGTATCAGTTAACAAAGACAATTCGGAAATGAATCAAGCATTTTCAATATGAATGTGTGAAGGTCAAGGTCATCAAATGTAGAAATTCAATGTGAAGCGTTTGCAATATGAATGTGAAGGTCAAGGTCATCAAATGTAGAAATTCAATATGCGGAAGACTGGGATTTTCAAATGTTTTGGAACAATATTTGAAAAGGCATATGAAAGAAAATAAGAAAACCACTGGTCTATGCACTAAGAACAACAATTCAGTTAACAAACACAATACTAAAATGGATGAAGATATTTAAGTGTGAAGGTCAGGGTCAATGTTATCAAATGTTGAATTGCAAAATGTTGAAAATGGGATTTTCACATGCTTTGAAACAATATTTAGATAGGTACATAAAAAAGTAAGAAAACCACTAGTCCCTGTTTGCATTAAGTAAAACATATCAGTTAACAAAAATAACTACAGCTGTATAATCAAATGAATGAAGATGTTTAAATATCAAGGCCAAGGTCAATGTCGTCAAATGTAGAAATTTAAAATGTAGCAAACTGGGATTATTTAATTTTTATTTTGGAAAAAATGAGTTTATAAAAAATAATAAGATAGTCGATGGTTTGAGCATAACGAACACAGATTCAATTAGCAACAGCAATGTCAAAATATACAGATAAATCAAATGTGAAGGTCAATGTCAAGGTTACCAAAGCTATAAATTTGAAAGAATAAAAATTCTGTTTTTCACATATTTTGGAACACTATATTGTTGAGTTTATGAAAGGTAAAAATAAAAACACTGGTTCCTGCATAATAGAGTTGAAAACAATATATTTAAAAAAAATAATAAACTAGATAAAGGATATTCAAATGTAAAGGTCAAAATCACCTTGCTTGAAATACAAAATATAGAAAACTGGGATATTCACGTGTTTAGTCACAATATTTGGTAAGGTGTATGAAATGTACTGAGAAAGCCAGGTTCGTGCATTAAAAACAAAACATCAATTAAAAAAAGAATAGTATATAGAATAGAAATATTTGTTCAAAAGTCAATGCCAATGCCATCAAAGCAAGAAAATCAAAATGTGGAAAACGGATTCAGATTTTTACGGGTATCTGAATCATTTTTTTGGTTGTTGATATATGGTCGCTTTAATATTTAAGTCAGAGGTTCATGCATTAATTACAAACTGTCATTTAGCGAAGGTTGTCAATCGATGCGAGCCCATTGCAAATATCTGTGCTTACATTAAAGGCATTACACTTTTCGAACTTTTCAGCGATTAAACAATTTTGTCCGCATGCAAACATTGTGTTAAGTATGAATATTCTACGTCAAATTAGCTAGAGGAGTTGGCATTTGAAGCCCAAAATCCTAATTATATAAAAATAACGTTTGACTTAAATGTCATATTCGCAATCATAGTACAAAATAGGAAGCACTTCTTTCAAAAGTTCAAGAAGAGCTCGTGTTATGAGCCGTAAAACAGGTTCCAAGTATTTTAAAAATTGACCTTTGATCCTAAGGTCATAGCAAATATCTGAAATCCGCATTATAAGCAATACATTTGGTAAGATTGAACACCTTTTGTCAAACAATTAAAACAGAGTTAGCGTTACAAGATATAGAACATCTAAATTAAAATAAATTTGACCTTGACCTTTGACTCCAAGGTCATAGCAATGATCTGTTACTTTTGTTCTTACTTACACACATGTCACCATAGGCAATTATTGTGCTTAGTATGAACACCCTCGGGCAAAAACCCGAAAGAGAAACTCGCCTTATGAGATGTTACACATATTTTAGATGTATTATGCTTCCCCTCTTACCATCATATACATTCACTACATACGGCATCACCTGAGGGGATTTGCAATGTTGGTGAATTCACTGTGTGTAAATTTACAATATTTCATTGCTTGTTTTAGTTTAACTGCATGCGCTCAGAGCAAGCGTGCTGTTGACACTTACATTTCGCAGGTGTATGTTCTGATAGGGGATTTGGACATGAGTTTGTTATCATGTATTATAGGTCATGTTGATAAGCCTGTAAATAATGATGTGATGTTTTAACATCTTTGAAACGTCGTGGTGTTGGTAAATTCTACTTTGTTTAATAATATTGCATCAACCGAATAACTAGATCATGTCAAGTTTAACATTGATTGATAGGATCTCACAATACATTTAAGCAAATGGCACATTTTGGTATTTTGTATCTTCCTATTGGTTGATATAAATGGAAGCTTATATATGTAGAGGGCGCTTTACTGATAACTTTGAATACGATTAGTTATTAATGATATCATCAGATGGCGCTGTTGTCAGCCTCTATCGCGTGACTTTATAGTATATAAGATGAACCGTTAAATTTATGTATATATTGAGTTTAGAATAGTTTAGAAGTTTATTAGCTTTTGATTTAAGAAGATTTAATAAATTATAAAGTTATAATAAATTGTTGCTGAAATTATAACTTAGTAATTTTGAAGTGACGGAAAAACACAACGTGGACTTAAGAAGAAGAATCAACTACGTTACATAGTCGATAGTTTTTACTGCATTCAGCAAATAAATAACATAATGTCATTAATTTTCACTGATACAGTATATGCTTTCATTGATCTAGGGGGGGGGGGGGGTACAGTCACATATTGCACAATATATCGAAATCAAATAAGCACATCAATATGAAATTTCTGGTGTTGAATGCAACCTGTTGTTGTTTTATGACCACATTATGACATTGTATGCATATATCAAAATAATATAATGAGAATCGCGGACTAAGAACAATTCTGATTATAAGAAAACATACAGATAAACTTAAAACCCTCTCGCAATGTTATGCCTAAATGGTCGATTACATTTATTTTTAGGGTACAGTGAATCTATACTGTAGTATATAGGGTTCAATTTTTTCCTTCCAAAATATGGTATGTTGATCACGCGCGTATGTGTGTAAAAGGCCCCTGTAAATGGTGTTGATTCTCATGATTCTGTGATGAACATTTCAAATAGCGTAAATACTCCCTGTGTTATCTCATCAACAACCTGTAGGAAACGGTAATACAGTCTTGAAATTTATTTGTACAGACACCACTGGACAGATTATCACCGTTGTTTGTCATTATGTTGTTTCAGCTTGTTAGCTTCTAGCAGCAAATTTTGACAATAATTCCCTTGTCATTTTTCAATCGGAAAATTGCAGCTATTGTAGAATTATATTAAAGAGAAACTACCCAAAGGCCTAGTTATTGTAATTACAATAAATTTCCCGTAAAATCCAAACCATTACTATTCATACGTTTGTATTTGGAGTGTTTGATGCAATTATTAGAGTCAGAATGATTTTTCGCCATTGAATTATTCTAATTTGAATAGAAATGGCGCTGAATAGACAGGAAATGTTCAGACAATGATAATCGAACAAAACGGCATACTCAATTGGTGTTGAACTGGAGGGCGGAACATTGACCGTCTCCCTGCTGAATCGCGATATATTCAGCAATTCCAAACATAGTAGAGCAAGATCGGCAGATGGCTCTGCACTGTTTGTCGCTTTGGTTTTGACTATAAGGCATAAAAAATATTTTTATTTATAGTTTATGCGCTGAAATCTACAGTCAGACTTTTTATATAGAAATCATTGGAATTGTGCATGTTTAACCCTTAATTTGCCAAATCGCAACTATAGTCGTCTGCTTTTCTCGTCTGCTGAAAAGTTTAAGAAGCCACTATGGCAAACAGTGTGGACCCAGATCAGACTGCTCCTATAGGAGCAGTCTGTTCTGGGTCCACGCTGTTTGCTTCTATACTTAATTTATCAGAAATATTAGGCAATTATTTGCAGCAGACGACTTCAGCAGACAACATTTTCAGATGCATTTTTTTCTTGGCGCTTTAAGGGTTAACTCCTTCCTGTTTGTGAAAACTTTTGTCTTTTGTTGATGATCCTTGCAAAACGTCTGGACCTAGATTAAGTACGGCAAACATCTGGCATGACCTGGATCCCAAACTGTTTGAAACTGGTGGTATTCCTGAATTTTTTTTGAGGAGTTTAATTTTGAAAAAAAAAATCAGCAGACGACAAAAACATGAAAACTTACCCAGCATGCAAAGAGTCAACAAGAGATGCGATGGGAATCAGCAGATTGAAGATGTTCTTGACACTAGAAAGACAAGCTAAGCCACTGGATGCGGTTAATCGACGAATAATGAAATAAATGAAAGCGTTGTATCGTGTGAATGCAAATCAGTCCTCAACATCCACGGGGCGAATGGTGTTATAATAAAGTTAACTTAAATGGTGGAAATTATACCTTCCGGTCCGGGGAGATAATTAGGGTTTATTAAAAACATGTCACTTGAGCTTAAAATAATTCTTGGGAGTTTAACAAATATTTATATCAATTAAAAATTTTCCTGATAAAATTTGACAAACACGATATCGCTTTCCCGCAGGCAAAAGTGGGTGTAGATCGCTGAAATTAGTTTATTTACGATAACTAGATGATTATCGTCTGCTAAACAGAGCTTTGTGACAAGAATAGAATAGAATAGATATTGGTTTGTATCACGGAAACATCGCCGTACAAAAGTAACCCCAAGTTTGCTTATAAAATATTGGGCCAGCACATGAGATTTTGGTACTTATTGCACCTTTGAGTGATATTCCAATGTTCTACATCAAATATCTCACAATGAACAAAGCACACATGCATGCTGATGCAATAAGGCAGTTATTGTATGGTTGTGCGTATATACGGGAGATAATCCACTCGCTAAAGCTCGTGGATTATTCTCCCGTACATACGCACAAACCATACAATAACTTACACTTATTGCATATGCGCAATACCCTCTCAAACAGCCACGCTGATGTATCCAGGAGAATGAGGGGCTAGAGGTCTACTCTTTGGTATGAACCTTCATATAAAAGGTGTTCAGAAAGTTCTTTCCGTGATTAATTGTTTCCTGTTAGTTCAGTAATCATCTTCAAATCTGATCATAAATAACACTGATATTCTTTATAGTTGACATACTTGAAAATAATTTAATCAACTACTTTGGCACGAAAAGAATGGCCTGCGAAAACCAGTATCCGGATTAAATTGTTTGGGCTCGAGGAGCAAAATGGGGGGTATACTACAAGTAACCAATGCCATTCAACATGTTCAAAGACCTGAGTATGTAACTCTCCGTGTACATGTACATGTATTCATCTGATATAGACCTCTGGGACATTCCTAAACTTTAAGGCTTAAGACAACCACCCAAAATTATAAATGTGACAAATTAATGAACATACAGTAAAACCTGTGTAAAACGGTCACCCTAAGAAAGACCGAAAATTGTTTTTCAATACCAATTATTGCTTGATGCAGGTCAAAAGTATTGCAGAATGCTCCAATGGGAGCATTCTGCAATACTTTCAACCTTCATTAAGCTACCGATTGTCTATTTTTGAGTGGCCGTTTTACACAGGTTTTACTGTATCAGATTTACAAGTACAGTACATGTACAGAACATGTAATTTTGTGACGTTATTGTATCAAACGCGGCGACGACAGGTTCATAGAAAATGCGTTTTTAGCATAATTTCCTTTTCATTGATTTGAAATTATATGGTGAACTGCGGAGCGAACTTCCTAAACACCTTTTACATCCATACCGGAACATTGAAGAAAAGAAAACAACAAAATTAAAAACTAGACAACGACACAATTTGGGAGTAGACATTGTGGGAGTAGACATAACAGCAATAATCAGTGATTTGAAGTAATTAGACAAGTTATTTGCTTATACATATTATATGTTAGTCTCTTATTTTGTCATAATTATAACTTTGCCCAAACTATACAGAACCACACTTCTAACGCAAAATCAGACGGAAACTTAAACATTCCATAAAAATTTCCATCCATTTTGAGGCAATTTGACAAAAAATTAAAACACCTATTTATGGAAATGAAAGTAGAAATGTGCCAGTCAATCATTTCCTTATATTTATGACCTGATTGGGCGAATGTCTGCCATTACCTTTGGATGGGATCTATAATTTAGGAAAAACCTCGTTTTGATTTAAAATGATACAACGGCAACATTTTGCGTTGGAAGTATGGGTCAGTAGTATATATCATATTCATAATGGTCTAGTTAAAGAGTATCTCTGACTACTAATGACATAAGTCTTATAGCGCCTAAAATAATCTAACAGTGTTGCTTTATTTCCAAACATAAGTAGGTGTCAAACTTTCATTATTATTGTTAACTTTATTAAAGAAGTACATTGACAATGTGGACCTCAATATTTTCAAACTACTATTTTCACACATTGTAGTTGAGGCCACGCCGAAAGAAATATTGCTATTGTTGTATGCGAACAGTATAGGTGCTGATCAGACCGCGCATATGCGCAGTCTGCTCAGCACCTTTGCTATTCACTTTCGGGGATCTAAAATAGGTGTTTGTGTTGTATCCTTATGCTCAAGACATTAGCTAGTCTCTGTAGCTGAACAGAGTGGTGTGAACGTAACGTGATCGCAAACTCCAAAAAATAGAGATTTTCTCGCGAGAATATGCTAAGGTGGAAAAGCTGATTTTCTGTAACAAAAGCCTTCCATGATTCACGCAAATGAATAAACACCTTTGAAAGAGCGAATAATGGGATAAAAGGCTGCTTTATTGTAAAAATGTAAGAAAACAGCACTATAAACGCATCTAATGACTTCGTAAAGATTTCCAACAAAAGGGATTTTATAAAGCCATTCCCAAGTGTGTTAGATCTTTTATTCGGCCATTGTTACTGTTATCAATAACTTCAAATTACATATAAAGCCGTCCTTTGAAAATTTAAATGAAATTATCATAGATTTTAACACTACCATCGTTTCTCTGTTGATTCGCCGCTTCGGCTTTTGTGTTTGTTAAATGAAACCATCGCAGACTCTGTTGGATTGAATAGAAAAATAAAAGCTAATACGAAAGCAAGCGGCTTCCTAATAAAGACTAGCTTTTTCGGAAACCCTCAACAGGCTTAGGTTTTATGTTCTGTTGGACACTTGTGCAGATATTTACGAGACCTCAGCACAATAAAACAGACAATAGTGAAGTGAATCAAATCTTGAATCTTTAGTCGGTAATCGATGGGGAGCCATTTTGTAGTTGTCGTCTGCATAAGAGCGTGTTGCGAAGATCATGACCCTGTCATGCGCAAACTGGGACTATTTAATTTCGCGGAAGGCTATCTCACAGAGCTATTTTACGTGCTGAATTAAAGAGCATCTCCCGGATTTCGCTTTCAATAAAACACAGCGTGATATTTCTGCAGGCGACAAAAGTCATCTTTTGGTTGAGAAAAAGCTTGTTTCGTTTTTCTTTTAATCTGATATTAATTGAAAACTGTGATTTATGGTGAGACTAAATAACGTCAGGAGTGGTCGTCTTCATCGCACTATATATATCGCTCCTTATTCGAGATAGAAAAATATGGACAAGAAGACGTGATTTTGGGGACTAATTATCGCACAGGCGAGCGGCGAAAGGCTCAGACGAGATTGTGTACCCTCGCAGTATCACCATGCATACTTTCATGGACAAAAAATAATTCCATCAAATTAATCTTTCATATACTCTTATGCATGTTCTTGTTTGCAAAAACTGCCTGTTATGTGACATCTAGGTTTAATTACCACTATTTTGCACTTGTTGCAAAATTGAATCATAAGTGCGCAAAGTATGTAACTTAGATAGAGTTTTGACTGCAATTTCCAATACAGGAGTTTAAAGTTTTAACAAAGTCAATGGCGACATTGCACCGAAAGTGTCCAAAAATTTTGCAAAATGTTTAATTTGAAACTGTGTAGCTATAAAATGCATGCATCAAATTTAATGAAAAATAAGAATATTGCCTTATTCACGTTACTCTCAAATGATATAAAAACACAAGAATGTGTCGGTCAGAAGACGCAAAGTAAATTGTTGTATAAACGTGCAAATGTTTTGAAGTCTATGAAATTGCTGAGGTTGTGGAATTACTTTTGGTCTTTGACTGTAGAATAAAGACAGAGACTAAACGTTAGGCTTCTATGCAGCCACACTAGACACTTGTAGCCATGTATGCAAGTTTAAAACAAAGAACTGGGATCATAACCGACACATTGTCAGAGTTTAAAGAAAATCACTTGTTAAGTCATGGTGGCTCAGTCAAAGACAATCATAAAATAAGGCCCTGATGTAGGTATAGTCCAGACAAATTCACCTGACGTAAACTTTTATACATGCATTAAGTGACCAAGCGCGAATGGAGAGAGATTTTTCTGAGGGGGTCCAATTTTAACTACATTTTTCTCAAAAGTTGATTAAGGGAGAGAGGATTCAAATACCACTGTAAGCGGGCCATTATCGGTCCGCCAGCGAAACGTCATTTAAATGGCGTTTCGCTGGCGGGCTGATGGTGGTCCAACACTGAATGTTGGCTTGGTAGCTATGTGATTTTCAGGGAATCCGGACCAGTATCGCTAAGAAACCCTATACTTTTGTGATTTGTCATGGGGGGGATTCCAGACCCCTGACCCCCTCTGGATCCGCAAAAGGCATGGCGTTTGAAAAAGGCTTTTGCGCATATGCATAAAGTAACAAAATCTAATATTTTCCTTACATCCTACCACTAAATATTATGTGGGTACGTTAATAACTGTCTGAGTGTAAGGACTTATATAGACATAAGCTCGCAATTCTGTATCTAAAATATCACAATTGTACTGCGACTTAAGCATGTTACTTCGAGATATCAGGATTCGAGTTATCGAGCATCGCCTTTAATTTGTTTGTTCGCCAATTATTGCCTGCCTGTGTATCCAAAATATCCCATATTTACTGCATCTTAAGCACGTTACTTCGAGATATCAGGGTTCGAGTTATCAAGCATCATCTGTAATTTCTTTGTTCGCCATTTGTTGCCTGCATCTGTATCCAAAATATTCCATATTTACTGGGACTTAAGCATGTTACTTAGAGATATCAGGGTTCGAGTTATCGAGCATCGCCTTTAATTTCTTCGTTCGCCAATTGTTGGATGCATCAACGTAAAAGGGATGAAATTACCACAATAATTACTTTTCTAAAAATTAAATTATTCATTCTTTTTATCCACACATTTCATATCATCCAACCAGGTGACAAACAAACACTAGACAAAACGGCGACAATGCAGTCACTGTCATTTATTCTAAATTATTTATGAAATCTAAAAAAATCGCATTCATCTGCGTCTGTATTACTTGACTTTTCGCTTACTGTAAAGGCGCCAACTTTAATATTCATATCTGGGTGTGGTTCGGCTATTTCATCTGCTAAGGAAGGGAAATCAGGTTTTATTTATAGTTTTGGTAAAGAGTTAATAAGCTTTTTGAGCCGCGCAAACGTGCGTGCATTTCATGAAAATCCTAACCGTATACACACTGAACTCAAATTTATTAACCCTTAAAGCGCATAATCACAAAATGTATGTTTTTGTCGTCCACTAAACTATTTGAAGCCTCATAGATAAACATTGTGAATCCAGATCAGACTGCTCCTGTAGGAGCAGTCTGATCTGGGTTCACAATGTTTGCCTCCCTGCTTATGTTAAATAGACATTTTCAGATGCAGTTATTTTGCTGGCGTTTTAAGGACTAAATAATGACTGAGGTTGTGGCGAAAGATAATACAGTTACTTTTGAATAAAACCACCCCTCCTTTTCAGCTTTTACCTATGTCTAAGGTTGAGTAGTCCTAATTACGCATTCATGAGGCGCCGCCTTAACAGTAAGCGAAAAGTCAAGTAATATCCTATCAAAGATCGTAGATTCACCGTGCATTCAGGCATGTAGTTGATTCAGGTACGGACTTATTAAATCTTTATATCTTTAAAAGCAGCGCATCCGATGACTTTATTTGCCTTTAACGCAGTGTTTGTGAAAATTTAATGACCATCCATTACCATGGTGTGAATCATTTGTGTTTCGATAATGCAGTACTGAGCTCCGCGAAAACTCTAATACACGACCTATTAATTAGGAAGTTCAGACCGTTGTACCAAATAAATGAAAATCGAATGCACTGAAATCGTTTTATTCAATTAATTATTGACCAGCACCGTACGAAAAGGTGACATGTATAGATAAACAAAAATGTTGAGCGTAAAAGTGTCGTTATTTTCTTACCCATAAGTTAAAACGTATGTTTTGGATGCTCAAAAGAACCGTCTCGTTGAGACAGTTCTTTTGAGTACCCGCAACATATTCTTTGATAGAGAAATAAGAAAAATAATTTATGATGACACACTCTTATCTAAAGGTGTCATGTAATAAGTCTCTATTTGTTACGCTGGCATGACCACGTAACCAGTATCACGTGATAAAACTATCGTACTAGACCACAAAAGAAACTTAATTCAATGAGGGATTTGCCTGATTATAGCCTATTTATTTCTCAGAATTATTCATATTTTACCTAGTGCTTTTACGAAGTATGGTCAAAACTCGACCATATCTACCAAGATTCGCTAAATATACTGAACAAAAGTGAAAACGCTTCACCTGAATTGTTTGCCACCTATATACAAAATTATTCAAACCAAGAATGCAATTGAAAGTGTATCTCAATGTTCAAATACTGGGTAATGCATAACAGTAAAAGTTTTACAGATGTTGTCACGAGAAAACACTTGAAAGCCATTTAAATGTGACAGGGGTCCTTTTTTTCAGGTTGCCAATTTGAACGGAAATCTAACACAATTTAGGCCTTCAAAAATCCACTACCTACGAGATCCGACTGCACGAAATGGTAGTCTAGACATGGGACAACCAGAAATGTGAAGGACTTATCTCAAGTGTGTTTTGATCGTTTAGAAAAGCAATCTTAAAAATTGGATATTCCATCAAATTGCCAAGTTTAAAAGTTTAACACTGAAATCTCCATAGGAAAATCAATGTGTTGTTGCATCTTAGTATGAGGACATTACTAGTAACAATGTGCTGAGAGGTCTACCTGATTTGAAAAAAGAAAATTATCGAAAATCGTGATAAATCGAAGATTACCAAACATTTAATATTCCCTATTTGTTTTTGTCAAAGGGAGATAATTTTCAATATTTTACAAATTTTCTAAATTCGAAATTGATTTCTGAGCTTGTTTCAAGTGATAAAGCAGTTTTCTTGTGTTTTTATGCAACACAATTAAGACCAATTTTGATAAGCATAACAATTTTAATTTGCGCATGTGCAATCGCAAATTTCAGTGAATAAAGCTTTAAACACTTAAAGGAGCATAACTCATACATCAAACAAGACAAATTGGTGGAGTTTCGACGAATTGTTTGCTGGATGTCTGGGCAACATTATTAAGCTTTAGTAAATACTTTTTGTCCAATACTTTCTCTTAAAATATAGATAATTGTAGTGTAACGTTTTCACTTTTGTTCGGTATAGAAACAAATCCGCATCCATCAGTCATGTAAAATCTTCGGTATAAAAACTTTGACCTTTTCCGCAGTTCCCGAAAATGTCATCTGTTCTTTCATATGCATATATACTTTGGTAGGATTTATTGTACACAATATGTACCGAGATCTTGCCACATATTGTTTACAATTTCATATTTTACCTAGTTGTCTTACGAAGTACGGTCAAAACTCGGCCATATTTACTAGGATTCGCTAAACAGATAAAAAATCCGCATCATCTTGTCTTATATTATATAAAATCTTGGGTATTAAAAGTTTTAACCTTTTCCCTTTATCTCTTTACAGCGAATCCAGGGAGAGATCCATACAAACCATTATGTAAGTTTCTTCCAGATCTCTTAATTATATTCCCATATTCTTTTCAAATTCAATGGCGGATAGGAAAGTTGACTCTTAACATTTGAAAGAACCTTAGAGCTGATTTAATTTATTTACATTTCAATCTTCATCAGTGATTGGTTTACATGTGACCATATATTGGCATACAAGGAACCTGTTGGAAATGAAAACATTTGTCCAGGTTCTTTTGTGAAGAGATTATGAACATAGATTTTGATGAAGATAAGAGGAAACTACCAACAAAATAATTTCTCAAATATTCAAGGAAGTTATCAACCCTAGCCTAACCAAACTTCATTGTCAAAGCAACACCTTGTATTAAGTTGAAGAAACACATATTAAAATCTTTTCTATGCTGGCCAATTAATTTTATAATTCTTCAATGAATATAAATGGTGATTTCATAGTTTGACAAGAGGTTTAGAAGAAACTTTCATAATGGTTTGTATGCATCTCTGTCTGGATTAGCTGTACAAGCAGCGCATCCGATGACTTTATTTGTCCAACAAACAAAATGGAGAAAGTTCAACTAAGAACAAACACATAGTAACTTAAAACTGTAAGAAGGGAATGTCCCCCTCCCCCTCCCACCCTACATCAAGAAATTCACGAAGATTTCGCGGAAACTCTTAGGGAAGGAATCTTGGGCTAGAGAGTATCAAAGATAATTTTACAGTCTGGGTGCTCAAAAGAGGCTAACTCAACTCCACTTTATTTTCTCAGAATACATAAAGTATTAAATGAGACAGAACTACAAATGTAGACAAAATAAGCAACCCGTAGCGCAAACAGTTCATTTCAATGTGAATAAAAAGAAAGGGGGAAAGGAATAATAATCATAATATTAGATGAAAAAGTTGAGATTGTCCACAGTCTGTTCGTTTTTGACAGTAAATAAAATCTGTTAGATATAGCCAGCAAAATGGCGTTTTAGGTAGTTCAGTCAGTATTAATGGATATCTAAAGAGTGCCCAAGGTCTCATGCAGATGAGTTCACAGAATGTTTCAGAAGACTATTGGTTCTTTTCTCTTTAGATATATTTCTTGGATCACTATGCGCAGGTTTCTTAAAAAAATATCGACCATGTTGTGACTCAGGGTGAGACCAGTGTCCACCACCTTGATCATGATTCTAAAGAGCTAAGTGTTAGATTGGAAGTGAGTATGATCAGGAAATATCACAATCACACTGCAGACCAACCCACGGGACGGTGAGGAAGAGTCACAGAACATTTACAGTAACAAGGCATCCATAACACAATAAAATCAAAGCAACCAACTCCCTCGTCCTCTTCAAGATGATTGCAAAACTAGAAAGGATACAATGTAATGTATAGCAAAACAAAGACAAACACAGAACCCCCGCAAACAATGGGAAGTATATTAAACAATAGATCAACAACAGAACCACCGCCTTAGAACAGACAGCAGCCTAAGCCACCAGGGGCTTAAATACATTTTACAGGCGCAAAACCTTTACCCTAGATTCTGTTGTTGTTAAATTACGACACAATAGTACAACAAATACACTCGCCACAATAAGAGCACAGCCATACAAGCAACCATCTGCACACAAGCATAAGATGATCACTAGCCCAAACACTGCATAATACACCACAAAACTAAGATAAAACTACACCAACTGCCACACAATTGAAGCAACGGCAACAAATAAATTAACGAAAACAGAACCACAGCCTTAGAATGGACAGCAGCCTAAGTCATCCTATACTGTTACCACATGCATCTAAGGGACATACTTCCATTTTAATGATGGCTCATAATTTAAGAGTTATCTTAATTTATTTTATGACGTCATCAACGTAATGTAACAGTGGCATCGATTCTTCCAGAAGGTGACACGAGCAAAATAAAAGAAAAAAGTATTTTGTGAATTGGAACTAGATAAGCTAAACAGTGAAAATGATATGAGTATACTGTTAGAATATTTGGACATATCTTTTCTGGAAAATGAGCTGATGAATAGCTGGAATAAGTTTGAAAATTTGGAGATAAGAGGAAACATGGTCAAAACATTTGAGAGTATGTTGCTATGTTTTGATCTGAAATTCCAAAAAACTTCGCTTAAACTACCATATGAGATTTTGGCATTTAAACAGCTCAGATAAGGAAACTTAAAGCTGCATAGTCTGTAACGTTTGATCTTTTAATTTTAGAACTAATGTTTCTATTTTTCAAGAACACAGTAAAAAAATAAGGTATACATTTAACCAATTTCGTAAATCTTAACAACTTATCAGTATCAAAACAACGGTATTTATGTTAAAATTAGCTGTCTATAATTATTGGAGGGACGCAAATAATTACCAACAAGAGAAAACACACCTGTTTTTATATTTCCGTGCAGTTTTCAGCTATAGTGAACAGATTTAGTGTGAAAACATAACTTACAAATGATTTAAAAAGAAAATAAAAAAAAATCGAAAAATGTTCATAGTTGCAGACCTAGTCTCTTTAATCAAACACGAAAGAATGATTATACTGACTGGTGTGAACTTTGCCCAATATAGAGAACATGTAGAAAGAGACCAAAAAGTAAGTGAGCATGACAAGGAAATGCCACAATCTTGCACACACCGGGCCACGTAGCGCAGTCGGTAACGTGTCTGGCTACAGATGCGTGTCTGCCTGCAGATCCAGGGGTCGCGAGTTCGATCCCGGCCTGGTCCCATACTTTCGTGGAGATTGATCATGAAATAATTTCTATGGTCATTCTCCTCCCTTCCGCTGATTCATTCAAGAAGGGTTGTTGTCAGTTACAAGCGAAAGTATGTGCACAAATTACTGGTTAACCACTTGTTCAAGCCTGCCCAGGAAAAAGTGTGGTTAGGTGAACTGACCGTCCCGCAATGACCATAGCTGTTGACTTGGGACGTAAAGCAACAAAACCAACCAACCAACCAACAATATTGCACTGCAGACCAAAACACGACACCAGGCATTATTTAATAAATATATCATCTTGTGGCTGAACATCAAATAAAGCATAATGAAAAGGGAGATAACTGAGTTTAATGTTTGCTTGTAGGTTTCTTTTAGTCTTTACATTCCAGTCAACTATATTTTAGTCATGTGGGACAATAATCTGTATTTATTGGCTGAACCAGTACCAAGCAGCATATAAAGTGTCTTGCTCAAGAACACAACCTAGTGACTCCGCTGACCATGTGACTGTTACTGGCAACCCTTCAATCCACAGTTAAACACTCTACCAAAGAGCCACTTTGTTCCACATTGAAATTAATATAAAACGGATGGACCAGAGAGATGAAGATAAAAAGATGGGCGACGAAAATAGTAACAATATAGATTGAGATAAACAAATTTTTTGAGCGTAAAATTGTAAATATTTTCTTACCCATCAGTTTTAATATATGTTTTGGGTGCTCAAAAGAACCGTCTCATTGAGACAGTCTTTTGAGTACCCACAACATATGTTTTGGTTGAGAAATAAGAAAAATATTTTTCTGTTACGCACTCTTAACGATATATAAAATCCTGAACAAAGAAACATTGGAACTTGGAGATGTGTATGGTGTACAAAGTACTAACAATCAGTTAGCTAGGGAGCGCAGTGCCTCAGTGGTAGAGTGCTTGACTTGAGACCGAAGGCCCGCGGGTTCGAGCCTCACCGGCGTCACTGCGTTGTGTCCTTGAGCAAGACACATTAATTCTAGCTTAGTACTGGTCCAACCCAGGAAGACCCGTCCCTTTATAACTGAAAGATTGTTGATGGGACGTAAAGAATCAAATCAAACAAACAAACAAACAATCAGTTAGCTGAAGAAGTGACACATTGGAAGATGGAGATAAGACATTTGAAAGCTAAAAGATAAAGAATTGATGAACAGAAAGAAGAATTTCTAAGTATTGAAAGAACAATTGTTCAGGGTCATTTCTATTCATTTTAGGGTCTTTTCTTGCGGTCAATGTACAGAATGGGGGATACTTTTTTGGGTTGCTAATTTTTTTTTTTTTTTTTTTTTTTGGGGGGGGGAGGGAGGGGGGCTGCTTGAAATTCCTGATATTTTTTGGGGTGAAGGGTAGATGCTGGGCCCGAGCCTACGTATGAAGAAAAAATGAGAGTACCCCCCACCCCTTGGGTATTACCCTGTTATAGCTAATTTAAAGCATAATGAAGTAGCAGAAATACATAAAGCTTGTAAAACAGATGATCATGATTGACAAACCAGCAAGAAAGAAACAAAAACAGAAGGAGGCATCAGAAGCCTCTGCAGCTTCCTTTTAAGCTTAGAAACTCCAAATGGTGTTCAGTCAGTAGCTTAACAATCATAGAATACTCAAGCGACTAGCAAAGGTTCTGATCAGACTGCGCATATGCGCCGGCTGATCTGAGGCTTTGCTGGTCGCACATACCACATTGTTGGAAATCTCATGCACTGGCTCAAACGGACTCGTCACCGTTTTGCATGCCTGTGGCTGGATATTTTAAAATAAATAAGTATGAAATTTGAGTCAATATACCATAATGAGCATTTTCACTGACCACGATCAGCCAGACTGATGCTCAGCAAAGCCTCATCCATCTAAAATGGCTGTTAGTTAGACAGTGATGATATGCATACGTATGCAAAAAAATTGATTAGAATATTACCATGTGGTTCAAGAGTTAATAGCATTTTACTAACTGGCAATGGGCAGACAGATGAACTCACCCATTTCTTACCAGTTTCGGTTTTTACAATTTATGCCAAAAGTCCTACAAGTAAACAAAAGTGTCTGTACAATAATTGCCGCGATAATGAAACTCAAAGTATCTAGCAAATTAAAAAAAAATAATCTCTGCAGTTTCTAGGGATCTATGAAGAAAAAGAAAGATTGTTTAGAGCAATTATTTAACTTTATTTGATAAACCAAAGACAATCTTAACATGCATAAGTAAGCAGAATTTAATAAAAAGAAATATACCTTATTGTTCAATAGTTATGAGCATTTTCACTAACTGACCATGACCGACCACACTGATGCTCAGCAAAGCCTCGCCATCGTTTTTCCTAGCAGTGTCTAGACAATGTTAGAATGTATAGTTATGCAAAATTTGAACATAATATATCATACGGTTTAAGAGTTATGAGCATCTGACCACAATCTGCCAGACTGATGCTCGGCAAAGCCTTGTCCGCGTTTTATGAACCAGTATCTCGACCATGTCAAAATGTGTGAGTATGCAAAATTTGATCAAAATATATTGTAAGGTTCAAGAGTTATGATCATTTTCACTAAAAGATCTTGACCAGCCAAAATGATGCTAAGTAAAGCCTCGTCACCTTTTTGCACCAGTGGCCAGACATTGTTAAAATACACAAGTTTGCAAAATTCGATCCAAATATACCATGTGGTTCAAGAGTTTGGAGCATTTTCACTAACCGACCACAACCGTTCGAAAGATGCTCATCAAAAAGGCTGATACGCATGCCAGTGGTTAGATAATGTTGACATGCATATGTATGCAAAATTTGATGGTATATTCCATGTAGGGTAAAGTCGGGTAAATTCGGACATCAGGTAAATTCGGACGCACGTTTGCAAACAGTGTAAGTCCTGATTAGAGGGCTCCTTATCTCACCAGGATTTTCACTTCTTGCTTAATTTTTTTTTCAATAATTGAACTATGATACAAACAACGTGGCTGTCCTAATTAAGATGTCTGTCCGAGTATACCCGACTTTACCCTAGTTCGAAAGTTATGATCATTTTTACTAACTATCCACGGACAACGGACGGACGGACTCACAAAGAGATTATAGTGCACACCAACGGGTCGTGCAATATCTTCTCACAAGCAATGTGCTTTCTTATAGTAACGTAGTGTAAAATAGTCACAGTTTTCCTTTACATGTAAAACGCCGAGCCAGAGGAAAACCAAACCAACAAATGGGGTGTTTGCAGAGCGTAGACTTAGATAAGCCTGAACACCGACCAAGTCACTCAGAGTATGCGCCGAGGGTTCAAATGATAGTAAATGTTTCCTGAACTTCACGCGGACAGCGAAGACTCTGATCAGACTAGGCGGATGCCCAGTCTGATCTGAGTCGTTGCTGAGCACAAGGGTCATTTTGTAGGATTTACATGCACTGGCGTAATTACAAAACTCTATTAAATTTTTAGCACTCTTATGCCATGCATGTTTATGGCATAGTTGACTTGTCTGCATAAAAGCAAATTTGAAGGTTCATAAAACATATCCCAGAGTCCCAGGCTCTGATCAGATGGTGCTGATGGAGGTGCTGGTCTTGATTACCGCTGATTATGCGCTTCCATAATATTTCTGTAATTATATTCAATTCAAAAGCCTCGCTGCGCGAGAAGATACCTTGGACAAAAATTTAAACACCTGGTCATCCAGTGCACATGCGCATAACACGTTTGTGTGACGTCATCGCCGAATTTCCTTTGGCACAACGATGTCCGCTTGTTTGCTGTACTATGTGCGGATGATTTAGTCATGTTCCAAATTTACGGAATCGACCAGACTGGTTTATGCAATCGCTGTCTGCATGCAGGCAAACATGCAATTTGAACTGATAAGGCTCCATTATAAACGTTATAAAAGGCTATAATGGTTATAATGGTTTGCCCAGCATCTGTTGCAAAGTACTTGCTTACCCGACGCCGTAGCGTGAAAAACACACGGGCTGACACAAGTCTTGTCGTGAGCAAGCCATTTAAGGCTTTATGACCCAGCGCATGGCAAAAGCAGCAAAATCTACTGAGCGCCCAGCTAAGACGCAGATCAGTCTGGGCGCATGCCCAGACTAACCTGAGTCTTAGCTGTTCCCACGAAGAAACAAGTTAAGCTATCCATCGAGTGTCCAGCGAATGCTACGATGTGACTTGGTGAATGTTTAGGCCGATCTGCGTCTACGCTCGTTTTGATGGTCTTAACGTGGCATGGCTGTATTGCTGCCTAGTCGGGTCACAGCACTAATGAGCCAGTACATGAGATTAAGGTTCTTATTGCATATGCACAAAATGCTGCAATAAATGCCAATGCTGAAATATCCAGACAGGCTAGAAGTCTAAAGTTTTGTCTGAGTCTCCATCTACATCCAAACTTTATGCATTTGACCAGCGAAGGTTCTGGCTCGTTTGTATCTTCGTTGCACGACAATGTGATAAACACCAAAACCGCATGCGGTTGTTCGCTGCCTTTATAAAGAATAACAACGATCCAAACATACACAATTTTCAAGACTAGATTTGAGCCACGACATGTGATTTCCAACAATGTGGTGTGTGCGACGAGCAAAGCCTCAGATCAGCCTGCGCATACGCGCAGTCTGATCAGAGCCTTTGCTAGTCGCTTGAATATTATACGAGTGTTAAGCTACTGACTGAATATCATTTAGAGTTTCTAAGCTTAAAAGGAAGCTGCACAGGCTTTTCTGAGTCTACCCTCGTCAAAATGCCACATTGTTGTAAATCACATGTTGCAGCCCATTTCAGGTTGGCACAAGTCTTGTATGGTACTCTATACAGGGCAAAAGAGCTGACCTAACGCAACCAAACCTGTGGTTCTTTCACCGCTGAACACGAACGAAACTCGCCGAAACCAGTTCTTTTGTTAACTTAGAACATTAGCTCCGTGCAATCTGTAGCTCAAACTAGAAATAGGTGTTCTTGTTATGTGGATGTAAATGTCATATGCGCACAACGCAGTCTGACCATCACACGAGCTACATGTATTCGATAGTTTTTTTATAATTCAAACACTATATCCACATTTGTACATCTATAAAGAAGGCCGCTTAGAAATTAGCATGGTCGCCATTTTGAAAACAATCTTCGTGTGGCGTGGCTCACATTTACAGCGGCAGATTTCATGGTTTTCCAGGAAAAAGTATGGATGCTGATTGGGATGCAATGTATCATGTTTTTGCGACAATTTCAAAGAAAATATGATAATTATGATGTTGTTGTAAATGTGTGTGGCCTAGTGTAGGAAGCTTCAAGATCTACAATGGTGAACATATCGCTTCTCACAGATTTGAAGACCCCCCCCCCAAAAAAAAAAAAAAAAAAATCAACAACAAAAAAACAATGCAACAATAAAATAACAAAAAAAATGTAAGTTAGAAATGAAAACAAATGGTAACTAGTAAAGAGTTAGTGCTTATATGAAGACCTGGTTCTGAGATTAGAAAACTTTTTTTTTCATACTCAGCTGAACTGAGCATAAAATTTATCCTGCTCATAAATGTTAAAATTCCAACAATTGTTGGCATTTTAACATGTTAAAATGCCAACAATTTTTGGCATTTTAACATTTATTGGCAGGGTAAACATGGTAAATACAACATCTGAGAGTTTTAAAGCAAGACATATCATTATTTTTCAGCATTTTAGTATTTATGAGCAGTGGAAATTTCATGCTCAGTTGATTTGAGTATGAAAAAATTGTAGAACACCAGGCGCTGACCTTTTACGTAAAGTTAAAAATAAATGCCGAAAAAATGACACACGGTCCGAAATTGCAATCTGGTATTATACGAGTATAACGCGTAAATTCAGAATTTTTCGCGAGAATCTTATTTTCGCGAATAGCGTTAAAAGACATGCCCATTTGCGTTGTTGAAAATTCGCGACTATGGCATGATTTAGCTACATCAGTAAACGAAAGAGAGATTTCGCGAGGGTTTTATTTTCACGAAACTTCGCGATGGCGAAGTTTTGCGAAATAAAACCCTCGCGAAAATTTGAGTTTTTACAGTTAAGATCATACCATTCGACAAATAAAACGGGAGTATGGCATGATTTAAATGCGACAGTAAATGACAGAGTGATTTCGTCATTGCGCGAGGGTTTTATTTTTACGAAACTTCGCAACGGCGAAGTTTTGCGAAAAAAAACCCTCGCGAAATTTTCAGTTTTTACAGTAATACGGCTATGTTAAGATCCTACCAAGGCAAACACATATATTTCATTATGCTGTTTTCTGTGGATGTGACGCATGCGTCGAGGTAACACGTTGTGTGGTCACAAAGCACAATGTATGCCTCTTACCATGGCGTTTCATTCAACACATTGCCACATTTATAACTCTTTTATTCAGTTAAAAATATGAAACATAAAACATAATCACGTAATGTCGCCATATGCAGCACAATGGGAGGTACACAGCGCGAAAAGGAATTTCTACCAATACAGCACGAGTTCTGCTTGAATCCTCAAGCATACACCGGGTGTCCCAAAACACATGAAACGTTTTGAAAGTCTTATAACATTTGACTTAACAAAAGATATGTTGCTTATTGTTTTTATTAATTAACAAACTTTACATAGAAATTATATAATGTCATTTCATTTTATGGAAATGCAAGGTTTAGCTTTTAAAAAAGGGGTTTTAGTTTTCTGGTTTACACAGTTTTTACTTCCATGGCTAGCTTTTTGACACTATATATTTATGGAAATGACACTATATATTTATGGAAATGCAAGGTTTAGCTTTTAAAAAAGGGGTTTTAATTTTCTGGTTTACACAGTTTTTACTTCCATGGCTAGCTTTTTGACAGTATATATTTAATTGATTCTGATTGCAGCATTATATTGATATTCATTTCTTGATGCTTGCTCTTGTAAATGTAAATTATTTCTACACTAGCTTTTGTGTTCCTAGTAGACTGGCCCCAGTCCTTAAAACAATTTTTCATCAATGTGTCATTTCATATACTTGTAGCCAGTCTAACTCTGATGGCTCTGTTTTTAACAGAGCCATCAGAGTTAGACTGGCTACAAGTATATGAAATGACAGTGATGAAAAATTGTTTTAAGGACTTGAGCCAGTCTATCTTCAAAATTATATAACCACCCTGTTCATAAAGTATGTTACCATGGTAACCAACGCGCTGCAGTTTTGATGTCATGTAAAAATACAGAAGAGTCTGTCATGTCATAAATAATGATAAGACCACACGTTACATAACACTTTCGGCGGGAACAAGTAACGTCATGACGACGTCCGTTACTGCAACAATGGAATTTTTCATGGAAATAAACAAACTTTCAAGGCGATAAAACCGCATTTAAAAGGTCATATGATAAACAGAATCTTACACTCGTGATAATTTCATATCAAATTTATCAAACTCGCCAAAACGGCTCATTTAATAAATTTCATATGAAATGATCACACGTGTAAGATCCTCTATATTAGTAGTGGAAACACATTTAACAAGTAAAATTATGAGGGCTTTGGTCCATTACAATTAGGTAATTTACATTTCCGAAAACCACGCCTACTTTAATTCCTTATTTCCTAGTGCCGTCTGCTGATTACCTTTGCAAACAGTTTGGAACCATGTATTCCTGAAAGAGTTTTTCAAAACAAAGACAAATGCATGAAATGTTTCCAGAATGCAAAGACATAAATCCACCAACTGTAAGGTAAACCTCGATAAGTTGTGTGAGATTGAACACATAACAGCCACCAGTTTGTTTTGCCACACCACAATTTGGCAAAATCACATCATCTTTCTACTGTCCTGCCAGCCAAGAGTGACAGTTACGTCATGTTTTGTTTACATACTTATCGGAACATGTAATCGATAGATCACGAGTGACACAAGTGATCTATTGATCCGCGTTAGCTCAACTGAAGAGTACACGTTAGTGTTTTACTTAGCAATTGTAAACAAAACACGACGTCACTGTCACTCTTGGCTGGCACGATAGTAGTGTTGTAAAAGACTCAAAACCACTTAAATACATAAATTCAGGCATAAATTAGTAAAACATTATGTATTTAGACCCCCACCCCCTAAAACTCCTGTTGTAGTGAACAAAATGGTCTCAGTAAAAAACATGCACTGGGGGTTTCCTTCACATTTTCATATGGGTGAAAACCCCTGCGGGTATTTTTTTTAAAAAAAAATCAAAGTTTGATTAAGATATAAGTTGATTTGATTGTAATGATTACAGAAAATGATTGGTATGATTTAATTCCAAACTTTGATTTCCCAGCAGGGTTTTCCCCCATTTCAGATCTTGAGGGAAAACCCGGTGTTTTTTTAATGAAAATGTATGTCTTTACTAAACAATATACACTCACTACAAAAAGAAACGCAAACTTTTAAATGATTTTTTTTGGAATTAAAATTATTGATTTTCAAAATGATTCTAAATCAGTGGCTTTGTCCTTCAATAAAGACCTTTACAACAGAGTTTTCGTCAAAGAAATGACTTTGAGTTCCGTTTTGGGGTTGAAAATCTAAAATCATGACTTTTACCCAAAAATTTCCTAAAATACCTTTTTTGTAAAATTTCTTTTTTGGATGTGTTTTTCTTGACCTAGCAAATAAGAAAAGCACCAAACAGTTTAAATTAGCGAAATTGGAGGCTTTACTGGGATCCTAAATAAACTCATTTTCTTAAAAATCACCAGTGATTTTAAAAATTGGCTGTTTCACCTTTTCTTTCTTAATTGAGGAGCTTTTTGTGCCAATTTAATGAAAGCCTATATCACACTCTTCCCCTTAATGCTTATCAGTGATTCAAATTTACAACCAATTCAAGGAACTTCCGGTTTATAGAATAGTATTTCACAAGGTTATAAATTCGGGATCAAAGCGATTTTTTTTTCAATTTGATAATATGCAAATTTTCTTCTGTTGATGACATTTATTATGCATGGATTTCAATTCTTAATTCTAGGAACTGTAAATTTTAGAAGCCCTTAAAATTTTGTCCATTAACCTAAAATTTATGGTACGTTCCTTTTTATGGACAGTGTACAATTGTGTTTTTGGACATTAATATTCTCCTTGAGAAAATTGTAACCGTAAGCGCATGCGGCTGAGAGCAATATTTTTTCATTAGGACACTCGTTAACTCGTACTCGATAAAATGCTAGATTGGCTATTTTTTGGCTATTCCTTGTCTATCTTCTTTACAATATTTTTGGCGATGACTCCAACAGTGCCCATTTGTCTGAATGACTCGCAAACGTTGTCACTATATCAGACGGACATTTGAAAAATGATAAACAATCGTTCAAAAGTGTGAAAGGGCAAATGGCGTCTGTAAATTTAAGGATAAGAGGACTGGTCATCACATATTGTGTTTGTGACTTTTTGTTTTATGGGTTACCCGTACATGACGAAACAAAACATGTTGTGAAAATGCTGGAAACATAAAGGAATTCGATTTACCGACAAGAGACATAACAATCTAAATATCCTGTAAGTTAAAAATGATTATCTTTAAAGGGGCTCTAGTTATCAAAGAGTATGCATAGTTTGCGTTTCTTTTTGTACAGACTGTAGAAGGTGAATTGAAGTTCTTATTATACTTTGGTGCCTGTAAAACAAAAGCAATAATTTTCTCCCACAAAATGAAATGGGAAAACAACAGGGATTTCACCCAAAGTTATCAATCCATTTTTTTTAAAAAAATAAACAAGTAATTTTTTTTCTTGTCATTTGGTGATTTTTTTCAAAATTAACTTTTCAAATAGATTTTATCAGATTTCCAGCAGTTGAGCTCCAGGTTAGGCTGGGCATTTCGTTGGGTCCAAACTTTTTGCAAAGGATTTTGGAAATGAGCCATTGACACTAGCAGGTAAGGAGTATTATACATCACAATCTAATCTAATCTTATTTAAAACAAAATGGGCATGGGGTCCCTGTATAGCTCCCCTAGAGGCACTTCCGTTATGCAGAATGGAATTCTTTAAGTAACTTTGCTAGTGGGATGATAAGGAATCTGGAGTATCATTTAATTGACCAGAAATATTATGGATGATGGACCCGCATAAGTTCAAGAGATGTTTTTTTTTTTTTAGCTTTGACAGACATCTTGATTTTGTAGAGCAGACTCATTTTTTATTAATTTGAAATTATTTTGAATTTAGTCTCTCAAACCAGCCCCCAATACCCTGGAGTGTTATTGAATTTGTCTTATAAATATATGATTTAGGGGTGGGGATTTAAACGGTTTTGGTTTGATTCTTTACGTCTCAGTCATGCAAGGTCAGGTCTTCCTGGGTTGAACCAGTGCAAAGCAGGGATTAATAAAAAGCATTGCTCAAGGACACAATGCAGGGTTGCATAAGAGGCTCCAACCCACAACCCTTCAATCTCGAGTCAAGCAATCTACCACTGAGCCACTGCGCTTCCCAGTCAGTGATATTGAATGTGTATTGTCAAATGAAACATGAATAATATATGGTTGTGTGGGGTAGGGATCTGAATGGTTTCCGAAATATAAAGTCTTTTATGAAGTGAATGGGGTTGGGCATGGCCTGTCACACCCTGGGGGACTTCCGCATCAGTGTTATAGAATGTGTCTTATCATAAGGAATAACATTATATATTGTTTAGGGCTGGGGATAAGAAACATGAATATATATGGTTTAGGGGTGGTTATCTAATGGGTTTCCCTAGATATGAAGCCTTTTATAAGTGAATTGTGTTATGCATGCCCGTAAATACCCCTAAGGGCATCCTGGCCAGTGTTACTGAGTGTGCCTCATCATAAGGAAAACTATTATGCATGGTCAAGGGGTGGGGATCTGAAATGTTGAAAGGATATAAAGCCTTTTATGAAGTGAATTGGGTAGGGCATGCTTGGGCACGCCCAGGATGACTTCGCCATCAGTATTATTGTGTTTTATCAAAATTAAGGAATAACATGATACTAGAGTTTAGAATATGAACCATTTCGGAGATATTGAGCTGTTTTTGAAGTGAACAGGCTGGGGCACACCCTGTGTGACTTACCAGTCAGTGTTAATAATGTCATAGCGAACAGAAATGTATATAATTTAAGGGTAGGAATCGGAATGGCTACCAAGTTATTAAGCCTTTTAATGCAGTGAACGAGATGGGGTCATGTTAAGTTACACCACTGGGGGACGTCATGGTCAGTGTTACTGAGTGTCTTATTATAAGGAATAGCCATTATAATGGTTTGGGGGCGTGGAGATTTCAACGGTTGACAAATTTAAAGCCTTTTATGAAGTGAATGGAGAGAGGCATGCCCATGTACATCACTGAGGACTTCCCAGTCACTGTTACTGAATGCTTCTTATCATAACAAATATGAACATATAAGTATGGTTTAGGGATGGGGGATTGAATGGTTTCTGAGGTATTAAGATTTTATAAATGGTTGGGCCTCCTGGTCAGCCATTGAGTCCGGGATTTCAAATAACAAACTTTCTTGCAAAACTATATATCGATATTTATCATGCAAAAAATCAGAACAATCCCTGGAGTGCACGTGGCTAGTGAGATATGGTCTAGACAACATTTCCGCAGTTTAGTGCACGCCCGAGGGCAAGCCTCAGAGTCAGATATTTTGAATTTTGAATCCCTGCAGTTTTGTTTGTGGTGCTATTACGTGTGGGCATCAGCGGAACTACCGCAAAATCCGCGAAAATCGTAAATTTGTTCCTTCGTCACATCCGGGACCTTTCGCGGTAGTGGGATCGTCACGGAAAAGTCAAACAAAGGTCGGTACTCTCGCTTGTTTTAGTTTTTGTATCAGAATGAGCTACATTGTAACTATGTAAAAATCCGGCAATGCTATTCCATGTAGATATGATTTACCTTAATAAACAGGCCAAACGCCATGTTGAAAAACGCTTTGCTTTGAGACGAGAACCATATCCAAATCGATTTCAGAACGGGATTTCTTCAGTTTTATGTCAAAACGAAGAAAGTATGCAGATGTTTTGCCATTAAGCTCAGAACAAGAGCAGTTCACACATTACATGTACATGACCGGCCTTATTCGTTCTTCTGATGTAAAAAAATCGTACCGAACCTGTAGTATGAAGGAAAAAATACCAAAGTTTTTAGGCGCAGTATCGCCTTCGCCATCGCACTAGTTGTAACGTCACGCTCTAGTTCCTTCGAGTATACCATGTCAGTATAGTGCGACCAGGTAACGGACGTTTGGCGTGTCAGAAATAACACTGCCATTCACTGTCAATTTAGACTGATCTACAGTAAATTGGGTAAAACAGCACAGGTATGCTTTAATCGTGCAAAACAACTGAACCGCAGACGACAAAATACGGTTAGTATGCATGGTAAACGTTCGCAAGCAAATCTAAAGAGAAACCCTAAGTCTTACTTGTTTACAGACGCATTGGTATATAATATTGCTCACTGGCCAGTGCCTCCTAAACTCGATTCATTGATTTTCGGCGATAATTTTTTATTAACAATTTTAGCAAACTGCGTTCGCGATGAAAGTTGTGGAGAAAAATTAGCGCCAAATTCCCCAAGAGGTCCTAAGTTTGTGGCACAAACAGATTTGTGTGTACATAGATGAAGATTTTGCAATAAATTGAACTCAGCCAAATTTTCTTAGTCTTTTGTTGACAGGTAAATTTCGTAGAGGCGTGACAGAAAGGATACGTCTCAAAATAATAATCACAAGGAATGTATTTTAAATTATTCAACGGTTGTTTATAGCATATCCTGCCGTATGTAGACTCAGAATGACTATGCATTTTCAGATTCTACTATAACCATGGTCAATTGAAGGTACAGAAGCTGTGATATTGCATGATATGCCATCATTTTCTCTTTTGCACGTGCTCCTAAACGGACAGTTTCGAGATGACCCAACTAGCTTAAAGCATGGGCGAATCAGGCGTGATTTCCAACATAATTTATTAAGCCATCCGTTGTCTTTCTAATTGAATTGGGCCGGTGCAATGTAACTTTTTGACTGACACATTTGACTTTGTTTATTTGCGCTTTGCTTAAAATGCTCAAATAGTACATCTATGCGCATAGTAAATTGCAGCATCTATGATGTCAGAACCGCTTTGGGAAGTTGGGGCTAATATTTCTCTACAACTTTCATTGTGAACATAGTTTACTAAAATCAATAATAAAAAAGGTTATCACCGAAAATCAATGTGGAAAACATAAAAAACTCGAGTTTAGTACGTATGTGGATTTTAGTCAAGATCGGCAAGGCAGACTGGTCCATGTTAGAACGGTTGTTGCTGCTACATGTATTAAGATAATAGAGTCAGGTTGCACAGCGTAATGAAGATCTGATTGCATGTAGCCATGTCTCAAGTAACCATCTAAAACACAACGCTGTATACACTGGTAGGGAGGTCGAAATGTTTTATACATGATATACGGATATAAACGGCGTACATGTAATATAGGTTTAGTGATTACACATTATTGAACTAGCCCAACAAAAAGGCCGACATGAATGACGCCTTCAAAATCAGTAGTTATTAATCAGCTTTTGGGTCATTGTCTAGCCACGACCACAACTGGTTCCTATCTCTGTTAGCTTTACATAAGGCCGCGACATCGCATACCACGTGGCGATACAGTGATGGAATAGCTGTATATTACCTGTAGAGCCAACCAGTGGTATAATGGTTGAATTGAGATAAAGGGTCGTTGGTTTGAGTTTCTCTGGAGGCACCATGGTGTGTCCTTGTGCAAGATATGTTATGCTCTATTTAGTACTGGTTCAACCCAGGAAACATCCCAACATGACTGAAAATTTCTTGACTGGGATGTAAAGTATTACCACGAATAATCGAGGCCCATAGTTGCTCTGTGCTAATGTGCTAGACCTGTGATTAAAGGATTGCTATTTTGAGAAGGTTCAATGGAAGCACTTTGTAATGTTCTTAGCAAGACACTTTATTCTCTGCTAAGTACTGGTTCAACCTAGCTGAACAGGGAAACGTCGCCTCATGACTGCAGCGACGCAAAACATCAATGCAAGCAAACAAAAATCAACTCAAAATAACAAAAGAGACACTCATCTATAAACCTTGCTGCAGTTGTGTGCGTCTACTGGTAAACAGGTTTATCTTTAGCATGCTACTTGGAAAATATTCGCGTTATATTTGTTGTCGATGAAAATATTCTTCCACATTCTGTTTGTTTGGCAAGAAAATGATTTGCTGTTTAGCTCTGAAATCGAAAACATAGCATTACAAAAAACAACATAAAAATAGCCCCCTTCTCTTCACACACACCCAACACAAATTAAAATTCAGCATGATAAGGTTTCAATATCGGGGCCACAGGGAAAGGGTACACCGATCTTTTATAAATCAATAAAATCTTGTGTCATTGTAGATTTCATTGACGAAGATTGATGCTTTGCTTGTATAATTTAAGATACACGTGCGTGTTTAAGATACATGTACGTACATATTTCAAACAAGGATCTCGACTGATCAGATTCATTTACAATATTTCGAAATGCTTATTTTTCACGATATGGCAACCATAAGACTACAGGTATATTATTTTGGTGTGGAGTGTTTCACAGTTGGGTGAATACGCAAACAATGCAACCTGACTAACCGACTTCCAAATGTATTTGTCCAGGGGTTTAACTTAGCTAAGAACCGCCCAACGTCTCTTATCTGGACGGACTATACATGCAGTGCATGCAGGCGCGGAGAGAAATGTGTGTAATATTGTAGTATCTACTGAAACACCCCAAACCACCACAAATACATCTCAATCGCCGCTCCCCGTTTACAAACTAGCACACTTACCCCTGCGCTACTCAAAGTCCTCACCTCCAAGACATCCACAACATTTAGCTCAGCCTTTTGCGCAGATGCGCTACAGATGTTAGTATCAGGTCTTGTCTACCGGCCAAAATATACTTGAAGTGTATTATAGATACTACAATATTACACACATTTCTCTCCGCGCTTGCATGCACCGCATGTACTGAAATGGTATACTCGAAGGAACTAGAGCGTGACGTTATAACTACCGCGATGGCGAAGGGGATACTGCACCTGAAAACTTTGGTATTTATTCCTTCATAGAACATGATCGGTCCGAAGAACGAATAAGGACTGTTATGTACATGCCATGTGTAAACTGCTCTTGTTCTGAGCTAAAATTGGCAAAACATCTGCATACTTTCTTCGTTTTGACATAAAACTGAAGAAATCCCTTTCTGTGTTCGATTTGGTTACGGTTCTTATCTCAAAGCAAAGCTTTTCTCAACATCGCGTTTGGCCTGTTTAGCAATGTAAATCATACCTACATGGAATAGTATTGCCGGACTTTTTTTACATAGTTAGCTCATTCTGATACAAAAACGAAAACAAGCGAGAGTACCTACCTTTGTTTGACTTTTCCGTGAGGATGCCACTACCGCGAAAGGTCCCGGATGTGACGAAGGAACAAATTTACGTTTAAGCGATTTCGCGGTAGTTCCGCTGATGCCCACCCGTGGCTATGTCATGTGCTAAGTTGTCGTTGCATTCGTCAGTTATACACTATCGTCTATTTGAATAGATCTGTTCCCTGTGATTATACATTGAATAAGTTATGAAGCCTAAAGTCGAGCAAAACAATTTATGTTTTAATGCCAGCTGAGTCTTGGGTGGGGATTCACCCTGTAAAATTTATTTATCCTACTGGTCCTGGAATTCAAGGAATTTAGCAGGTGTGGTAATTCTGTCTTCAGAATCTTTAGCAACTTTTTTTTCATTTTTTATTGATGGGGGGGGGGGGAGGTAGGATCTATATCCAAATACAACTTTAAGCAGGCCATTGTCGGCCTGTCAGCAGAACGTCATTTAGATGGCGTTTCGCTGGCGTGCTGATGATGGTCCAACATTGAATGCTGTCTTGGTAGCTTTGTGATTTTTCAGGGGATCTGGACCAGAATTGCTTAAACAAACCCTGTCCCCCCCCCTCTGGATCCGCGCATGCACTGTATACAATTTAAGTGATTGGCAACAAGATATACTATTGGACAGTGCTTGCAGTAGCACAGTGTGTGGGAAGAAATTGCTTGATAGTTATAAAGATTCATTAGATCAGAGTGACAAGAGAAAATACAACAAACTTGAAGTAGAAGAATGTTCGTGTTTGGAGGATGTTGAATCCTGTCTTCCAGCAGATTATGGCTGGAAAAGAAGATTAGTATAGAACAAAACTGATGTTGTTCAATTAGACATTTCATTGCTTATTTCTCGAAAAACCATGAAAACTGTTGGTAAAAATATGAACCTAGAAAATGACACAGTCACCATATCAGGGAAAAAAGTAACTTTGAATCTGACAACGCCAGGCCATTATAGCGTTCCTAGCTATACTATAGAACAAGGAAAAATGGTATCAAAGGTATTATATACAGGAAAAGAGGCTGCCATAAACAAGTATTATACGCAACATGAAAATCTGAAGACAGCCCTGAATGATAAAGTATTGTGTAAAAAGACTCGTGGGAATAACTACTGCTGCTTTCCAAAATTTTTATAGATAGCGATTTTTGTCATTATTATTTACTTACCCTATACTTGTTTGCGTGTTTGTTGTAAACATATGCTTTGTTTGATGTATGATTTTTTTCTGCCAATACACCAACGATATATCTAGTTATGTGAGTAACAATATTGATTGTTCTAGGAGATTTTTTGTATCAAGTTTTAACTTCTAAAAAAGTTGTATATATTTTTAGCAAATCAAAGTTGCTTATCAAAACTCTATTTCAAATTAAGGGCTAATAAGGAGAGCAACAAAGAACACTGTGGTTGTCATCTATAATGCCATGTGTACCAAGCATTGTGAATATACTTTGAGAATTGAAGCTATCGATTGAGTCAACAATGAATCACTTGATTGACTTGGGTGTATGTGCACTAGCGGGTTGTACAAATTTTATAACTTAACAAAATGACTTATAAAAGATATTTTAAGCGCATTTTTTTGATGTTTAAAATTGATGCTACATAGTAAGTGCCATTTTTTTTTAGGAAAAAGACCAAAAGGAAAGTACTGCCAAACAGTTAGAATGGACCAAGTGGGTTTGAAATTGTATTTAGACTGGGAAATGTCATCTTTTAAGATGAATCCACACTCCAAAACTATTCTCATCGAAAACCCAGAATGTCTGGCATCTGAAACACGAAAATGTTTATCCACATTACATTGATTGGTGTGTAAAAAAATCCACTGGGAGTCGTAGATAGGGGGCTATCTCATGACATACTGGTGATTGTTTCGTTTACAAGCTTAAGTTGGGGGAGGCCTTTAAAAGTCATGAGATAGCCCCCTATCTAAGACTTCCAGTGGATTTTTACATACCAATCAATGTAATGTGGATAAACATTTTCGTGTTTCAGATACCAGACATTCTGGGTTTGCGATAGGTATAGGTTTGGAGTGTGGGTTCATCTTAAAAGATGAAATTTCCAAGTCTTAATACAATTTCAAACCCACTTGGTCCATTCTAACTCTTTGGCTGTACTTTCCTTTTGGTCTTTCTCCTAATAAAGGGCACTTACTATGTAGCATCAATTTTTAACATCCAAATTGCGCTTAAAATATCTTTAAAAAGTCATTTTGTTAAGTTATAAAATTTGTACAACCCGCTAGTGCACATACACTCAAGTCTATCAAGTAATTAATTGTTGATACACTCGATAGCTTCAATTCTCAAAGTATATTCACAATGCTAGGTACACATGACATTATAGATGACAACCACAGTGTTCTTTGCTGCTCCCCTTATTAGCCCTTTATTTGAAATAGAGTTTTGATAAGCAACTTTGATTTACTAAAAATATATACAACTTTTTCAGAAGTTGAAACTTGATACAAAAAATCTCCAAGAACAATTCATATTGTTACTCACTATAACTAGATATACTGTTCCTGTAGTGCCAGAAAAAAATTATACATCAAGCAAAGCATATGTTTATAACAAACACGCAAACAAGTATAGGGTATATAAAAATTATGACAAAAATCGCTATCTATGAAAATTTTGGAAAGCAGCTGTATGTAAAAATCGATAGAGGGACTAACTGAGTAAGAGGAGAAACTCTGATTGTGATATAGATACGCAACTTAAAAATGAAAACTACGCTTGATTCGTGTGTGTTTAACAAAACTGTGAATCAGGAGTCAAAGATTTAAACTGTATAGGTGGAAAGAAACTATGGTTAGATCCTTGTATGAGAATATTTGAGGATGACGAGAATTTTGTTGTGAGAAATAGAGCCAGGATATCGTTCGACAATGAGTTGAAATTGCAGGGATTAGAGAAGTGCAGAGAAAATAAAAATTGTAAACTAGAAACAGACATCTTTAGCAGTGACATTTACTGCATGAGATCAAAAATCAAAGACGCAATTAATGCAAAAAAGAAAGGGATTGTTTGAAACATATACATCTATGTTTAATTGTAAGCTGAAGAGAAAATAAAATGTGAAGAAGTATTATTATTTTCTCCCTTTTTTTGATCGTCCAAAAATAAATAATGTCTTTTCTAACACTCTAAAGGTTAGATCCTGCATTGCAAACCAGATTTACAATTCAAAAAACAATTCTTTAGAGAAAAAGAAACAAAACACAGGTTTTGTTTGGAATGCCGCTTCTGCTTCAGGTTTTCGACATTACTTTTATTTACTTATGATAAGTACAAAAACAAAATTCACATATACAACAAATTCTTCTCAATTCTTCTTGTTCGTCTTGCCCCACAGTCTGTCAATCATACCAGCCTTTTGTCATATCCTGGCCCATTATACCTTCTACATCCTTTTGCTTCCTGTAGGAGCAGTCTCGTCTTTTCAACCAATAAAGCAACCAGAACATTACCATCAATATACACACCGTTAAGTACCAGCCTGAAAAACTTGGAAATACTTTCCAAGATCACTGTTATGACATGTTACACACTTAACTGAATTATAACTTAACATCATGCTTTAACCTTCTATTATAAATAAGTTGCTCTTGAGAGCATCTTGAAAGCAACATACTCAAAAATCAATCCAATGAATCATAACCCGTCTAACAACCATCTCACAAAATCTAAAAAATATTTTCAAGCTTCATATTAAGCTAAAAATTTCAGAAACTGAGTCATGATCCATAAACAGAAAACTGAATATGAAAATGTTCAATTAAACGAAGAGATTCCTACAGTGAGGTTTTATATGTTTTGGTACTAAATAAGTTACCACAAGATTTCATACAGTTATTGAAAGTTATAACGGTTTCAGGATTTATTTTACATTGAAAGATTTGACGAACAAAAAGAAATACCTCTTACTTTTGTGACGCAGAAACGTCGACTGAATTAAACATACCTGAAATTCCTTATATAGAATCTGCTTAAAGCTCACTCAGAAAAAGCGTGACTTAATACTATATTTAGACACATACTCACGAAATTCATGTTTAAAACATAAAACCTCATGAAAAGTGCTTTAGCGTTGATAAATAACATTCGCAAGAAAGACCGACCGAAACGAAATGGATTGATAATAGGAATACGTTTGAAAACCCATCCTCGTTTACGCAGTTATATAGCATTCCGTTTCACTCCTGTGATATATGCAATGTAACGAAAAGGGTAACGCCTGGGCTACCGAGGATGTTAAAGAAATGCTATTTTACAGACTAGCAATAGATGATGAATTTAGACTGTGTGTGATACAACCAAGGATACACATACTTCAGTCAGCTCAAATATAGTTGGATTGGGTTAGAAATTGAGGATTTCTATCATAACCTTAATTTTTATTAGAAAATCTGAAATTTAAGTTGTTACTAGGTCAAGATTTTGACAAAATGTTAAAATTCATTATCATATTTGATTCAGTTAAAGCGCAAAATTAAGTGATATATTGTGTACATTTATTGTATTATAGTGTTTGGTGAGAAAAATAGCTGATGAGTTTGTGTCAATGCTAATTTACAAATCTCCTTAACATTGATCATATTGCTACTTTTCAAAAGTTCTTTCCTTGCTTATTAAATTATTTAAGAAATCTAATTTCCAATTATATTTCATAATAAACATGCAAAACAACAGAAAAAGAAAAAAATATATAATCAATGTTAACCTTTATATTTATATATGGGAAATGGCTCTTTAATCATGTTAATATGTTAAATCTTCTGCTATGTTTGTGTAACAGTTACTGTTCAACTGTGGCACCATGGCGTCATAGGAACAACGTTATTAGTTATGTTATCTTCCTGTATGTTGCACTGATGTAATACACTAGTGTTGTCAGTATAAAATGTTTAGTTGAGATCAACACATACAAAAAACAGTTAGTGAGTATGATTAGGAAATACCACAATCACAATCCGCAGACAACCCCACGACACCGCGAGGAAGAGCCGTTCAACTATCACGAGACACCAGGAGGACAAATCTAGCAAAGCAAACAGCTCCCTCTTCCACATCAAGATGATTGCAATACTAGAATGAAGTAACGTACAACAAAACATAGAACAATTACAGACTCCCACAATGGGACTAACAATAAACAAAAAGTCAACAACAACAGAACCACCGCCTTAGAACGGACAGCATCCTAAGCCACTGGTGTGTGTGTGGGGGGGGGGGGGGTAAATGCATTTTACTGGTACCAAATCTTCGCCCTAGATTCTGCTGTTGTTGAAGTACAAGACATGTTCAGCTCGCATTGAGGCCTTACAAATATATGTTTGACTGCTTTGTAAATAAAACAAGGCTATCATGACGTTTGTAAAGCATTTTCTTAATTATCGCAGATGAGAAAAGATGGACAAAAAACCCCAACACTGTTCACATTAAAGGAAACTCGCCAAATGTGGAGTCATTCTTTACTGTACTATATAAGGGAATGCGCTTAATGGAAGAACTAGCGAGTTATTTTTTAGAGTTGTCCCCGTTTATAAAAGGGACAATACTGAAACGAATCTCTGCTCGTTTTAGTAGTACTCCTTTGATTTGCATACATATTCTGCATCCTGGCTACGTCTTTGGTATGCCCCCAAGATTACTTAGAATCGTTTATTTGTGTTGATGTCTCATGTCCCAGTCAACAATTTTCCAGCCTTGTTGGGATGATTTCCTGTCTTCCTGGGTTGAGCCAGTACTAAGCTGTGGATAAAGTATTTTGCTCAAGGGCACAACGCAGTGCCTGTGATGAGTCCCGGGCCAAAGATCCTTCGATCCCAGATTTAACACTGTACTAATGAGCCACCTTCTCAGCAGGTATATCAACATGCGCGGATCCAGAGGGTGGCCAGGGGGTCTACACATCCCCTGAAAAATAACAAAAATATAGGGTTTTTAACAATACTTAACAGGATCTCCTGAAAATCACAAAATTACCAAGCAGCATTCAATGTTAGGCCATCATTCGCACGCCAGCGAAACGCCATTTAAATGGCGTATCGTTGGCGGGCATATAGTGGTATTTCGTTTGGATCTCCCTATCTTTATCAATTTAAAAAAAGTTGTCAAAGTTGGACCCCCACTGACAAAACTTTCTGGATCCACGTAGGATCAACGTATCATATATCGTGTTATCACACGTGAGTACACTTTAGTCACTTGTAGCATGAAGTCTATTTTTACACGAGTCGTACACAATAATAATTTTGGTTAAATGTCTAAACGATCACAATAAGTTGACAATGTCGTTAAAATGGATTCTATCATTTTTTCTTGATGTTTAAATTTCCTTTATGTTCTCCATTCTTTGACTTAATAAATGCCTTACAAATGGCTGAATAGGAGATATGTTTTTATTTATCGCTTCACGTAGATATATAGTTCATTTTATAATACAATTTTGACACCACGCGGCGATATGAGTATCTCTTCTATTCATTACAATCTTTCAAAGAGGCAGGACTTTTCAAATGAGTTTTATCTGTGTATTTATCACTAGATCGTTATTAAAATAGGTATTTGTCAAAGTCACCCTATTCAACACAGCACAGTATGCCATTAATTGAAAAGAAGGAAAAACTCATTGATGTTGTAAAAACGCTTGATTTAGTTACACTGAGTATTTTACTTTAGTAGCTTTTGAATCTTACAAAATGCCATCATGTCCAATTTGTTTAGTGGTTTTCCATCTTTATCGTATCGCAAATAAGTATTTGTAAAATCGCTTAATATTATGTTTGTTGCGTTTCCATCAGTGTGTCATTGGGCAAACAAATGGGGTACATACACAGGTTTAGATAAAAAAAAAAAATTCAGAGTAAAATTTTTAATATTTTCTTACCCATCAATTTTAACATATGTTTGGGTGCTCAAAAGAACCGTCTCATTGAGACGGTTCTTTTGAGTACCCACAGCATATGTTTTGACTTTGAAATAGGAAAATTAAATTTTCGTTACGTACTCTTAACTAAAGTCCTGGTATACTTCCACAAAACGCTTTGAAGCGCGACTGTAACGGTAAATGCATTGAGTGAATCGGGGGTCATTACTTAGAGGTCGTGGTACTACTGTACATATATTGCTAAGTCATGAGTTTTGAAAACTGCAGATATGCAGATATTCTCAGGAAGCACTAGAACCTATGCTTCATGAATATTTGATAAAAGGTCCATGCTAAAGAACAGCAAATGTCACTATCATAGGCCAAACTTATTAATAACAAGATTTCCATCATTCGCGGATCCAGATGGTGGGACAGGGGGATAATCACAAATTGGCAATACTGGTCCGGATCGCCTGGAAAATCATAACGCCACCAAGCCTGCATTAATGTTGGGCCATCATCGGCCCGCTAGGGAAACCTTTTCAGAGTTAGACCCTTCTGGATACGCACATATCCATTTTGATATCTATTCTTATTGCTTTGTTTTGCCCTTTTCGCCTGATCGTTCGATTTTAAACTCTTTTATGTATTTCACTGCCAACAAATGAGGATCTGCAATTAGTATCACTTAGTCTATTGTACAGACGACAATAGCTTTATCACCTTTAAACCTTGGCGTATTTTAGAATTTTCCGCTCAAATTACACGTCATAATTATCACTTATTAGTTTCTATATTTATTTTCTCCTACAAAGGTTTACAAATATGAAATCAAATAGTTCTATTGTCGAACCTTTGCATGAAATTAATAACAACATTAATTTTGTTATCTGGTATTGTGATTGCGGCATTAATTCTAAATGGGGGCTTTGTCTCAGATATATGACTGTCTTAAACACGATATTATGAGAGAGTCCATAGCATTAAGAAGATATTCGTAAAAAGCAACTTTTTTTGCTTCATAGTGGGGCAAAATAGCCCCCCTCCATCCAGTGTAACTAGATCTTTGCGGACAATATGTCCCTTGAACATTTTATCAACTCTCAATTTGCATTTGGCACCAGTTTCTAGGGTAATATTGATATTATCAAAATTGCTGAGAAACACGAGATCTAATAAACACGAATACCTTCCAGTTTAATAACTCAAATGCACATGGTCACTAAAAGAGTCATTTCGGAGATTTTTCGCTGATACGTTTGGTCACGTGATCTATCAATATTGTATTTCTTTTATTGCTGAACTATTATGTCCAAAAGTCTACGTGAGTTTGAAACATTAAAAAAGGACATGCACCATTAATCATGAAACGGATAACACAAGTGAGTAACATAAGTTGGACCCACCTATAATTATAGTGTTGAATCCAAAAATAACAAAGTGCAATATTCTGAAAAATGCAAAAACAAAAAGTCTGAGAATTATATAAATGTGGCGTGCACAATTTCAAACAAATTTAAAAGCCCCTGGACCATTACAAAATGTTGGTATAATACTTTAGGAGGATTGGCAGTAACCCCCATATGTATAATTTGCTAGTACTGAGGCCCAAAAAGCAAAGCATTAATCTGAGGACTATAATAAAAGCCACATGCACATCATTAGACCATGAAAAATCTGCAGTTTTCAAAAACTGTAGGAGTTGAGCTTACCAGGTCCTCTTTATTTCATTTGACAGTATTCACGAAGTTCTCAACGCAAAAAGTATCTAAAATAATCTGAACAAAAAAGCACATGTACATTTCTTACACCTACCACGTTCCAAACGAATCGGTATTAGGCGAACGTTTTCGCACATTTCTAAGGGGGATGGAACCACGTGCATAGAACCACGACCAATTGAAATATATGACCCATCGCTTTTCATTGTAAAGGCGGGGGACAGCATACCTGAAGCACTAGGAACAGCAGAACCACTGTCTTAAAACCCAGAATCAATTTCACCATTGAGTATGCTGCTGACAAACACATGGATTACAGCAAAGAAATAACACACAAGAACGAACAAAATCTGGAAGCTAACTGATTGTCAAAAGGTACATTTGTACATGTGATAGATATATATCCATATCTGGTATACACCGCAACCAATTTTCAGACCTTTAATATATTTTTCAATTATATTAGAAGCAGTATCAAAATGCAGTTTGATGTTTACAGAGAGGCGTTATTTGCTTCCTTTATTATATCTGAATGATTAATGAGATGGGTTGAGGCACCCATTGTACTTTATTGTTAAGGAATTGAAAATCTATCTCCATTCATTCTTTCTCGAACAAAAGGGGTCAGCCAAGGATGTAAGCTGATACCTTATCGATACATTAAATTAAATAAAGGACTGATACACGAACAATTGCGGTCTATTCACATCACGAGCAAAGAAAATCTTCTCCACCATGGATAAAGATCTTTAATGTCAAGCTGAACAAAAGATATGTTTCTTTAAGTGGCAATTTCGACGGGTGCTTGGATGAACAACTAATTTACACCATATAAGGTTATTGTGAAAAGCTTCAAACATGAAAGACATTATAATGGTACTTCACAGGCAAGGAGCGAACTGTTACCAGATAATATAGTTCTAAAGATGCGCACTAAAGGTGAAAGGGGGATTATTCTTTCATTATAATTTAGAGAGGGTGAAAGAAAATCTGAATGGGCGTTATTCTAGACCTCTAAAGGATTGTATTTACATTCAATTTAAATCAACTTGAGTCTGATATTATCATTCTGTTGTGTAAATTTCAAATTAGAACCAAAGAAAAGCCATAATTCACTCGCCTTTTGATAGAATATAAAAGGTTTTTGTTCACTGGTCATGTTGAAATTCAAAGAAGACTTTTTTGACAAAACATTCCCCTATTGAGCAGCCAACGGTAGTAAATAATTAAAATGTTTGTATCATCAGAGAAAGTAGCATTTGATAATACGCACACCTGGCTCAAGATTCATGAAACGTTTTTAAATGAATTTATTTTTTTCAAAAGTGAGCAATCACTCAGCATTACAAGAGTACAAATATTTCTCATTGTTTGCTATGAAAAAAATCCCACAATATTTAAAGCATCACATCGTTAAAAACTACAAGGTTAGCTTTTAAAAAGCTTAGAACCATCGCATGACGTTTTACAGTTATTAAAGAAGAACTTTTATAGTGTTTTCATGTTGCATTTGCTGAAGTCACTCTTTTCAGTCTTTCCTGTGTTTCAAGCTCTGATAAGTTTTTGTTTTAGTTAACGATTTGTACATAGGTGATCCAATGGAAGCAAATAAAACAGAGGAATATTCACATTCCAGTAAGACTCTGCTCATGAACACACTGAATAGTGGTAGAGTCAACCCCCTCCCCAGCAGTATGTATAGGTCATACAACCCTATTCCTCAATCAAAGTCAATGCACATAATGCCTAGGGGACATATTGTTAATAAAGCATCTACATTTAGTTATTTCGTCACCCTTAGCCTAGAATATCCGAAGGCTCCACGTTTGATCCTGATTTTAGTTCCGTGGTAAGTTTTTAATTTGCCTTTTCGTTTTTAGAAGCAATCCAGTATCCAATTTTAGTTTTTAGAAGCAATCCGTTATCCAAAGTATACATGTACCAACAGGGCTCACGCAATGGTGGAATTTTGGAAGCAGGTTTGATCGACAGGTAGTTTGAGAAAGCACAGGAAAAGACACTGCAACTTGCTAATGGAACAGGCCCGAATCGAACAAGCGCCCATGGAAGATCACTAACGTATATCACCATCGCTTATGCGATGGTGAACTATCGATACATCTGGTCCTGAGGTTGGATAAAGAAGACCTGAAAATGGAGGATAAGTTTATGTACGACTCATTTTGGACATATCTTGGCAAACGGGGTCATTAAAAAAATGCCATGCAAACCTGGTTTGCTTGCACGCGAATAACTAAGGCGTAGAGCCAGCATGTGCACTCTCTGGTACACGTGTGTAGACTAACAACAGTTGATATTGGCAAAATTTCGGATATAAACTAAAATTTAAGCTCCACGTTTCGTTGTACTTAAAAAAACTTTCAGGTCGTGGTTTCCGACATCTGCATGCTTTTTGTCACGCAAAGCCGATTTGAGAGAACTGAATGGATCTGTACCGTCCTATGGTACTTTGTCGTTTGTTTTGTACTGTTTTATTAAACTTTTCGCGACACTGTTAACTGCACAGTCTGTAACTTTTGATCTCCTTATTTTAGAACTAATGTTTCTATTTTTCAAGAACACAGTAAAAAAACTAAAATTCAGGTATACATTTTACCAATTTCGTAAATCTTAACAAATTATCAGTCACAAATCAACAGTATTTATGTTATAGCTGTCTATAATTATTGGAGGGACGCAAATAATTACCAACAAGAGAAAACACACCACTTTATAAGATAATTCAATTTTCCGTGCAGTTTTCAGCTATAGTGAACATATTTATTGTGAAAACATAACTTAATTTCATAGTTGCAGACTTAGTCTCTTTAAGAGTTTCGCAGGTACCTTTAGCAATGTCACGCAAACGTCAACACGTTAATGTACATGTACATACATCATGCATCAAAGCAAGTGTCAATTTCAAGCAACGGAATTCAATCACGGGCGTTCCATGTGCTAATCTAGAGGGGGGTCAGGGGGTACGGACCCGCCCCCTGAAAAAATAGGGTTCCTTATCAATAATGGTCCGGTACCCCTGAAAATCACAAAGCTGTCAAGCCAGCATTCAATTGTGGGCCATTATCGACACGCCAGCGAAACGCCATTTAAATAGTCCGCTTATAGTGGTACTTGTTTGGATCCTATCTACCTTCTACAAAAAAACAAAACAAAAACAAACCAACAAAAAAAAAAAAAAAAAAAAAAACGACAAAAAAAAAAACAAAAACAAAAAAAAACGTTGTCAAAGTTTGACCCCCTCTGACAAAACTTTTGATCCGCGCATGCGTTCCTCTTTTTTATCAGGAAATTGTTTAAATCTTTGAAACTGCTTTCGATTACCATGGTAAGATGGTTTTGTGCTTCATGGTGCACCTTTCTTCTTTCTCACTTTCTATAAAATGCTTAATTAGTGGCGATCAGGGGATATTGAATTCACTTAATCATAACTTCTTATCATGTCAATACAAAACAATGACAATTACAGAAGCATAAAAGCATTTCACTAGCTGTGTCTGGTAAAAAAGTAAGTTCTGAGAAATAATTTGAGTACAACAAGGTTGGCAGTGTATGATTTACGTGCGCCTTCGCTTTAATCGTTTTACAGGGGACTGTTGCAGTGCAGAGGAGTGGATTTATGGACAGTTCATCGCACTTGCTATATGCACCAGCGAACTGAAGTCATTTTTCTTCTTGATTGGGGGGAAGGGGTATTTAATATTACAAAAAATTGATTATTTCATTACTTCCACTTTGTTGGTATGTTGTGGATACTTAGACGACTAGACAGTTCATCTACATCTATGCTTTACGACACTCCTTAATGTGTCGGGTGAGCAAAAAGAAATATTGAATATAGGCAGTTCTTCTAAGTAATCCCAACACAACGTTTGAAAGTAAATAAGAAACCAAGGACCTCGGACAGTCTTAATGAAGGATTGCCCATAAAAATGACCAGAGAAAAGTTTCAAAGGAAATGATATTTATTCTATGAAAAAGATAGTAGGTTCAACCCTCGACTTATTTACAAAAGCTGTTTTTTCATTGGACAAGTACCAATTGAAAAATATGGGTTGAAAACTCTGTTTTTGCTATTCAACATAATGAAAATAGAAAAAAGTTTTACTGAGGTGCTTTCCCCCCCGTGACCAAACTAATCCTTTTGCGTACAGTTGTAGTTATACATTTCACACATCATATAAAAACAGCATGTTTGGTCACGGGGGGGAACGCTGTCGAAATGCTCAAAAACACTTTATTATAAAAACTTATTAGAAACTTATTTTGTAGAAACCTGTAAGTAAATATCAATTTGCAATGGCATATATCAGGGCTTTAGTTATGAGTGCTTACAAAGAAAATTATTGTCTCATTTCTCAACCAAAACATTATGTTGTGGGTACTCAAAAGAAACCGTCGCAATGAGACAGTTCTTTTAAGAACCAAAATTATAGGTTAAATCTGATGTGTAAGAAAATATTACGATTTTACGCTAAAAAACTGTGGTTATCTAGACTATGATTTATACAGTATACAGATATGATACACCTCAGTGCACAAGTTAAACTGGTTGCTTGAAACATTACAGGTAATAGTCAAAAGTAATTGACAGTACACTTCTTTAGACGAAACAACGAAATCTTCTTAACCCGAATTGTATGCATACGCATCACTTTCGTCTCAAGTTTTATGCCGCAAACATTATATTTACTTGTATTTAGGTGAATACTCGACGAAACTTACACTTTCTGTGAAATAAAATTTGGTCACAAAAAATACCCCCACCCCCTAAACCCTGAAGTACGGGCATAAGTATGCAATATTTTAAAAATAATTTTATTTTGTTAGATGCACTAAATGTTAGGGTCTGATTTAAGCACAAAACTATAGTTGTCAGTTATGCATTATGCTTGCCACAGGCTGTCAAAATTTGGGCAGATTGAATAGAAAACTGTCCGAGGTCCTTTAGAAAACAAAACAATAGAAATAAACGTTATTCACTTAAGACTATCGATATAAATAACTTCGTAAAGCATTTTCTCAATTCCATCTAACTAATTCAAATTCTACTTCTACATAAGTATGTTCTGTACTTCGATTTATCGAGAGTATTTTTGGCCTCGGGAATGACCACCTGTCAATGTGAGATAGGGGCGCTACGCTCTGTTCTGTTCTGCTATGCTGCAAAGATTTTGGGTGCTTCCGTTTTATCACGACAAGAGTTTAATCTAAAAATTATATTCCGAAAATGTTTAAGACATTACCAACTCTCAGCGGGGTGCAATAGGAGCGATACGTGTCTGCAATGAACTTATTTTAACTGGTGAAAACAAACGCTCGATAGAAATAAGAGCTAATCATATGCTATGCATTGTGCGTCATGAATATTTCCCTGTCTGTCATTATCATTATGCGCTTAAGCTGATATTATTTTGGGAATTCTCAATATTATGAAAGTTGCATAGAGAACTCATTATATCCGCGAATAAATCTCTTTGTTTCTCACAACCGAAATGTGGCGTATTTCAGCAGCTTCTCGTTCACGGTGGGAGCTAAGCATACAAGAAAATATAATAGTTTTGATCGAGGTGTAATTAGCATGAAACATAAACAAACTTGAAAAGTAATTGCTGCAGGGAGGAAAGATGGCTGCAAGTGAACCGTTTCGACGAGGTCGATATCTATGGTCACATGCATGGTACAGTGTATACCGTTTATTCCAGAATATGGCTAAGATTACATTTTTTGAGAAATAATTCACATAAATTAATAAAAATCAAACTTTGCGAGACAAAGGGGTACGTGCATTAAGCGGCTAATTTGGCCCCCTCTGGAGTCAAAGACTGAAAATTGCTTTCCACAAACAGCTTTTAATTTGTTTATGAGAAGAATAACTGAGGTGTAAAATTTCGGCATTTATTTAAATTTTACTGTTGCTATGGTACATGTAATTAAAATGACCGACAAAATATGCTTAAAATAGAGAAATTGCCATTTTTGACCAAATTTAAGGCTTTTAGGGCCCGATTTTTAAAGAATTCGATATATCAACATATTGTGTGCCATGATAATTCTCATCATATTCATCAGTAAAAATATTTTTGGTATTTGCTTGTGCTCTATATTAATTTCTCTGTCAAACGTCTCAAATGTGCTGCAAAATGGCCAATTTCCTATTTTCAGCCTATTTTGGCGGCCATTGTTGTTACCATAGCAACGGTATAAGTAAAATGAATACGAGTACAAGACTTACATGTATACACTTGGGCCAGTGTTCTAATAAACCAATTTGGTGAAACGCACTTATTATTTTTTGGCCTAATAGTGGGGCCAAAATAGCCTCTTAATGCACGTAGCTCTTTCGTACATGTACACGCATTGTTTCTCACAGAGGAGCACAGTGGCTCAGTGGTAGAGTTTTAGACTTGGGATCGAAGGACCGCTAGTTCGAGACTCACTTTGAACATAAGTAAACGTGTATCTCACAAATAATAATTATTATTATAAATCATAAAAAGGATCATATCGGCAGATGAACTACATCCGCGCAGTCTCGTAAGAGCCTTCGTTTAAAATTCACATAGGCCTATACGAAATGTGAGCAGAGTAAGGCTCAGAGAAAAAAGAAAACAAACCTAAGGCCTCAATAGATGGCCCAGTACGCACGTTTAACCCACTTAACCCAAAGGTCCTAGTAATTACACATCGACACACTGTCCAGAAAAAGACCAGACGCCGCAGATCTGATCAGGTTTTGCACTGTTTGCTTACAGAATGTACTTTTAAAAATCAAATAAAATTGAAACCTTCTATCAAAGTACCCTTAAAATCGAAATGGATGGAAATGGCATAAATTGATAAGGATTCGGAATTCCATTAGGCATAAATTGGTTGAAGAGTGATTCTGCGCATATGCGATACGTTCTAAAATCTCCTGAGCTGACCCAAATGTATTGTACAAAACATTGAGCATACAGACACACCTGCGTGCCAACAATAGGTGCAATTCTTCTGTGCTTTAACTTTGACTGTAAGAGAATCTGCAATTTGAATTTAGATCATTCTCTGTGATCGTTTTTGTTAGCTGGGTGCGATAATTCTCAATCCCACAACTGCATAATAAATAAAATCTATTTTTTTCTGTTATTTGATTTTCTGGGTGGGCAAAGACAAGGCTGTTGCCTAGAATTCTATTAACTGTTCTATTATACCGATCAGTGGCGTATTGGATCGATTTTGAGTTTTCATTATGATATAATCTGGCATCAAATACGCCTCCAATCCCATAATTTGAACAGGTAAATAGTCTTTTTCTGCTATCGGTTTTCTGGGTGGGCTACTCAGAGAGTCAATAGCTTTAACAAACACACACATTGCTACATTCACTCAACGATACAATGCGGTACATGTATGTACAAATGTAACGACTACTGGAGCTGTACGAACTAAGGAATCATATAGGAATCATATGGCGATACCTGCATGAGATTTTGGTACCTACCGCAATACGCATAAATCATTATATAAACACGCATGGATATCTATCTAGTGGGTCTAGATTCTTACAATTTGGTCTGAACATTCATCTATGTCCATACTTTGTTAGTACGAGCAGCGAAGGCTCTGGTGAGACTGCACGAATGATTGAGCTGTACGAATTAAGGAATCGCGTGATTTGTGATTTGTGGTTTTGGTTCTTACCGCACTATGGGCAATGTCATTATATAAACGTATATGGGTAGCTATCTAGTTGGGCTAGATTATTACAATTTGGTCAGAACCTTCATCTATGTCCATGATTTGTGTGTATAAGCAGTGGAGGCTCTTGCGAGACGGCGCGAATGATAAAGCTGTACGAACTAAGGAATCGCACGGTGATATGAGGTTTTGATTATCAGAGTTGTTTTGTCTGTGCTGCGTGGCGGCCCTAAAAAGTCTCCCCGCACTTTCATTTAATGCTCTTATTTTTCCAATCCTCAGGCAACCTTACTTACTTTGATTATCAGAGTTGTTTTGTCTGTGCTGCGTGGCGGCCCTAAAAAGTCTCCCCGCACTTTCATTTAATGCTCTTATTTTTCCAATCCTCAGGCAACCTTACTTACTTTAATACATACCGCACCATGCTTAAAGTCTTTATAGAATAATGCATGTGCATCTATCTAATGGGTCTAGAGTCTTAAAATTGGGTATGAATCCCTACTTTGTGTATACGAGCAGCAAAGGCTCTTGCGAGACGGCGCGAATTATGGAGCTATACAAACTAAGGAATCGCACGGCGATATAGCTATCTAGTGGGGCTAGATTCTTACAATTTGGTCTGGACCTTCATCTATGTCCATACTTTGTGTGTACGAGCAGTGGAGGCTCTGGTGAGACTACACGAATGTTTAAGCTGTACAAACTAAGGAATCGCACGGCGATATATGATTTTGGTACCTACCGCAATATGCATACTGTCATTATATTAACATGCATGTACATCTATCTAGTGGGTCTGGAGTCTATCAATTTGGTCTGAATCCCTACTTTGTGTATACGAGCAGCGATGGCTCTGGTGTGACTGCACAAATGATGGAGCTGTACGAACTAAGGAATCGCACGGCGATATGTATATATGATTTTGGTGCCTACCGCAATATGCGTAATGTCATTATATAAACGTTCATGGGTAGCTATCTCGTGGAACTAGAGTCTTACAATTTTGTCTGAGCCTTCATCTATATCCATACTGTGTGTGTACGAGCAGCGAAGGCTTTGGCGAGACCGCGCGAAAGCGCAGTCTCGCCAGGGCCTCTGCTCGTACGGGCGGTAGGTACTAAAATATGACGCACTGGCTCATTTCTTATGAGTCCAAAAGTGACAAGTCAGCTGTTTATTTCATAAGCATCCAAAATTCTAGATGTTTTTATCACAATATTCTTTCACGTTCATTATCCAAGATTTCAAACGATTATGTCTGCGCAAAAAGGTAATTTTTGCTTTCAGGAACGCATCGCGGAGGGAACTCGGTGTGAATGAATTTCCATCAAAGCTTGACAAGGACTCTCTGAGGGACTCGACGAAGCCGTATTAACCTCAATTAATTTGCGAATTATTTCAAAGTGGGATCTAAATTCCCTCTTTAGATCGTATCGACTCATAATGAGGCATTCTTCGGAAAGAAAAGAGTACAAAAGGATGTTAAATCATTTTGTATGGTGAGATCATAACGCTGATTGGCTGCCTGATTGTCGATAGCAGCAGCCTCCGTGCTCTAGAGACGTATTGGCTTACAAGCTCCCACGTGTTAGACAATAATCGAAATCTAATGATTGTTCCTCAAGACATTGGTGACATTCTTGGTGTTTTCACTGGTACAACAAAAACATTCCTTCACAGCACACCAGATGAGAGCAATCATTTCTGATATAATTCATAAAATGGATTCAACACTAGCAAATGCTGCTGTCCTCAAAAGATTAGTCTCTGTGAGACGGTTCTTTCGAATAAAGCAACATATGTTAGGGGTAAGTAATAAGAGAATATTCGATGATTTACGCTTTAGAGTTAAGTTTAATTTGAGTCAAGGTTCCTTATATCAATGAAAAGAGTGATAAGAAGGTGTCGCTTATGTCAATAATTGTGAGAATATCTGCGAATGCAATCTTAGTTTCAAAATTATGACAGTTGCTAGCAACGCTGTGGCAACACATGTTTTTCCTTTATTAGAACTAGGCCTCTACTATGTCTGGAGAAGAGTACGTAATTAAACATTAGTTTGTTTTATTTTTCAACCGAAACATATGTTGTGGGTGCCCAAAATAACCGTCTCAATGAGACGGGTCTTTTGAGCTCCCAAAACAAATGATAAGAAAATATTTACAATTTTACTCTCAGATTTTGCATGCCTTTCTTTTTATCGGAACAACAAAGGCAGCCGTAGTTCGTCATGCGGGATACGTGCTAGATGTATCGCATTGGTTTAAATATACATGTACGAAATTATTTTTATATAGACGCCTATAATTTAGCATATCGCAGACATCGATGGTACATTTTACTATTACGGATTTCAACATTGTTTAATTTAGGAATAAAACTGCACTCCTATGAGGTCATTTAAAAAACAACAAACAAAACAACAACTGCTTTTCGCCAATTCTTCTTATTAATTTATTAGAATAATAGCCCAAGTGTAAATGTCTGGTATTAATTTGACTTTAACCATAGCTATGGTAAAAATGGCCGCCAAAATAGGCTAAATATAGGAAATTGACAAGTTTGGAATAAATTTGAGACATTTGACAGAAATATTAATATAGAGCACAAGCAAATACTAAAAATATATTTAAACACATGATTTGAATTATCACGGCACACACGATATTATTTTTTAATCTGTTCTTTAAAAAAACGGTCTCCCAAAGCATTAAATTTGGTCCAAAATGACAAGTTCTCTATTTTAAGCCTAGTTTGGTGGTCATTTTTGTTACTTTGGCGACGGTAAAAAATTAATAAATGCCAGACTTTTACACTTGGGTTTATCTTCTAAACAACCAATCAGAAGAAATTGGTTAAAAGCGCCTTTCAGTTTTTGGCTCCAGAAGGGGTCAAATTAGCCCCTTAATGCACGCAAGTCTTTAAAAAAGAAAGCTGTACGCTTTTTCAATGAGTACTAATTGTGATTTCCTAATTATACCCGCTTTTTTCTTTAGAAAAAAAGGGTATATTAATTTCGTTCCAAAGTCGATCCGTCTGTCTGTGCGTCTGTGCGTCCGTGCGGATGTGCGTCCGTCACGTTTCTTGTAAATATATCTCCTCCTAAACTGTTAGATGTAGAAACTTCAAACTTTGTAGCTTAATAGGTCACATGATGTAGAGGGTACTGAGCAACATTTCGTGTGACCTTGACCCCAAGGTCAAGGTCAAAGGTCAAATAATGTATTTTCTTGTAAATGTATCTCCTCCTAAACGGTTAGACTTAGCAACTTCAAACTTTGTAGCTGAATAGGTCACATGATGTAGAGGGTTCTGGGCAACCTTTTCTGTGACCTTGACCCCAAGGTCAAGGTCAAAAGTCAAATATTGATTTTTTTTTGTAAATACTTCTCCTAAACCTTTTGACGTAGTAACTTCAAACTCTGTAGGTGCATAGGTCACATGATGTAGAGGGCACTGGGCATAATTTCATGTGACCTTGACCCCGAATAATGTATTTTCTTGTAAATGCATCTTTTCCTTAACCCTGGGATGTAGCAATATCAAACTTTGCTGGTGCATAGGTCACATGATGTCGGGGGGTACTGGGCAACATTTAGTGTGACCCTGACCCTAAGGTCAAGGTCAAATAATGTATTTTCTTGTAAATGCATCTTCTCCTTAACCATGGGATGTGCAACATCAAACTTTGCTGGTGCATAGGTCACATGATGTTGAGGGTACTGGGCAACATTTCATGTGACCTTGACCTTGGGGTCAAGGTCAAATAATGTGATTTCTTGTAAATGCATTTCCTCCTAAACCGTTGGACATAGCAGCTTCAAACTTTGCAGTTGCATAGGTCATATGATATAGAGGGATACTGGGAAACGTTTTGTGTTTGTCTTTGACCTAAGGTCAAGGTCAAAAGTGAAATAATATACTTTCTTGTATATGCATTTCCTCCTAAACGGTTGGACATAGCAATTTTAAACTTTGCAGATGCTTTGGTTAGCTCAAAAGCGGGTATTTGCGATGGTGTACTATCGACTGAAGTCTAGTTGTAGATTTGATAAGACACTCTTACGACTAGAGTAAATAAATAGATCAGATCTGATCAGGTTTTCATGGCAGCCAAATGGAGTTCTATAAATAGCACAGACCCTAGTCGTAGTAGTGAAGAGAGACTTTATGTTGTGTTTCTCTGACACTATTCCAATTGACGGTCAGCTTCCAATTCTACTGCCAGACATCGAGATGACTGAAGCGATATTGACAATCATTATTTTGAATAAACGGTAAATAGAGGATTATGCACATGTATTATTTAATTTACTAAACGAGTTGAGGAAAAGAAAAGAAATGCGAGGTTCTGTATAAATTTGATCACTGTTTGCAATGAGTTATATTCTATTTATCGTATGACTATTTTCAAATCGCGTTTTTGGCGTCAAGATTTTGTCATATATACGCGCGTTGTTATAGTCGTTACGAAATGTGTAATTCACTAGCGGTTTATTAAAGAATTAGATTCGCGCTCGCAATGTTTTGTTGCTTAGTATATCACTGGCTGGAGGCCAGTCGAGTGACCGACAGAAAATGATATGTAAGCACAAATCACTGCCAGCGCGAATCTATTTCTCAATCCTAACACTGATTACGGTCGGCCATGGCCGGCGTATATATACATGTAAACTTTGTGCTATTCACACATCAATTTCAGGTTTTGACCGAACCCATGTGCCCTGCTTGTAACAAATTTTATTAGCTGCCTAAACAAGAATGGGAAACCAATCTTGTTAGAAAGTGAGAAAAGTTGGACTACTAATCGCAACGTCATAATATGTTGAAACTTTAACAGAAAGTGGGAATAACTGTTAGCATAAAGGTCGTGCGTAAGAAGTCTAGAGTAAAACGTCCCCAAGTCAAAACTGCCTTACCAGCGGGCTTCACATGTGCAAATTAATTTATGTGATTTTCATCCATATCATATGAAATTAATACGAATTCAGACAATGTCTAATGACAGGCATGACATAACTCTTAATATATTATTCGATATAGAAATCTCAAATTTGGCTTGTGGACATATCTTGGGGTCGCAAAGTGTCGCGCACTGCTTCTGGTCACTTTGACCTCAGCATTGGGAAAAATCGCTAAAATGGTCTGTCTAGTGCTGTCAAATAGACTATAAATCTGTGCTTCAGATCCAGACACATAAAAAGAGTATGTACATGTACTCGCTGGTATGTGACTCGCAAAAATCAACAGTAGTCCTCCACATTCCAGAATCCTCCATCACAGTTTACATATACATGTAAATGCTATCACAGTTTAACAGTCTCCCATGCCAGTTTGTGCATACAAAATGTCTAAACTGGTTCCGAGTTGTTCAAATCAGTGTAGGGGAGAGAACCAGTCTAAAAATTGTCATGGAGGATTGTTTAAATATGATAGTAGTGGAGGTAATAGAGGATGTTAAACATCTGAATGAATATGACAAAAATTATTTCCACTATTAAATACGATTTAAGGTTAATAATGACATGTGGGCATTTTTTATCTTCATCTGCATTCTACTTTTTAAGTTAATTGATAAACTTTATCACGGGAGTGACAATGTCATGCAATAAAATCGATAAACCACTAGTGGTTTATAGATTTCGGGAAACTTTATGGCGTCAATAACAACGTTGCGTACATAATGACAAAATTCAAACGTTATTTCGGCAGAAATGAGATTTGAAAGTAAACTTAATGTAATATGATAAAAAAGAATCTTACATTCGTATTCTGTATTAAGGAATTTATTAAACTCATTGCGAGAAAGCGATAAAAAGCGAGGCAAGCCTCGCTTTTTATATCTTTTCCCCAACTTGTTTAATAAATTCAATAGAATATGAGCACTCATTTTAGATCGTCTATATCTGCAAAAAGGTGAGCACTCATGTTAGATCCTCTATGTAAACCATTTTAAAGTGATGTCATTGTTCAGTATTAGAGTTATGACATTTAAAAAACATACCTAATCAATATCTCTTTTTTTTAAAGTTAATCTTGAACTGTTTGTTAAAGAACGACACCACAAAACACGACATCATAAAACACAACACCATAAAGCACGGCATCATAAAGAACGACATCGTAAAAAACGGAAACATTTAGAACGACATCATAGAGAACCACATCATTAAGAACGACATCAGCATACTTCATTTTCAGCATTGCTTATAGCTGGCATTTTGTTTTCCTTTGGTAGATCTGTTTTTTTTTCTTTTGATAGCTTATAATTTGGTCACATGTTTTTGTAGTTTAGAGGCTTGCCATAGTCCATTGTACGAATGTTGCTTTCCAACAACAAAGATATATTTTCTTATGTGTGATTATTTGTTCTGCAAGCAAACATGTTGCAAAAACAAATTAATATTTTTTGTTGAAGCTATGCAAAACCTTTGCCACAAGTCAGATGGCCTTTTACTATACAAAACGTAACACATGGCAAGTCGATATAAGTCCTACATTTGGCGACCAGTATATGTGGTATTTGAAAAATGTCCAAGTGAACGTTATACATATGCAAACTTATTTGATAGCTTTCGGAAAATCTAAGTGTATGATAAGAGAGATGAAAATTCAAGAACTTAACATAATGGGTTCAGAGATTAGGACCTATTCAATATCTATTTTATCATACAGTGAGGTTTCCATTACCATCTGAGAAATATTGCCATTAGAAAAAAAAACATACATATTTGATAAATTTTCTGAGAACTGGACAGATTCAAATAAATTTGATTGTACTGTCATCACTATTTATGACTTCAGATTCAACACAATGCATCTTGTTGTGTTATAATTAGATCTGATAGAAAAAACTGCCGACCATTTGCAGGCCATGTTTATATGGTTTATTTTAGAAGCGTGTTTTTGGAAAAAAATGTATAATGTATCACTTTCTTTGAAATAAGGTAATTGAAAGTGGTATGAAATCAAAGTATACTAGAGGACTTGAAAACGCATCACCATAGTTTTGCATTTTTCTCGCAAACGGTAAATGCGATTGAAAAGCTACTTGTAGCCTTAAATGTGCAACTCAAAACTGGTATGCATCATTCATAAATTTGACTGTATTATAACGTGACGTCACCATGACGTCACATGGTAGCATCCAGTGCCATTCTGCAAAGTAAGCTGGTGCTTTTTGGTTATTTTTTAGTTGACACTGTAGCGTGTATGTTACCAATACCAGTAATGCAGTTTATTAACTTTCTCTAATCAATAGTGATTGATAACGTCAATAATTTGAAAACAAACGTCAAAGTAAAGCATCAGTTTACAGCTCCTTTTCAGAAAATTCTCAATAAGTTACGTTTATATACGTTCACAATTTTGACATTGACTACTTAAACTTGAAATCATATGCTTTTTTATGTTTTAACGTAAAGGATGTCAGGAAATATTTTGTCACGTGGTTGCGAACGTCTTCAAAACTTACGTTTATGTCACTTGCACAAAACAAAAGAAACGCGATACAACCGTAATTTAATCAGAATCTGTCTTTTTTAAATGGCCTTTGCCTCTGCGAACAAAACCAAACGAAAATAAAAAAAAACTTTGAAAGACACAAGATGTTAAATTTTATCGCTAGACTATAGTAATCAGACCGGGTGGGGTATGCCAGCATCTTTAAATGGGTAATAATTTAAGCATACCATACAGTCAATACATTTTGAATCGTTTGATGATGAATGTGTAACCGTCAAAGAAGCATAGGACACATATCTGCTGAATCAGGATACAAAACTAAAGAGGGTTAAATTTTTTTTTATAATTTATTTTAATTTTTCCTTACACAATAACAAGTATTTTACATACATGTGATAAACTATTTCTATGGAAATGTGAATACATGAAAAAAAACATTTTGCCACCTTTGTCAATCTACTTCACCGCTAATATTCTAATAACTCATGCAGATACGAGGGTTCCATATCACCAGCACAACTTTGTAGTCTAGATACGAGTGTTTCCACTATAAAGTTATTTCCTTTTAGTCCAAAGCACGGACTTTATGTAGATTCGTGAATCCCGCCCGATCAAAGAGGCTCAGACGAGTACATACGCACAATGTAAGGGCCTCGATGATGGGATAAGAACGCTAGTGGACACTGCATCCGTTTAGAAATCTTCAGAATTGTACCGTATAACGGGTGTAGATTTACAGCAGTGCTAATGCGATGGAAAATCGTTTTTAGCGTATTACTATATATATTTGGAAATCAACTGTACCTTGTACATGTTCATGCTTCACTGGTTTTCAATATTATATACATGGTTAGTTTTCGTGCAGTACTAACATTTATGTAATCCAGTCAGGCGATTCATTTGGCAAGTGTTTTAAAGATTTCCTTGTTGGATATATATATATTCATGAAACGGTAAGGTATAACTTAATTGTTCATTCAAGGCATGGCGTATTACAATAGCAGAAATAGGAAGCAAATTGTTTTGCGAGGCCCCTGGAGACTAGCATGTACCTTTAATTCTCTTTGCGACATTTTAAGGTCCTCCTTTATATCAATTTTAATCCAGGCTAAGCTAACGTCCTTTATATGGGACATGGGCAAACAGTGCAGATCCAGATCAGGCGCCACCGAATGCGGCGTCTGATCTGGGTCTCCACTGTTTGCTCACAGAATGTTCTATAAATATTTGAATACTATAAAGTGAGTGACTGTTCCAATTTATTAGAACGGGAAAATTCCATTCAGCTTTAACCCGTTAATATACATGACCAGCGCTATTGATTAACGTTTGACTACTCAAAAAATAAGGTTTGCGGAACGAGATGGTAAGAGTAAGACTGTTCAAGCTGATACATAGTACTTTGTCACAGTTTGGGGCCGATTATAGTTGGCAAACATTTTTTACTAATGACAGGACTAGAGGAGTTCAGTTTAAACATACAAGAACCACTACACGAACGTATACTTAGGGAATAAAGAAACGCAACAGACGAAAATATATTTTTTTGCGTGTTTAAGTGACGGTTTGGTAAAATCTCTATTGAATTTTTCTTATTGAGTATTTATAGCATCTGACAGTCGGGACGCGTAGTGAAGGCGCATGAATATTATCAAACATGCATAGCAACAAAAACGTTCGAATTTTTCGGCTTTCTCAGCGAAGCGAGGAACGACACCCCAAATTTAACCGCTTGTTGCACGTATGTCCAAAATCTTATTCTGTTAAAAATTGGCCACTTGTGTTCGTCGTTTGTTAAAGTTTTCCCATAGCGTATGATTTTTAATCTACGACAACGCTCTTAAACAACGAGATGGGCGAAACAGAAAACTTGCAAGATGGATGTGACTGTAAAAAAATGGTTCACGTTTGATATCAAATTTCTCATTTTTTCGACTTGGTCCCGCTGTGGCATATATGTCATGAAAAAATATAGGGTTTCAACTACCAATGTGCCAATTTTTATCGAAATTCGTTCTGGAGACAAAATTCGTTCCATTATCTTCGAGAGGTCATACGGTCTTCAAACGGTCAAACTTCCAAGATGGCGGAAAACGAGGATTGGGTGCGACTGGCCAAGCCAGTTCATATCGCGCAAAACCAATCTAGACCATAATAAATGTATTAGAATTCAAATGAAAATATAGATCTATTTAATTTATTGGATATCTAGGCCTTATTTACCTCGGATAAATTCATGTTTCACTAATATTCTCAATCAATGCCAACGTTATCTTTCCTGACCGTCTGGTTAATGACGACAACATCGATAAATAAATGACGTAAGCAATCTTTTTTTAGTGCACACGGTATAGAAAGCCGTTCCTGTTGCCTTATTGATTTTACAATCAGGAAATGTCTTGCACTATTCAAATATAACCCGCAGATTGTTTCTATGGGGGTTGATAAAACTTGAGATAGTCCATTTTACACCCAATTATGCACTAATTAATACTTTACAAACTACTGATGAGGCCCTCCCAGGGAGTGAAGATGGTACCTGTTCCCTTGTTCCCCATATTTTCCCTGTTCCCCAAAGTTCCCCTTCCCCTCAAAATTAATTGGGCCCTTTGTTCTTCTGTTACCCTGAGATGAATGCTCTTTTCCCCCTGTACCCCAACCCCTGGGAGGGCTTCAGTGATGGACCCCCCCCCCCAAATAACACAGACGTTGAATCGACATGAAAATAGTATACCAAAACATATTTGATTTCATTTTCAGAACAGGTTATGTGTAAGTCACAATGTTGTTACAGTCCCTATTATTAAAAGTGACCCAGGGTTTTTTCTCTCTATTTTGGGAACATGACCCAATCCCCAGAATTTGGAATTTTTCACATAGTTTTATACAAATTGGGGAAAAACTCACACCATATATTATAATCAAATCAAACAAAAGTTAGCTAATAAGCACATTCAACATTATGAATTTAACAGGTACAATTAATTGGGGTACATTGTCACAAAATAGTGACATTTTTTGTTTCTTAAATTGGGAATATTCTCCTTGATATTGGAAAAAAACATACACTTTTTTGCAGTTGGGAACATGACCCAAAATTGGTCTTCAAAATGTGCCAAAAACCCCTGTTTAGTTTATCAGAAATATCAAGAAAACAATTGCATCTGTATCACTATACATACTCTAGACAGATTTACATTGCAAGACAAAGAATTTTCTGGTCTACTGCCTGATTCTTTAAATAGGACGAATACCCATACCCTAACCATATTTTAGTGTTTACCTGACCCCAACAAATACAAAAGTTATATGATCCAAATATCATATAAACATATGACACTGTGTTTAGGGTGCTCTTTGAGACAGTTCTTTTGAGTACCCACAACATATGTTAGATTAAGAAATAATTCAATCACACATTAATAGTCTTAACTTGGGGATAGGTGCTTTGAGGAGGGAATGCTATAGAAGCTTGGGATATAAAGTATCCTTCATAATAAGCATACTTAAATTCATTTAAATAGATACATGTCTTTATTGTAAAAGACCTCCTAAATGAAAAAAAATCTACAAATATATTCTTCCTAGAGTTTGGTTTAACTCAAATTATGTGTTACACACCCTTTTTTTGGACAAAAACAAACTCAGTTTACTCTTTTATCATCTTAATCCTTTACTTCATAGGCTATATTTAGATCATGACATTATTTTCTATTTTAGACAACATTGAAAAAATTCAAGAAAATTGAAGCTAATTAGTCTTGAATTTGAAAATATAATGGAAAATGGAGCATTTGCTCCAAAAGAGCAAATGCTCCATTTTCCATAATATTTTCAAATACATGATATTTCAAAGGTGTAAAAGGTTAAATCTGGTTAGATCTTTCTCAAATTTGAGACCATAACTACGGCATCAGTTTTTGATTCCTATGGCCAATTTTGGGGGTCTCTGACTCTCAGAAGCACCGTGTAAATCTAACAGATCATTGAAAAAAAATTTAACAAAACGGACTTAATACTGATATAACAGACTTATTCTGCAATTTGCAGTAATTGAAAGTAAACAAGTTATTTTGACATCTAATACTCTCATAGGGCCAGTTAAGCACAAAAAAATTGCGTAAAATTGTCATTATTTTCTTCTCCATCAGTTTAAACATGTGTTTTGTGTGCTCAAAAGATGAGACGGTTCTTTTGAGTACCCACAACATATGTTTTGTTGAGAAACAAGAAAATAAGTTTCAGTTACGCAATCTTATCTGGAGGCCTTAAGTCTCTTATAAATATTGGTGATAGATGCTGTGGGGAGGGGGGCTATAGTAGCTTAAGGTATAAAGTACCATATTCTTCATCATAAGCATACTTTTGTACAAATGATGTAACTATTTCAAATATGAGAGAAATTGGTGTTCCAGAACAGCTGGCTTCATTCTGATTAACTGTTAATTTTATAGGAACTTTATTTTGTGTAAACAATCATCAGATCAGTTAACAGCTGATGAAATCTCTCTAAAATTTGAAACCAGTGTTTAATTATACTGTCATCCAGTTTTTGAAGTTCAAGGCCAATTAATGTTTGGGAGTCTGACTAAGATTCCTGTAAGACAGTTAAAAATTCTTATTTTGAATCCTTTATCATTGTTGGTTTATGATAAGAACATGTCTGCTTATTACGTGTATATAGTGGTTGGTATGCTGCAACTTGGAATACATACTTAAACCTCTTTTTATCCAGATTGAAAGCAATCTCAGTCTACACTTTACAAAAATGATATTTATGAGGCCCAGCCAGTGGGGTTTGTGATATGTTACATAATGTTTACCTGCATACATTAGCCTGCTTCCCTTTCCCCAAGAAATAGTTATATTTTCTTACTAAAGTTGTCTTTGCTCCATGCCCCAAGCACCTCATTTTTTTAAAAAAATAAAATGAAATAAAAAGTAAAGCAAAAATATTTTTTTCTTATTTAGGGTTAGGTCTAGTTTGAAGGTTGAATATTGTATGATTCAATATTAATGATGTATTAATTTGGGTCTGGGTCATAATGGGATGCTTTTATCAATAAATTGTATTTTAATTTCATATTTAATAGCAAAGTTCCCACTGACTCTGAAATAAGGGGTATACTGGCTCCCATTTTCTTAGTTTTGTACACCCCAATAAAATGTGAGCTCTGCTATTAGGCTTTTTATAAAATTTACTTTGGGGGGAGGGAGGGAGTTTATGAATGGGTCAACATTCTGTGAAATCAAGTATATGAAGGGATATTTTGGTATATGATTCGGATTGGGGTTGGTCTGAAAATACTGGCTCGCACACCCATACCAAAATTACCCACAAGTTACTCCCCCATGCCCACACCCCCTCCCCCCAAAAGAAATTTATACCTTTCTAAAAATGTTCCCTAAAAGTAAAGTTTTCAATTATCAAAAGAATCAATGGTTATTTATTTAAGAGAAAAAGATAAAGTTTAGTAAACAAAAACAGAGATAATCCTTGCCCAAAATGCTGATGGGCCCTTAAAATGGGCCAATGACCCATATATCCCATTCAAAGTCATGCAAATTTCAAAATTTCAATGGGCCTTTTAAAAATTTTATGGGCCCTTTGCAAAATTTGATGGGCCCAAGAATCCTTAAGTTAATATCCACATTAGAGCAAAATTGACATGAAATTTGAATAGTTTATATGGGGCCAAGCCAAAAGTAAAGTCCATTTTCTAAAAGCAATAAAACTTTCTCACAAAATGGATTAGGCCCATCCAGGATTATACCTGCAAAAATAAAGAATATTGGGGAACAGCTAGGGAAAAAGAAGACATAAGAGCAAGAGGAGGATTGAGGGTGGGGTGTAGGTTAGTAGTTGGTGAGGCCTTCCATGGGTTTTTGGAAACAGGGTAAATGGGCATATATTTCAAGGGAACAGAGGAGGTAAGTGCAACTTTTGAGGGGAATAAGCAAACAAAGAAAATGTTGGGGAACATGGAACCCAGGAAAACAAATTTTCGATTTTTGGGGAACAAGCAAGTTTATTTCAGCCCCCCCCTCCCCCCGTGAGGGCCTCGATGGTTAGTGGATAATTCAGCCAAGGTACAGACATAACCATATAGTTCCATCTGACATTGGGTGAGCCCGGGGGTGAACGGTTGAATGGTCAATGCATGCGCAGGTCCAGATTTTTTGTTCAGAGAGGGGGGGGGGGGGGGGTCCAAGCCCGTCGGCGAGAAAACAGCCTTAATTTTTTTCATGTTTGTTTTTGGCTTTTTTAGTCCAAAATTTTCCGGGGATGCGGGGGGGGGGGTTCCAACTATTTACGGGGGGGGGGGGGTCCAAATGCTAATTCCTATAGAATTTGATAGGACTTGTGATTTACTAGGGATGGGGGTCCGGACCCCCTACCCCCCCCCCCCCCCCTCTGGATCCGCACATGCATGACATTTAAAGACTAAAGAATAGAGTCGAAATGGCCGGGGAAGAATCGGCAGCCCAGGAAGAAGGGAACATTTAAGAATCTCATTTTAAAGTAACGGGAAAGCCCATTTTCAGGCGAACGAAACGAATTAAAAATGAAATCTGCATACCTAGGATGCACCTCTGAGGCCCCAGAGATAAGGTATTTGAACATCACAGTTCTTCGCCATTTTACAGAAGAATATGTATTGGCATTATTCCTTTAGAATCACATTTTTATAGATAAAACATATCGATTACAACACGTTTTCTCGTAATATTGTGACGTAAATATGGGACAACTTTGACTAGTGACTACGTCATTTTAGAGCTTTGTCCCGCGTTTATACTCAGCTGAAAGATGGACGGGGCAAAGGTGAATATGTTTTAATTTATTTCATCAAAATCGGTTCTGGAGACAAAAAACGTTCCATTATATGCCAGAGCTTATATTTCATTTCTGTTTTTAAGCGCCTGACGGTGGTGCATTTCAGAGCTTGATTTCATTGCAAAGCAATATATCATTAAACACTTTCAAAAAAGGAAATTGGCGTTTAAAGGTTGCAGAATCTAAATATCTAGCGAGAATACACTGTCATTAATTACAAATTAAGAATAAAGAGCGTTTAAAAGAGGGAATTTTTGGCGCCATTTTTCGGCCGCCATTTTGAGGGAATATTTTGCGTCGCGCATTTTTACAATTTTAAAATACTTTTACTCAAAATACGCTCTTTGCGTTCCTACTGTGATGAAATACCAAAACGTCATTTGAACGCTATATTTTACGCTACAAGATGAAAATATATGAAAACGTAAAAGTGACGTTAACGCCAGAATAAAGATCAAGAAACCCCATCTTTTCCATGTTTGGTTATTTGATGTCGACTTGACAATGTTCAAATTAAACAAACGTCCGGTCATATTCGTAATGCAGTCAGGTATTGCGCCAAAACACGCTTCTTGAATGGCAAGATACACAATGGTGGTGAATAAGCGTTAAACGTCACATTAGAGCCGTCGAATTTGGGTCGCTGGTGAATATACGGGACAAGATAAACCTAGAGACACCAGAACATGCTTTCTTGGAAAAAAATGACTTTTCAGATACCGTAGAAATACGCTGGTAAGGTGTTTATATTGACGTTAGCCAAACAAAACACGACATAATGCAAGAGAAAACAGTTGATTACATGCCGAGAGTGAACACCAAACTTGTTAACTATAACCTAAACTTTGTCACTGGACCATTTTATCATTAGAAAAACACATAAACATCATGGAAACCATTTAAACGTAAGATATCGAATTTGACGTCAGAATTGAGTTTTTTGACGTCTGAAGATCTCGGGTCGTAATTTTTGGACAAAACGTCCTTGTAATGGATAAATCTCAAGCAGAAAAGAAAGCTTACGCATTTCACGCAGTATTCAGAGTTGACGTTAATGACGTTAAGCCGTTTCAGAGTCCTACAGAAACGTCGCCATTTGATCATATCCTTGATCCGCAATCTATGCCAAGACGTTTTCAAACAATAAACCGATGGTTGCTTGAAACTTTGCTTTTATTGACCCTGTTTCAGCAGTTTACTACGGCGGTCAGGCTGGTTACGCGCATACCAAAGTGATTACGTAATCGATAATTACGTTGAACCTGCTGTAATTTGACGGACACATACTACTCCTATGGATAAATACTTACATCATATTGTATGTTTACAATGACTCAAAATGTTTGTTGCGTTTCTTTATTCCTTAAGTATACTATACCTATACCTCGAAAATGTCAAGCCATTTTTCCCAATGTGTTTTCAATTTATCGTATGCATTGTTTTTAATAGCAATCAACTTTTCTGTCTCAAGGAATTTATTCATATAATTTTTCCAAGTCCGAATGTTTAAATTAGAAGAATTAATTCGACATGTGTAAATATAGTGCCGTGTAAGTATTAATATGTAGTTAATTGGTTGCATCGCTGCTGATGTATTTGGAATACCCATTATTGCCCTATATTTGTTAACATTTACCATATAGTAAGATTTATCAAAAATCCATTGTTCCACACTATCCCAAAATTGATTTACGACATTGCAGTGCCAAAACAAATGTTCAATTTTTTCTTCTTCTAAATTGCAAAAAGAGCATAAATTATTTTGTCTAATTTTCATTTTCAATAATAAATCATTTGTGGCTATTATTCTATGGATTATTCTAAATTGAAACCAGTGCATTTTTGTATTGTGACAACATTTGGCTGGTACACTATATATTTGTTTCCAATCCAGATGAGTATTTTCAAATATTCGTTCCCACTTGAGTTGACTAGAATTTTTGTGGCCGTGTTCCTTGGCTGTACCAGTACTGGCCGGGTGGGTTTATGCTTTTTGTGGTTCTATGTCCAGGAACTCCCGAAGGCTCAACCGGCAGTGGTTCTGGTTTTAAAGCGTCTCAGAAGACGGGGCAACGGCTTAAAGTATCATCCGAAAGACTGGGAGAAGCCGGGAATCGAACCTGCGACCCCTGGTTTACAAGACATAGGTTTATCCCCTACACCACGGCGGCTTCTCCGAGTTGACTAGTTGGGACTAAAGTTTTGCAGGTTAATATCTTATACATATCTTGACTGCCTTTAAGTGATTTCATTATTAATTTAATATTGAATGGCCAATGGCAATTAAATAACGACTCGGTTCCCAAGTGAATTTGATTTCGTCTAATATATGTTTCTACCGAAGTTCTAATCCCCATATATTCTATAAAATTTGTTCTGAGATTATATTTTATTTGAAATTGTTCGTATGTCAACAGCAGCCCGTTCTCATCAATTAAATCTCCAATATACTGGATATTTTTATTGTACCATCTGCGATAGAACACAGGAGAATTATTTATTTTTATATTTGTATTGTTCCATATGCATATGCCCATGACATCTGAAGCTGATTTTGGTATTAATTGTATAATAAATTTTTTCCATGCCCCTAGTACATCCCACCAAAACTTATTTGTACAACGACTTTGAATTTCTGACTTCAACACTCGCAATAAATTGTTAACTCAGAAACTTCTTAAACAAGGCTATCGGTATCATAAACTTCGCAAAACATTTTCAAAATTTTATAGACGATACTATGATTTGATTTCTAAATTCCAAGTTGGACTTAAATCTCTCTTGCGCCAAGGACTTTCGGAACCTGATTTCTATGGTGACTTGGTGTATAAGTTGAAGAAGATTGTTGGCTCTAATAATTTTTCAGCGCAGTTCATTAAAATAATTTCCCATTATAAAAAGATTGGCTATAACATTAATGTATTGCAACAGACTGCATGCTTGGTAGTCAACCCAATCACGGTTGGCAACTTTGCTTTCCTCTTTAATTGCACGCCGGTGGGTCGGACTTCAGACTCTATGATGGTTCCGACTTAAAGACTTATCTATTGATGAGATGGTAGGGGCCTGATGCTTTGGCTGTTTGTCGGGCCCACCGGGGTTTACCTGTTGGATTTCTTTTGCTCCGGTACTCAGTTTAATTTACTGTTGAGTCCTTATCCTTGCTTTATCTCCTTGTTATATCTTGATTTATACGTTTTAGGAGATGATAGGCATTAATAAGTTAGGGGTCTTTCATGCAAACCAAATATCTATGTGTCTTGATCCACATCTGAATTAAGGGTGAGGTTGGCGCCGTTAAACCGGTTTAAGCCCTCCAGTAAAATATTTTACTGACCGTTCCAAGGCGGTACTTCTTTTGTGGATCTTTTATGTTTTTGTTCTGTCTTGTGTTTGCTATGTTTTGTGCACGTCTGTTTATATGTGCTTTGTGGTCACCTGCTGGGAAAGGGCTGACCTCTTGGCTCTCGTTTGTGGTGTCTTCTGTGAGTTTGTCACTTTCCCATTGGTATCCTGGGTCAGGTGTGGTAGTTGATTGTATCGATTCCTGATCTTTGCACCATTACTTACTTTCATTTATATAGGTTGAGCCTCTATGAATCAGGTCGTTTATATTCGTATGCATTGTTTCGAATAGGGTTTTATATTTCGAATTTGTGGATATCAATCTTCTTATCCAGGTTATTTTTTAAAGCATTTATTAGCTATCAAGATGTACCATTTTTAAACCTCCTTTATAATAATCTTGACATAATACTTCTCGTTTAATTCTGTCGGTAGGTGATTGCCAAATGAATCTGAAAAACATTCGATTCAAATTTATGATAGTTTCATTTCTTGGGTTTGGCAATGCAATGAACAGGTGGTTAAGCTTGGCTATCAGCAGCGTTTTAAGTATCGTTATTCGTCCTAAAGGTGTTAAAATTCGTTTTGACCATTGGTTAATTTCTTTTTTAATTTCTTTTATTTTTTCATTATAGTTTATTTTGGGAATTGTATCCAAATTGCAAGAAAGTTTTATTCCCAATATATCAAAGTCATTTTGAGTCCAGTCTAGTTTTAATCTATGGTTGAATGTTTCCCCACTAAATTTCATACTCCCGATCCAGACTGCTCTGGTTTTTGATGCATTTACTTTTAGTCCTGAAGAAATTGCAAATCTATTTAATACTCTTAAAGCTTCGTCTAAGGATTTTTGAGATCCATCAAGCAGTACGGTTGTGTCGTCCGCAAACTGTGACAACTTATATTCTGTATCTGCTATTTTTATACCTTTTATATCTTTATTTGCCTTAAACATTCTAGTTAGGATTTCTGCACATAAGAGAAAAATATATGGAGAAAGTGGGTCCCCTTGTCTGCACCCTCTTTGCACTATAAAAAATTCTGATAAAAATCCACATTGAACTACTGAAGCTGAAATATCGTTATAAAATACCTTTAGCCATTGTTTAATTGATTCTCCAAAATTTAAGAAATTTAATACTTTTTCAATAAATTTCCAAGATATTGAATCAAATGCTTTTTCAAAATCTATGATCAAAAGTAAGCCAGGAATATCTAATTTATCTGTTATATGAAGTATATCATATATAAGTCTTGTATTTTCACCAATGTAACGTCCACTCATAAAACCTGTCTGTTCTTTTGATATCAGTTTATCAAGGACTTGTTTTATCCTCTCAGCTATACTACCAGATGCAAGTTTGTAAATGACATTTAGTAAAGTTATGGGTCGCCAATTTTTTAAAAATTGTTTAGGCTTATCACCTTTTGGTAAGCATGTAATTATTCCTTGTCTTTGCGTAATTGAGAGTTTTCCATCTCTATATCCTTCATTAATTGATTTTCTAATAAACACTTTTAAGTCATTATAGAAAAATTTAAAAAACTCAACAGTAAAGCCATCGCTCCCTGGGGATTTATTATTTTTCATTTTTTTCAAAACTGCCAAAATTTCTGATTCAGTAAGTTCTCCTTCCAAGCAATTTTTATCTTTTTCTGATAGTTTTGGATTGTTATTAATTGAGTTGAGTAAGTTTTTTATTTCTGGTTCTTGTTCTTTGTTTTCATTAGGACTGCCATATAAAGAGGGTTAAATTGCTACTGAATTTGTGTCCTTCGAAATCGCCTACCCCTGCTTTATAAAAGCTGTTACTTTGATACCTTTAATTACTTTTACAATCTTGAATTTTCTAGGGTATACTAAAAGCATGTCAGACTTTGGTATGCACTAAAATGTATCTCGCTGTTCTTCTTTGTGTTAAAGCAATAAATAATTTTGTCTGGGCCTTAGGTATATTTATTTCTTAGTAAATATGGATAAAGAACAGCTCATTCTTGATTTATATAGTGGACTTCTAGACTAGAAAGTGTGAGCTAGTATCTTTGCCATTAGAGGTTAAGCGAATAGTATATTGGCGGTACGTCTTGCAAACTCATCTTGAAAAAGAGTTTTAGGAAATTAATTTAGTTAAACTATTGTATTTGGGTACCTAAGACTTACAAGATTCTACAAAATTTTAAGAGGTTTCAAAAACACAAGCGCTCATCTAAACTAAACACCAGGGCCCGGAATTACAATGCCTCCTTAGAGTTAAGGAGAACTTAAGTTAAGTATTGGTTTTTCAGGATGCGAAAAATAACGTTTCAAACTGATTAAAATCAAAATAGTTTTAATTTTTCTGAAGATCACAATACTATCTTTGACCACAAATACCACGTCAATCCAGGCATTTTATTTAGCATTTAATGTAGCATGTTGAAATATCAATACTAAACTTAAGTCTTGCTTAACTTTAAGGAGGCATTGTAATTCCGGGCCCAGAGTGTCATACATTAACTTAACCCATATAAGCCTAGCATCCTTTTTATGGGACATCAGCAAACAGTGCAGAACCAGGTCAGACGCCACAGAATGCGGCGTCTGATCAGGGTCTTCACGTCTTGCTTACAGAATATTCTATTAAGATGGAAAAAATGAAAAAAAATACCACCCATGGTAATGGAAATGGGATAATATCTGTCGATAGAAAATTTAAAAGCAAGATACCCTTAAGATTTAGTCTGATGAAATACGTGTATGAAAGTAGGGGAGAAGGCATAGATCAGGAATCGATACAACATTGGTACAGCATTAAAAAGGTTGGCTGGCTATCAGATTTAAATATGTTGTCTCAGTATCATATTCAACTGCAAGTGCTCAGCATTAGAATTAAATGGCTGGCTTTGGTACAGCATTCAAAAAGGTTGGCTAGGTATAAGATTTAAATGTGTTGGCATGGTATCATATTCAACTGTACGTGCTCGGCATTAGATTTAAATGTGCTGGCTTTTGTACAGCATTATAAAAACTTGGCTGGGTATCAGATTTAAATGTGTTGTCATGGTATCATATTCAATTGTGCGCGCTTGGCATTAGATTTAAATATGCTGGCTTTGGTACAGCACTCAAAGAAAAGTTGGCTAGGTATCCGATTCAAATGTGTTGTCTCAGTATCATATTCAACTGTGTGTGCTTGGCACCAGATTTAAATGTGCTGGCTTTGGTACAGAATTTAAAAAGGTTGGCTAGGTATCAGATTCAATTGTGTTGTCATGGTATATTCAACTGTGTGTGCTTGGCACCAGATTTAAATGTGCTGGCTTTGGTACAGAATTTAAAAAGGTTGGCTAGGTATCAGATTCAAATGTGTTGTCATGGTATATTCAACTGTGTGTGCTTGGCACCAGATTTAAATGTGCTGGCTTTGGTACAGAATTTAAAAAGGTTGGCTAGGTATCAGATTCAAATGTGTTGTCTCAGTATCATATTGAGCTGTACGTGCTTGGCATTATTATGTTGGCTTTGGTACAGCATTCAAAAAGGTAAGCTGGGTATCAGATTCAAGTATGTTGTCATGGTATTATATTCAACTATGCGTGATCGGCATAAGATTTAAATGTGCTGGCTTTGGTATAGCATTCAAAAAGGTTGGCTGGGTATCAGACTCAAATGTGTGTCTTAGTAACATATTCAACTGTGCGTGTTTGGCACCAGATTTAAATCAGCTTGCCTTGGTACAGCATTCAAAACGGTTGACTGGGTATCAGATTCAAATGTGTTGTCTCAGTATCATATTAAACTGTGTGTGTTCGGCATTATATTTAAATGTGCTGATATGGTACAGCATTCAAAAAGGTTGGCTGTCTATCAAATGTGTTGTCATGGTATCATATTCAAATGAACTGACTCAGTGCAATCTCCGTACTAGATTTAAGTGTGCTGGCTCTGTACAACAATTAAATTCTTCTTCGTAATACAGGATTACATGACAGTGTTACATGTACCTGAGGGTCAGTGACAGACTATCACGTACGTCTACTGAAAAGAGCAGTGATTCTCATCAATTGCGTCCCATTTTTGAAAATGTGGACTTCTCTTAAAATGGTTTGCTCCCTTCTGGAGCTAGTTCTTTACCTTAAGAGCAGCCCCTTATGGCATAGAAAAACATCAATTCCATACTATACGATTTCCGTTGAATGTGTACAATTTTCATTCCGCACGTGCGTAACTTTGCAATCGGAGCTCCACCCATAGTGACAGCCCCACAAGAGGCCAGCTAGCTTCTTCCAAGAGAAGATTCTCCCATCAAGAGAAAAGTTGGCAGCACCACAGGAAGAGTTTGATTCCCTCCACCATGGCCTGGATTCCACAATCAGGACATAGACCATGTGCGGATCCAGGACTTGTTGTCAGAGAGATTCCATTTCTGAAAACGTTTTTTGGTTGATAAAGGGATGAAAGAGATGTTCCAAATAACACTAAAAGCGGGCCATTATCGCTCAACCAGCGAAACGCCATTTAAATGGCGTTTTGCTGGAGGGATGATAATGACCTAACATCGAATGCTGACTCGGTAGCTTTGTGATTTTCCAGGGATCCAGACCAGTGTTGCTAAGGAACCCTATAGCTTTGTGATTTTCCAGGGGGAGGGGGTCCGGACTCCGGTCCCTTACTTTTGGATCCACAAACTAAATGTGCTGATTCGGTATATTGATAATTTATGCTGGCTTGGTACCATATTCTTATGAACTGACTAACTCTTTCTTGCTAGCGGCGACTTTTTTCGTCTGCTGATAAGCGGCGACTATGGTCGTCTGCTGATAACCGTTGCAAACAGTTTGGACCTGAATGTCGGTCCTGATCTGAATCCAATTAAATCGTTCAACACTCTGATATAGTGTTCCTGAAAGAATTTTTTGAAGAAGCCAATTTTAAAAAAAAAAAATCAGCAGACGACAACAAAAGCATACAAAATTACCCTGCATGCAAAGAGTTGAACCCTTAAAACGCCAAACACAACAAAAGTCGTTTGCTTTTGTCGCCTGCTGAAATGTTTTAGGAGCCTTTCCAACAAACAGTGTAGACCCAGATCAGACTGCTCCTATAGGAGCAGTCTGATCTGGGTCCATACTGTTTGTCTCTATACTTAACTTTGTTAAATAATGTTAGTAAAAAATTGCAGCAGACGACCAAAGCAGACGGAATTTTCAGAATATTTTTGGCTGGCGTTTTAAGGGTTAATTAAAGAGTTAAATGATTTCTTTTTTCTATATTTCTCGTTCAACCTTTCACACTGGCGTTTATTATGGCCTTATAACAGCTTCTAATAAATTGCACCAGCTGTCATTTAGTGAAACAAAATATGTACTCGGTGTCCTGTATGTTTTTCTCTATTTAAACTATTCATATCTTTCACTGTTTTTGTCCAAACGCAACATTGAGACTGGCAATTAGCAACATGTGTTTTCTTCTTTTAACCAACACTCGCCAGAAAACTGTCACTAAATTTAAAGCAAGCCCATGGTATTTTGGTACGTACTGCGTAGGCGACCGGTCTTCGTATACGCGCATACTCAGCAGAATATTCGCTGCTTGGACCAGCATAGCATGGCTGTTCATGATGGTACAAATCGCACCATGCACGGATCCAGAAAATATTGTTAGAGGGGTCCAACCTAACTGACATTTGTTTTTAAGTCGATGAGGGGAGAGAGGATCCAAAAACCACAAGAAGTGGACCATCATCGGCCCGCTTGCAAAGGATCTAAATACCGCTTAAAGTTGGCCATCATCAGCCCGTCAACGAAACGCCATAAATGGCGCTTCGTTGGCGGGGTTTCGATGGCGGGCCGATAATGGCCCAACATTGAAAACTGACTTGGTATCTTTGTGATTTTCCAGGGGATCCGTACCAGTATTGCTACCACGAAAACTGGTACATCTACCATACTAGTCATTGTAAGTGTTCGTGATTTTTAGGGGGTTTGGGGGGCCGAACCCCCTGTCCCCACTCTGGATCCGTGCATACAAACAGCCACAGTCAACACACGAAACCACAAGGAAGAGACACTTTAACACGGGCACCCATGTGATAGCAAAAATACAATTAAAGAGACTAGGTCTGTAACCATGAACATTTTTCGAAAAAAAAATTCTTTTTAAATCATTTGTAAAAATAGAGTTTAGTTATGTTTTCACAATAAATATGTTCAGTACAGCTGAAAACTGCATGGAAAAGTGAATTATCTTATAAAAACAGGAGTTTTTCTCTTGTAAGTAATTATTTACGTCCCTCCAATAGTTCTAGATAGTTGATTTTTAACATAAATGCTCTTGTTTTGATAGTGATAACTTGTTAAGATTTACGAAAATGGTAAAATCTTTAAGTGAATTTGAGTATTTTTACTGTATTTTTGAAAAAAAAGACACTTTACTTCAAAAATTAAAAGATCAAAAGTTACAGATTATGCAGCTTTAAAGCTGCATAATCTGTAGCTTTTGATATTTCCATTTCAAAAATAATGTTTCTATTTTTCAAGAACACAGTAAAAATACTAAAATTCAGGTATAAATTTTACCTTTTTCGTAATAATCAACAAGTTATTAGTGCCAAAACAACAGCATTTATGTTAAAAATTAACTGTCTAGAATTATTGGAGGGACGCAAATAATTACAAACAAGAGAAAATACACCTGTTTTTATAAGAAAATTCACTTTTTCATGCAGTTTTCAGCTGTAGAAATTAGATTTATTGTGACAACATAACTTTATTCTACTTTTGCAAATGATTTAAAAAGAAAATATTTTTTTTCAAAAAATGTTCATAGTTACAGATTATGCAGCTTTAAGGTAACCAGCTCTCTCTTCCTCAGAGAGATGATTGCCAAATTAGTAAGGATACAAGGAACTACATCACAAAACCATTACCAAGCACAAACACCCCACACGAAGGTAGACTGGCTCCAGTCCTTAAAACAATATTTCAGCAATGTGTCATTTCATATACTTGTAGCCAGTCTAACTCTGATGGCTCTGTTTTAAAACAGAGCCATCAGAGGTGGACTGGCTACAAGTATATGATATGCCACATTGATGAAAATTGTTTTAAGGACTGGAGCCAGTCTAACACGAAGGCAGCAACAATGATCCAACAATAACATAATCGCCCCCTTAGAACTTTACTGATCCCGGTCTCTTATGTCATTTTTCTAGTAAAACTGATATTCTCTCTAAGATAGCAATTTTTAAACTTTACTTGGAGTAGTTCTAGGCACCGTCAAACAAAAACAAACAACCGAATTCTTCTCAATACATTTTTTTCAGTAAAAAGCTTTATCTGTTTGACATGTAGTTTTATTTTTCTTAAGACAAATAATATATTTTTAATAAATTAACTTATCATATGACGTCGCGTCTGGGAGTGAAATAACGCCATGCAATAAAATCGATAAACCACTGGTGGTTTATAGATTTACGGGAAGCGTTATGACGTCCATAACAACGTTGCGTACATAATGACATTATAACGTTTTTACGCCAGAAATGAGATTTCAAAGTATTTGTCATATGATAAATAGAATCTAACATTCGTGCTCTTGAATTATTGAATTTATTAATTCGTTGCGAAAAATAGATAAAATGCTCGGCAAGCCTCGCATTTTATCTCTTTTCCCCTTTTCGTTTAATAAATTCAATGAAACATGAGCACTCATGTAAGATCCTCTTTATCTAAAGGGTATCTAGCACCAAGTTTGTCTACATATGATTTCTCTACTCTCTATACTACATTGAAAAACTAACTGAACTATACTGAGTCGAACTTATATAACGCATCTTTGTTTGCGTTTGGTCATTTTATGCCCAAGCGAAAGCACTATGCAAATGCAAATTCTTTCCCCTAATCAAAATTTAATTCATTCAGACATCTATTGATCTAACCGTATTTAAGTTTTAACCATATGCACTAAGTGATTAAGGAACAGCACATTTTATTTATGGCGGATGGTTGAAAAACTTGAAATGCATTGAAATGTTCCAGTACTTGAATTGTGACATGCATCTCGGCATCGTAAAATTTAGTTCATTTTGAAAAAAAACCCCGATAGAATGTTTTTCTATAATTTAGCCGAGCATCAAGCCCGCTTATTCACCGAATAAATAACTATTCAAACAGAATGCCACGTGCGTTTGTTTTCAGGAAGTTGGAAACATTATAAAAGGGGACAAGAAGCCATGCCTTTGTACATTTCATATATTTATGCTCCAAGGTATTTCTAAGCATCAAACGTCAGACATTGCCATAATATTTTGCATAATTTCCTCGCTTTCAGTAATCTACGCAATAAGTTGTATGGACTTTATGGCAAAAAACGCAAAAACCTCAATTTAGTACTGAATTTTATAATGCATATTCTTAGCCAAAGGGGCGGTGGGGGGGGTAAATATATTTTACCAGCCAGATCTTTGCCCTGCATTCTGTTGTTGTTAAAACACGCACAAATATTTAGCTCACATGGAGCTAAAGACTGTTCTTCCACGTTTATTTTCAGCAGCCTTTTTGCACCATGCTCTAGGATAGATTAACCTCCCCTTATGTCCCTACCATGTTCTTATGAACTTCTTCCAGGGGGTGGGGATAACCCGTTGATGCATGGGTATCGAATAACCGAAGGGAGCATTTGATTTTGAACTACTCTGAGTAAGTAACTTCAAGTATTTTTTGGCAAACATAACATAACATAACATACTTTTATTAGGCAAAGAGATGTAATTCGTAGAGTCTATTTAAGACCTTACGTGATACCACTCCCTAGGGGCTTTGTCAGGCAGATAAAAGGCCAATCGTTTTGAGGTGATTATGAGCTCATTGTAAGGGGTAATAAAGAGGTCCAATGAAGGATTTAGGTATTTTCTGATAAAATATTGATATTTATCTTAATGAAAAAAAAATGTTTTATACAAGTAAGCCTCTTCAGTCCAGTGAGATATCGAAATTTATTTAATCTGTTCCTTATCAGTTAATCCACACACCAAGATATAGGGACATAAAGCGGTTTATCAGTCACCACTAATATTAACTGAATTGTTTCAACATGACCTAATAAACGTTTCCTATCTCACGGCATGTTACCTTTATCAGGTCATGATGACGTTGCACTTTTTGAATGACATCGCTTATGACGCTGAATCAACACAAACACCAAAAATACGTCATGATAGCTAGTTTAAAGAGTGTTCAACAATGGGTAAACTGATAAATAGAATACCAGGTTCGCGTCTTTTGATATCGAGTTTACAAGGCTCGGCTTTAAGAACGCTTGTTGAATCGCTCGGCAAGCCTCGCGATGTCAACAAGCGTTCTCAAAGCCTTGCCTGGTAAACTTGATATCAAAAGACACTCACCTAGTATTCTCTATATATTGGACCACTGGCTTATCAATCGCCCCTCATACATATGTGTGTAATCTTCACGGGCTTAGTTATACAAGGGCCTAAAAGTTATGCATGTCCTTAGTTACATATTGATATTTCAACATGGTATTTTAAATATTAAATAAATTGCAAGGATCGGTGCAGTATATATAATAGCCAATGATGTCATTGTGATCTTCGAGCAGATAACATGAAACCAATTTGAGTGTTTGTCGGACCCACCAGGGTTTACGTTTGGATTTCGTTTGCTCTGGTATTCGGTTTTATTTACTGTTGAGTCCTTGTCTTTGCTTTATCTCCTTTTTTATATCTTGATTTATATGTTCTAGGAGATGATGCATCGATAAGTTAGGGGTCTTTCATGCAAACCAAACATTTATGTGTCTTCATCCACATCTGAACTAAGGGTGAGGCTGGTGCACCGGTAAACCAGTTTAAGCCCTCCAGTAAAATATTTTACTGACCGTTCCAAGACGGTACTTCTTCTGTGGATCTTTTATGTGTTTTTGTCTCGTGTTTGCTATGTCTTTGTGCGCGTCTGTTTATATGTGCATTGGGGCCACCTGCTGGGAAAGGGCTGACCTCTTGGCTCTCGTTTGTGGTGTCTAACTATGAGTTTGTCACTTTTCCATTGGTATCCTGGGTCAGGTGTGGTACTTGATTGTATCGATTCCTGATCTTTGCATCCTTACTTACTTTAATAAGTTTCGTATCCTAAGAAACCAATACATAACTAACAGCATCCTTAAGGAGGCATTGTAATTTTTGACCCTGGTTAGCCAATAAAATAGCTCAATGCCTCGAATTTGAAGAATATAACCATCATGCAAATATAAACAAAGTATGGTATAGTGACATGTATTTTAATACTGAGTGATTGGGAGTTTGAGATGTTTAAAAGAGGAATATGGGAATAATACTTGGTAGTGTAAACTTCAAAATACTTTTCATTATTCAGTAACATAATATTATGTTGTTTGTACATATTGGCATTGCCTCATATCGTATTTGTTTTTTCAATTGAGTGTTTCACCATAAGCTTGTTTTAACAAGTTCTAATCTACTTGCATTGTTTCAGTGAAGAAATGAATAAGTTTTCATGTAGCTTGTCATCCACCAAAGTCTGCTTATTTTATGGTTTTGGCAGCTTAACTTGAGAAATTTCAATGGAATATATTGCTATTGGTGTTAATGCAAACGCACAAGTCCATAGACAGCTTGGCCTTTAGATGCACCAAGTCAGATCCCCAATGTATAAGTAAACAATGGTTGTGCATATGACGGCTGAACACGAGAATGGCAAAGAACCTATTCCTGCTTTGAGACTCTGCCAGTCTTCTATTATACGCCTCGTTCTGTGCCTTTGCCTTAAGCTTATTGCACTATTTGACTTCCCCCAGTTGCTAAATATAGCATTTTTTCTTCATAGTCAACAGAAGCTTAACAGACGTCCTATCGCATCACAGTTTGGCATCCACGTTTCTCTATTATCAAAAACTTATGAGAAATACCTGGCTGGCATTCAGCGCTTTATAAAATTGCAAAAAACATAAATGCACCGAGCATCCTTTAGAGGCCGCGTCATGGAGGGTGAGGAAGTACGTTTTCGCTCCGTTGCCTGTCAATAATCTCCGTTTCGCGCAATTATTCTACGTTTCGCAGAATTATTAAATCTTTTGTCCGCCTCACTAAGTCGCATTCAGGAGAAATGGTTGTATACAAAAGATATACATTGAGCTTAAGAATCTGACACGTTCAGAAAATGAGAAGGATTCTGCGCTACTGAATAACAATACTGGTGTTAAAGCTGGATATAACGCAACTTGTGATGTCTCAACAATGGGGATGAAAGAACATTTTGAGGTGTATTGAAGTATAAACGGCTCATTTCTATAGAGCCAGCGAGAGTATTTGATCCTTATTCAGCCTCCGACTGAGTTTCAATAGTTTTGAATGATTTTCAATTTTCGTCCGAACAATACAGAAATCAGCCTGAATAGGGCGACTGTTGATTTCATTACGCAGGAGTACAATGAGCTATGAATGGAAGTCGATTCTTTCTGAAAGGCTTGTATTTGTATAAGGAATCTCATTATGTCACATACAATAGGCCCTCTTTCTAGCGTTTTTCTTCTGAATTAAGAGGAGCATTGTTAACATGTGATTTGACGGCCTCCGTCATTTCGACAACCGCAAACACAGATGCATACAAGGAGGGGTTTAAGTTCGCTTAATAGCAGTGCCAGAATTTCGATGAATAAATTGTCGTTTCTGATATTGAGTATAACTATTAAGCTGGCAAATTATATGGGCCACTCACTCATAAGAGTTTTGACTTGTCACTTATGTGTAAGGTCATGCTTTAACCACGCACCCACATCTATCTAGTTGGAGCTGCTAACATCTTATCAAAAGATATAGAGTATACAAATATCTGTTTTAGTTGCTGACACCTAATTAAAAGATATAACCGTCACTAAATTGTGTGTTCACGTTTTATCAAAAAGATATGAGCCGCGATCTGTGAAAAACAGTCGTAATGACATTTAGGACCTTTTTAGGTAAAAATCATTTGAAAAACACCAAAAATTAAGAAATTTAAAATCATGTTTATAAATTGCCCTTAAAACCTATTCAGGTGGAAAGTAGAATAAAACTGGCAATTATTTCTGATCAAACTGCTTCGTTTCCATGATATATGTTTCCATGGCAGCAACTTTACCTTAGCAACTGTCAGAGTCAGTCGTTTTTAGAGCATGCAACTCTGGGCAAAATGTCAACTTTTCTGCGAATGCCCTTGCACACATGCTACTGATAATAAAAAAAGTATGTAAGCGAGAATTAGCATGTTTTCCAAGCACCCAACAAACCGGCAAATCAGAAAGTTAACTTTGATGTCATTAGAAACGCCATGGCGTTAAGAGGTTGCGTGTCAAAGCTTAGAAAATGTATAGTTCAAAAAACCATATTTCCATGAATGATGGAGATGACTCCGTAAAATCTGAAAGATATCTTCTTAACACTTCGTTGCTTTACGTCCAAGTCAACAGCTATGGTCATATAACACGTCGTAGTTATATGTGTGCAATTAACTAAATTTTGACGACTTCGTCATTAAGGCTGTTTTTCACAGAGTGCGGCTCATATATATTTCATAAAATGTGATTAACACTGCGGACATCTACGAGTACATGCAATTAAAATGATATAAAGTATTTAAGTATCGATTTATGTTGCTGACACCTATTTAAAAAGATATAGAGAATACAAATATCTGTTTTAGTTGCTGACACCTAATTAAAAGATATAATGGTCACTAAAACGTGTGTTCACGACTTATCAAAGAGATATGTATATCTCATACAATGCGTTTAATGCTGCTGACAACTACAAGTGCATGTAATTTAAATGATATAAAGTATTAAAGTATCGATTTACGTTGCTGACAACTAATTAAATGGATATTTTCTTCAAAGAATTGTGTTCACGACGCCAACGATTTATCAAAAAGATATAAATATTATAAAACTGACAACTACTGTCAAGCCAGCCAAGAGTGACAGTGACGTCATGTTTTGTTTACAAAGTTATCAGGGACTTATAATCGATAGATCGCTTGTGTATTAATCCTATCCCCAGGATAGGATTAATACACAAGTGATCTATCCATTCGCGTTAGCTCAAGTGGAGTGTACAAGTTAATCTTTTATTTAACAATTGTGAACAAAATATTACGTCACTGTCACTCTTGGTTGGCACGACAGTAAATAACACGATATGGACAATAAACACATGTGTCCAACCTTTGCTTAACTAGAACGATATATATCATTTACACAGCGTCAAGAGTTCAGCACCATCCAAACATTATTTCAGAGACGGTTTTCAAATTCGATTTTTTTCAAAAGAACAATCAATTTGTAATAAATTGTTACCCAAGTATTTCCATGGTCTGTCAAACCTATCAGAATGCCATTTGACACATCTGCTAAAGATCTACGGTGCCCTGTATGCACCAATCATAACTGACCCTAAAATGTTTCCATTGAATTCGTATTGACGCGAACATAAATTAGACCCATTTTTCAGACTAGTGCCAAAATGGTTCTGTCGAACTCAAGGTTTCTTGCCAGTTTTAAGGATAGTAAATCACATTTTTATAAGTTTGCATTTTCACTATATAACATGCCATTCTTTTCACCTCCATATATGTTGTTCTATAAGAGATATTTATCTGACATGTACAGACAGAACATGTTTTTGGTTTTGTAATGATATGACACATACAAATTTAGTCTGGTAGCGGATGAAAATGCCACAATGGGTAAGAGTTTATAGACATGTTAGGGGTAAGTTTGCATTTGCCTTGCCTGTGCGTTAACCTTGATGATAATCGAATCAAAATGTGCTGTATATTGTCACCACTTTATCTAATTTCATAAATGTAACACGTATAAATTCATGTTTGGAACGCTTTATTGTTTTTCATGGAAAATATTTAGGCGACGCTTAACTTTTGACACCGTGTATATAAAGGCTATGGAATGTAGCATTGAGGATGTGGGTCCTACCAAGTTTGTTCAAATTATATTTTTGGGTTAATTTGATATCGAATGCATTGACATGTATGTAAAAAATCTTGTAAAGATGGTAGTTTGAAAGCTGTTCAGGAGCTTACATGAGTACTCGTGTATTAGTGAATTTATAAGTAAGTAATGCATTATTGAAGTTATTAAGGTCCTGGAATCAATGTGCAATATTTAATATATATATTTAGTTTTAGGTTATAATTGAAGCACAAAATTATAGTTTTCACTTAAACGTAATCCTAACCACAGCCACCCAAAGTTTAGACAGATTGAATAGGAGACTGTCCGGGGTCCCTCCGTATAGAGCATCTATTGATGAAGATAATATAAACGCCAATTAATGGTCTAGGTCACCAAAATTCAAAATGGTTATTAGCTCATGTAAGGAAAAACGCATATTTTTTCTCTCCAGGACTGAAGGGCAAATGACCTTGGCTCTTCGCTTACAGCATTACTGAAGTGGTCCATTCAAAGTCCATTGAAATGCTGACCCTAGGTTTAACTGTGCCATCGTTACGACAAGGTCAACTTTGATTCATACTATATATGCATTGATAAAGTATCAAAAAGTTGATTTTTTAAACGACCAAAGCTAAAGTTATTATTCTTACAAGATATGTTTAATATAACGAGACTAGGGCTATAATAAGTAAACCAGATGACCTTAAGGCTCTGAAGCGCTCACGTGGCACTGAGTCACAACAATGTAGATGACCTTGGTATAAGGCTTTATCATGTCAAGATTATAACATGACTTAAACACATTTTGGTTATGTGACACGGACAATATTAAAGTTGTCTCATGCAAAACATGCTTCATATGACTTTCAACTTTAATTGACACTCTGATGTCTGAGAAAAATATGTTTGCAATCTAATAATAGCTTTTCTGGCTAAAAGATCAAAGGTCAATCATGTCCTTATTTGGTTGCCTATAGTAATTGTTGTATTAGGTTTAATATATGTAAGCCTTATGACTTTGGTCAAAACACTTATCGAAAGATAATCTTTTTAAATGGTTCCCCAAATAAATATATTCATAAACATGTTGGTACATCAAGATCAACGTTAGTTCACTAGTCAAACATACATCGTAAAGCTCACATCCACAATACTACATACCAAAGCCTATAGCTGTTGATCCTTTTGTTCCAGTGAAGATTTTTGAAGAGTTTTATCATATATGGACTTGGCAACCATTTTAGTCACGTGACCTAGGCCAAATAATTAATTTACATTGTCTCATCTAATAGATATTCCAAAATGAACATTGTGGCTAATGAGAAAATGTGTTTTCACTTATTGATGGCAGTTGCATATCAGCGACCTTCGCTGAAAGGTCAATCTTGACCGAGGCACTTATTTATAGTAATTGTCTCGTTAGATTAAACATATCTCGTATAATTATAACATGTATATTTATGTGGGAAAACCCTTAAAATATGCTTTTTCGATAACTGCTAGGGCCAAAGTCATAATGCGTATTTATATATTAAACCTAATAAAACAATGACTATAGGCAACCAAATACAAACATAATTGACATTTGACCTTTAAGCCAGAATAACCATCCATATTTTATTCAGAAATTAGAGTGTCAAATGAAGTCGAATTCAAATGCGACGACTTGATATGATTATAAAGAGTCCATTTACCAGGACCAAACTTTTTTTCTATACCATGTTAGGTTAAAACTAATCAAAAATTACTCCTTTGGAACTAATTGGCCAATCACCTTTGGTCTAGGCATGTTACAATTGGGTAATTGCAAAGTTTGTTGAAACGATAATCCTAGTTTGATATTGACATGGTAAAACCTTAAACCGATGTCATCTACATTGTTGTGTGTCATGTGAGCGTTTCAGGACCTTACCACACTGGTAAATGTATACGTCGATTTGCTGGTATTTACGCGTATTGCCGGTACTTCATCGACCGGAAGTGGTAGATATTGGTGTTAATTATATATAGAAAAACATGCCATATGCCTAAAGGACTATAAAATTGGATCATTTTTAAGTATTCGGCATGCACATGGCGATTTATGTAAGCATTTAGGAATAGATTCGAGTACCGATCATCCAGATCGGTACTCGAATCTATTCCTAAATGCTTACATAAATCGCCATGTGCATGCCGAATACTTAAAAATGATCTAATTCTATAGTCCTTTAGGCATACGGTATGTTTTTCTTTATAGTATTAACGCTAATATAGACCACTTCCGGTCTATGAAGTACCGGCAATACGCGTAAATACCACCAAATCGACGTATACATTTACCAGTGTGTTATGGTTCTCTGGTTTACTAATCATAGTCTTAGTCTCATCATATTAACATATCTTATAAGAATAATGAATTTGGCTTTGATTGTTAAAAAATCATCGTTTTGCTACTTTTTCAATACAAATGCAGTAGGAATCAAACTTGACCTTGTCGTAACGAAGGCAAAGTTAATCTACGATCTACATTTTAACACAGTTTGAATGGACCACTTCAGTAATGCTATAAGTGAAGACCCAAGGTCATTGGCCCTTCATTTCTGGAGAAAAAAATAAGCGTTTTTCCTTACATGGGCTGATTGCTATTTTGGTCATGCGGCCAAAAAAGTAAGTTTCCCGACATGATTGTCTTGGAAATTGTTGACTGGATCGTATAGCATCAACACAAACAAACATGCACGAACAAGGGTCACAACAGCAAGAAAGCAATCAATAAGAAAATCAAATAGTATAGTCATTTTCTCTGAATATTTACTACATTAGAAAAGACAGACCTGAAACCTGGTCTAAATGCAAAAAAACTTGATCGTTCCAAGGCGGTGCTTCTTTTGTGGACCATTTATGTCATTTCTGTCTTGTGTTGTTATGCTTTCATGTACGTTTATTTGCTGTTGCCTTGTGGTCACCTGCTGGGAAAGGGCTGACCTCTTGGCTCTCGTTTGTGATGTCTAATTGTGAGTCAGGTGTGGTGCTTGATTGTATCGATTCCTGATCTTTGCCCCCTTTTTTACTTAAACAATGATGACTACAAAACCAAAGAACCAATACCAGCAACAGAACCCCCTTCTTTGAAATACAATGTTAAGTACTATCAAAAGTAAGTAATGGTGCAAAGATCAGGAATCGATACAATCAAGTACCACACCTGACCCAGGATACCAATGGGAAAGTGACAAACTCACCGAAGACGCCACAAACGAGAGCCAAGAGGTCAGCCCTTTCCCAGCAGGTGACCACAAAGCACATATAAACAGACGCGCACAAAACATAGCAAACACAAGACAGAACAAAAACATAAAAGATCCACAAAAGAAGTACCGCCTTGGAACGGTCAGTAAAATATTTTACTGGAGGGCTTAAACCGGTTTAACGGCGCCAACCTCACCCTTAATTCAGATGTGGATCAAGACACATAGATATTTGGTTTGTCACAAGCTGATAAATTACAAAAAAAATATATGCAATACAACCGATGTACCCCAAATTTAGGAGTATTACATGTACGTGATGTAAAACATAAAATCAACAAAAACAATAACCTTTTTTCCTTCAATAAGAGACATTTTCTTAAGATGCTAGACAATGTTTTTCTCTTTAGCGCGGTAATCATCACCATTATCAAATAGCTTTAAATGGCCAACACAATGGCAGAACAATACGTTTGGGAGTTTTGGTACATATTAGAAGGCAGGCAAACATCACTCTATTGTTATAACCGGGTAAACAAAGCTTCCCCTATTATTTGATATATCCGTTTTCACCATTCAGCATCAATAGTCTATTGTAACTTTAGTAATTAACACCACTTTGCATTGTTTGCGCACAATAGAATAGAAACAGTGATTTGTTTTATCTGAAAATCGACACCTGCCTTAGAATGTCATGAAATTTACACCGCTTGTTTACATACAGTTGCCGGAATAAAACCTATGGCTTCTATTGTGTAAGAAGGTCATAAAAGGAAAACAGATCGCGAAGATTGCTTCTGGGCCAATGGCCTAGAACATCACATAACTGCTGCCCTGCTGAATCTGGGTACTTGTATGATGGTATCCTCTTTTGAAAACAGAGTGGGTCCAGATCAGCTGGCTTCTAAAAGCCAGCTGATCAGGATCCAGACTGTTTTACATGTAGACTGTTAACATATGGTTAATTTTGAATTCGATTGTGAAACTGAATTGGATGCACGTCAGGAATGGGTTCAGCATATACTCTATTTAGCGAGACAATGGGTAACAATGAGATGGAAAAAAATATTACTCGACTTTTCGCTTACTGTAAAGGCGGCAACTTTAATTTTCATATCTGGGTGTGGTTCGGCTATTTCATCTGCTAAGGAAGAGAAATCAGGTTTTATTCATAATTTGGTAAAGAATTAATAAGCTATTTGAGCCGCGCAAACGTGCGTGCATTTCATTAAAATCCTTACCGTATACAGACTGAACTCACATTTATTAACCCTTAAAGCGCATAATCACAAAATGTGTGTTTTTGTCGTCCACTAAATTATTTGAAGCCTCATAGATAAAACAGTGTGAACCCAGATCCGACTGCTCCTGTAGGAGCAGTCTGATCTGGGTCCACAATGTTTGCCTCCCTGCTTATGTTAAATAGACATTTTCAGATGCAGTTATTTTGCTGGCGTTTTAAGGACTAAATAATGACTGAGGTGGTGGCACAAGATGATACAGTTACTTTTGAAAAAAACACGCCTCCTTTTCAGCTTTTACCTATGCCTAAGGTTGACTAGTCCTAATTACGCATTCATGAGGCGCCGCCTTTACAGTAAGCGAAAAGCCAAGTAATACCTTGTCATGATCTGGTTTTCTTTTCGACAAACCGAATGACCTTTTACTAAATTGAAATGATAAGAGTTGGATTATGACATTATTTTAAAGATTTTTTTTTCAGTAAATGACAGAACACGCATTGCCACGAGCAATCTATCTACAATAAAGCAAGTTTGATCTCTTCTTCATCAAGATGACTGCAAAACTAGTAAGAATGATCAGGAAATTCCACAAACACACACTGCATACCAACCCAAGGCAGCCACAGAACACTAAAAGTAGCTAGACATCAGGAAAACAATTGAAATAAAGCAACCAGATCTCTCTTCGTTATCAAAATGACTGCAAAACTAGTAGTATGATCAGGAAATTCCACAACCACAGACTGCAGACCAACCCACGGCAGTAAACAGAACACTAAAAGTAACAAGACATTGATCAGGAAGGCAATTAAAATAAAGCAACACACTCTCTCTTCTTCATCAAGATGACTGCAAAACTAGTAAGTACGATCAGGAAATTCCACAACCCCACACTGCAGACCAACCCACGACAGCCACAGAACACTAAACGTAACAATACATCAGGAAGAAAATTAAAATAAAGCAACCAGCTCTCTCTTCCCCATCAAGATGACTGCAAAACAAGTAAGTATGATTAGGAAATTCCACAAACACACACTGCAGACCAACCCACGACAGCCACAGAACACTAAAATTAACAAGACATCAGGAAGACAATTAAAATAAAAAAAACCCAGCTCTCTCTTCTCCATCAAGATGACTGCAAAACTAGTAGTATGATCAGGAAATTCCACAACCACACACTGCAGACCAACCCACGGCAGTAAACAGAACATTAAAAGTAACAAGACATTGATCAGGAAGACAATTAAAATAAAGCAACTCTCTCTTCTCCATCAAGATGACTGCAAAACTAGTAAGTATGATCAGGAAATTCCACAAACACACACTGCAGACCAACCCAAGGCAGCCACAGAACACTAAAAGTAGCTAGACATCAGGAAAACAATTGAAATAAAGCAACCAGATCTCTCTTCGTTATCAAGATGACTGCAAAACTAGTAGTATGATCAGGAAATTCCACAACCACACACTGCAGACCAACCCACGGCAGTAAACAGAACACTAAAAGTAACAATACATCAGGAAGACAATTAAAATAAAGAAACAGGCTCTCTCTTCTCCATCAAGATGACTGCAAAACTAGTAAGTATGATCAGAAAATTCCACAACCCCACACTGCAGACCAACCCATGACAGCCACAGAACACTGAAAGTAACAATACATTAGAAAGACAATTAAAATAAAGAAACCAGCTCTCTCTTCTCCATCAAGATGACTGCAAAACTAGTTAGTATGATCAGGAAATTCCACAAACACACACTGCAGACCAACCCAAGGCAGCCACAGAACACTAAAAGTAGCTAGACATCAGGAAAACAATTGAAATAAAGCAACCAGATCTCTCTTCGTTATCAAGATGACTGCAAAACTAGTAGTATGGTCAGGAAATTCCACAACCACACACTGCAGACCAACCCACGGCAGCCACAGAACACTAAAATTAACAAGACATCAGGAAGACAATTAAAAAAAACAAACCCAGCTCTCTCTTCTCCATCAAGATGACTGCAAAACTAGTAAGTATGATCAGAAAATTCCACAACCCCACACTGCATACTAACCCACGACAGCCACAGAGCACTGAAAGTAACAATACATCAGGAAGACAATTAAAATAAAGAAACCAGCTCTCTCTTCTCCATCAAGATGACTGCAAAGCTAGTAAGTATGATCAGAAAATTCCACAACCCCACACTGCAGACCAACCCACGACAGCCACAGAACACTGAAAGTAACAATACATCAGGAAGACAATTAAGATAAAGAAACCAGCTCTCTCTTCTCCATCAAGATGACTGCAAAACTAGTAAGTACGATCAGGAAATTCCACAACCCCACACTGCAGACCAACCCACGACAGCCACAGAACACTAAAAGTAGCTAGACATCAGGAAAACAATTGAAATAAAGCAACCAGATCTCTCTTCGTTATCAAGATGACTGCAAAACTAGTAGTATGATCAGGAAATTCCACAACCACACACTGCAGACCAACCCACGGCAGTAAACAGAACACTAAAAGTAACAAGACATTGATCAGGAAGACAATTAAAATAAAGCAACACACTCTCTTTTCTCCATCAAGATGACTGCAAAACTAGAACACAAGGTACTGAAAGGTACTGAATAAAAAAAAACAAGCATGAACTCTTGGCTCTCTTATGGTTGATGGGTTTTTTGTGTTTTTGTCACTTGTTCATATGATGTATGGGGTCATGTGTGGCACTTTATTGTATCGATTCCTGATCTTTGCCTTCTTATTTATTTGAACTAAAGTTCACACTTTAGTGCACCTTCTGAATACTGGATATGCACAGCACTGCTAAAGAATAATAGTAATTACAACCACGTAACTACCAATTTAGCAATGAATTCAAATAAAACATCTCATTATATGATGTCAGAAGCATAAGATGGACTGTTTATTAATGTCATCCAGTTACATAACAAACTACACAAAAACTTGTTTATATCTACATGCTCATTTCATTTCACTGAAACAACGAAAGTGGTTGGGAATTTGTTTTAAAAAAAGCTTATGGAGTAAAACTCATTTATTGAAAGACATATGTTGTAGGTACACATCGGAATGGCCTACATGCCTATATTAGGCAATTCCGATATGTACCTACAACATATGTTACTGTACAACATATGTTACTGAGAATAAGTAAAACTATTTAGAAATTTAACTTAACGAGTACCATGTCCAATGTCTTTGCCTATTGTAAACTTCCCAAACTGCCAATCAGTAATAAAATACTTGTCGCACTACTGAAAATTGTTTGTATTTCGATGACAGCTATATCTCCAAAGAGTTCATAAACTACCTCTTTGCCAACCTGGTAGTCGCGTGGTTGTAATTGTGTACCTAATGTGCGTACCACGTTCACAGAGGGTGCCAAGCCCTGGGGGTTACTCTGTTATTTTCATATATACGTATATTAGGGTCCAAAATTTTGAATTCAATATTTTTTGCTTTTTTAGAAAAATGAATATTTTTAGGGCATAAAGATTTTGTGGATATTTTTTGGGTTCGTCGCAAAAGTGGTCTATTTTGGGGTCATTTCTATCCAGGCTCTTTTCTTAAAGTCAAGGTACAGAATGGGCATATTTTTTGGGTTGCTAAAATTTCAAATATTTTTTTGGTATGCCCGATATTCCTGATATTTGTTGGGGGGTAAACAGTAGATGCTTGGTCCAAGCCTACGTAGCAGGAAAAATGAGAGTACTCCCACCCCCCTGGGATGCCAACTTTAGTTCTGACTCCGCTGAACATGTGTATACACTCACTTTCGTTTCAGAGATGCACATTGTCTGCGCATGTGCGATACTAAAGGATCGACCTGTCTGCTATGGGACATTGCGACTGAAAAATCGGGTTGTGCTGTTACGCGGTGCGCATTACTCAAAACACCTACGTTAAAAAGTAACAAGCGTTAAATGCCTATAAATAATCCTTCATTGGAGATATCTAGTCATATTGGGTAGCCAAATCATAACAGTGATAGGTATTACGGTATTCAGCCATAGATTGATCATATTGTTTGCACTAAAACATTTTTGAAAACATTCTCCACATGGCATTTTCATTGAAACCGTTTCAGTGACACGTGATGACGCGCTTGATAAACAATATTGAATCAGCCAATCGAGCGAATCACATGACTCTGTGACGCATTTGGTAAACAAATATGTCACATGTACCCACAGTGCTCAAATCAGACAGGTCAGTATTTGATAAAATGCTTCCGGTCGATGACAATGCAGAGATGCATAATCGGTGAACTGATATATGACTCTTTATGTGGTACCACATGCCTTTCATTAAGTACCCAATGCACTTGCCTGCACAGTATGTAAACTGAAATAAACATCCTGTATCCGTTCCTCCTAGCTCTCGCCTTATAAACATGAACATCAACACTCGTGCGTAACCAGTAGTTGGAAAAATCCGTGTATTTAGGTAGATGTACATGTTTCGATTTATATTGTTAGCGATGCAGACAGTACACATTCGAACAAGGCAAGAAATGCCCTTTTATCTATTTTATTCCGTTTTATTCCATGATTTTAACGGTTTCCTCCTTTGCATTTGCTTTCTTTAAAACGACTTGCTCACAAACAGAGCCGTTCTGTGCCGAAAAGGAGCTTAAATGACAGTTTGCATGGTTTTAGTGGATTTGGCAATCACATGTGTACATGATTACATGGCTGTAACTGTAAAAGTTTCTAAAATCTATGGAAAAATGAATTTTAATAGGTGGACCCTCGCAATTACAGCTGTACCAACAACTCTCACTCTCACGATATCCAACAACTTGTTACGCACGAGTGCTGTAATTTATATTTATAAGGTGAGAGCTAGGAGGAACGGGTACAGGATATTTATTTCAGTTTACATACTGTGGCCTATAATCGTTCATCGTTCATCAAAATTTATAATTACAACGATCAGTGTAGTAAGTTATATAGATAGTTTGTAAAATCTTAATGTTTAAGATATTTAAATTGATCAACAGAAAACTTGAGTGTCAGCTTTTACAAACATTGTATTCTTAATACCAAGTAATTTGTACAATGATATGGGTAAAATGTGAAAATGACCAGGAGACACTACAATCACACACTACAGAACAACCCTTGGCACCGCGAGGTAGAGCCACAGAACCCTAACAGTCACAAGACATCCAGGAAAAAAATATGATCAAGATGATTACAAAACTAGAAAGGACACTATATACAAAGTAGTGCATTACAAAACCAAACACACAAAACACACACAATGGGCGCAATCAACAACAACAGAAACACTGCCTTAGAAAGGTCAGCAGTCTACGCCATTGGCGGGGGGAGCTTAAATGCACTTTACTGGTACCTAATCTTCGCCCTAGGTTTTATTGTTACTAACACACTCCAGTTGGTGTAATAAGTTTGTACAGTGCGAGTAGACATGTTTGTTAGATAAAATATAAAAAACAGGGGTTGGCATTTAGGGAGACACGTGGATCACCTGGCAGACAGCACTGCTAAACTGTGCCGGGAAGGGAATGGTCGGTATGTTGGCAGGGAGGGCGTTCCACTGAATAATATTCCTGAGGAAGAATATGAACCTGTAATAGTCTTTGAGAGTTTGGATCTGTATGTAGGCCAAAGAGTGGATATATCTTGATGCTCTGGTGTTACGAACAAGGTAAAGCGATGCTGGGATAGCTACAAGGTCGTATGTGACCTTGCACATCATCATGAGTCGGCTATCAATGCGACGTTGATCTAAAGGGCGCCAATTTAGGCCCTTCAGCATAGCAGTGACACTATGAGGTGTATTAGCCCACCTTGCAGACCTTCTTTTGACTGCTTTCACTTCATTTTTTATATCCGTAGTGGTGTGGGGTACCAAATTGTTGAAGTATACTCCAATTAAGGCCTGACAACAGTTTTGTATGCAACATATCTCAGGTACTTTTTATGGACCCGAATGTTACTTTTAAGGAAGCCATGAGTTTGGTATGCCTTTTTGTAGTGATGTCGATATGTTTGGTCTATGAGAGGTCGTCCACAACTGTGCCTCCAGGGTTGTTTTGCTGCGGAAACACTCTCCAGTTCTACATTGTGTAAAATGCACTAAGTATTAAAGGGCTTTACTTTTTTGTGATTTGAAGGACCTGACACTTAGAAGCGTTAAATTGCATACCTAACATATTTTCCCACTGTTCCAGGCATACTAGTTTGGTTTGTAGGACCTTGCTTTCTGTTGTTGAGCTGATTGCGAGGTATAAGGCAGTGTCATCTGCAAAAAGTCTAACTTTAGATTTGACCTGCTGAGGCAGTTCATTTATATATGCAAGAAAGAAAATTGGACCGAGAATTCAGCTCTGCGGGACACCAGAGGAGACTGAGATTTTATTTTAGTTAATACCATTTATTATAGACTTATATCAGTCGTAGATGTTGTTATTACTCCTATGAATCCATACCAACCAATACCATTCCACATCTTATCTTTTGCCGTATTTCAGTCCAGAATTTTAATTTATGCTGGCTCAAACATCTACGTCTTATGAAATTTATCATACTGTTAACCAAACGGGGCATAAACAGAGTTCTTACATAAGCAATGGTAGAGTTCATATTTTAGTCTGATGAGATAGCAGAAGAAGAAAAGGTCTTTGAGAGGAAGGATAGATTTAGTTTAAAAAAACATCAATATTAATAATATAAAAAACATCTATATGAATAAAATCATATCTCATCGGACTTTATAAGTCTACATTTATTACAACAGCCCGTTTTCTATAATCCATTTTAGAGTGTCTCATCTGATGCCATATGGTGGAAGTTTAGGAGGAGTTTTTTCGTGGGTAACTTTATCGGAAGCTTTGCCAAAGTCCAAAAAAATAAGGTCAGTCCATTTGCCCATCTACATATTTTAGCTTGTTCATCAATTAACATTAGAAGCTGCGCCTAGCAGGATCTCTTCTCTCAGACACCATGTTGCATTTCATAAAATATGATCAGTTCAGTAAGTGTTTAACCAGGATAGAGGCACCAATATGCTCCAAAATTTTACACAGTACACCAGTCAGTGAGATTGGCCTGGATGGGTCAGATTTATCGCCTTTTTCAAAAATAAGGGTACATAAGCTTCTTTCCAAATGTCAGGTAGTTTTTCCAATATCTAAAGATCTCTGTAAGATCAGCTGCAGGGTCGGAGCTTATTACTTGTGCAATGCTTGTATGACTTTATGACTTGTTTGAATTTATCAGTCAGCCCTAATATTAACTGCATTGTTTCAACATGACCTAATAAACGTTACCTATCTCACGGCATGTTACCTTTATCAGGTCATGATGACGTTGCACTTTTTGAATGACGTCGCTAATGACGCTAAAACAACACAAACATCAAAAATTACGCCATAATCGCTAGTTTGAAGAGCGTTCAGCAATGGGTAAACTGATAAATAGAATACCAGGTTCGCGTCTTTTGATATCAAGTTTACCAGGCTCGGCTTTGAGAAGGCATGTTGAATCGCTCGGCAAGCCTCGCGATGTCAACAGGCGTTCTCAAAGCCTTGCCTGGTAAACTTGATATCAAAAGACACTCACCTAGTATTCTCTATTTATCAGGTCATGCAACCTTATGTGGGTTCAAGCCTACACGTGGCTTGTCATTGTCTTCAGCGGTGCAGCTATGCTAATGTCCGGTAATTTTGGGTGGTTATGTAATAGTTATACCATGAGTTGTCCGCCTGTACGTGGAGATAATCCACGAGCTTTAGCGAGTGGATTATCTTACGTACAGGTGGACAAACATGGTATAACTATTTTATACCACCATCATCAGTGTAGACCATGCACACCACGAGATATTTCATGCTAAAGTTGGTAAAGGTGGTATATGTAAACATTTCACAATTTGAAGAATGACTCAATATGTCGTCAAAAACATCATCGGTAATGAGGCATCGAGCTATCAAGTCAATCTAGCGATAGAAATTCCAAATATAACCAAAAACTGCATAAATTCGCACGTTTTCACTTGTCGACATTGGTTATCTGCAATTCTTATTTAAATATATTTCACATTGTTCGGAAGTTTTTTTTTGATTGGCCAGATATTTTTTCTAATCGGGACGGTTCGGAACCAATCGGAACATGTCCGTATGAATTTGGCTATGACTTCTGGGCAAGGGACTTTAAACTTATTCGGGACTTGGGGCTAAACAGTGGCTAAAATGGTCATTTAAGGCGTTTGCGTTTCCTGTTTTCATTCAAAGAGTTTGGTCATCTGTCCTCAAGGGAGCAATGCCAGTTGAGTCCTGTTTGGAGTGCTAAAGCTAGAATTAAAGCTTTTTAGTTTTGATCTAATGGGGTTCCCCTAAATCTTGGTCAGGTTTATCAGTGTTGAGGCCTAAGATATCGAGTATTTTTCATAAGCTTATCTGAGACCCGCCTGACTAAGTGCTTATTCCATGAATTTACTTTGGCCATAAGTTCAACCAGACCTAGACCAACGTTTGTAGAGTTTGTCTCGTTTTCTCATCGAACGGCGGATTTCTTGGATAATCCATGGGGATCCATCCTAAGCACAAGTTTTCCTTATTGGTATGAATTTGTCTATACCTTGCTCAAGTCTGGTAGCAAACTTATCCCACATACTTTGTACATGTCAGATTGTTTGAGTTTGGAGTGGACATCCCTCATGGACTGTTAGAACTGGTCCCTATCGGCCTTCTTATATAATGGGATAATACGAGGGACCTGCTTTGTTGTCTTAGGCTTGCTTAGCATTGACTTGGGCTAATACAATTTATCATATGACGTCGCGTCTGGGAGTGCAATAACGCCATGCAATAAAATCGATAAACCACTAGTGGTTTATAGATTTACGGGAAACGTCATGACGTCCATAACAACGTAGCGTACATGATGACAAAAGTATAACTTTTTTACGCCAGAAATGAGATTTCAAAGTATTTGTCATATGATAAATAGAATCTAACATTCGAGCTCTTGTATTATTGAATTTATTAAACTCGTTGCGGAAAAGAGATAAAATGCTCGGCAAGCCTCGCATTTTATCTCTTTTCCCCAACTCGTTTAATAAATTCAAAAAAACATGAGCACTCATGTAAGATCCTCTATATCATGGTCAAAGAGGCCTGGAGTGATTGATACATTGTCCACGCGGGTCGGACTTTTTCGCTAAGAACAAGTCTAAGATATTTTGACCCCGTGTTTGCGACGTCACCATTTGCTCAAGCAGACAGTAATTCAGTACCTCAAGTCACTACCGGTAACAGATTGGTTGGCCACAGTCTTGTAAAGTTTTGAGATTTTCCCAGTCAACTTTTGGTAGATTAAAGTCCATGAGAACCCAGACAGTTGCATTTGTTTGAATGACTAAAGTCAAGGATTATCTGTTCGTCGAAACTTGCTTGGTCTGATTCATGCGGTTTGTAGTAGGCTCCAAGAAAAACAGATTTGGATCCAGCAGGGTTCAACTGGACCCATAGGTTTTCACAGTTGGAGATATATTCTGTTTTTGATTTTGGTGTGAACTTATTAAATTGAAGTTTATCAGGATATATCTGACCTACCATTTGTTCGAAATAAGAATTATCAATATTAAGTAGGTCATCCAGATATCTTGAGGTGGAGTTATATGCTTCATAAACATCAGCTTGGTGATAACATGACGTCTCTCTCGTAACAAAACAGAAAAAAAATCTGCATCAAGAGTAGCACAATAAGAACACATTGGAATATCTACAATTTGTCTTAACAATTTTGGGACAAGTATTATAAATATATTGCCCAAAGGATGGAGAGCATCACAAACTTTCTGACATGACCACAATGTTTGAATGACTTAAGTCAAGGATTGAATCTGTTCGTCGAAACCTGCTTGGCCTGATGCATTCTGACATGACCACAAAGTATATCTTTTATGGTGTACAGAAGTGATAAAACGAGTTGAATAAAATGAGCCCTCTCTTTTTCCAGTTTTACTACGCCAAACTTATAAAACAACTCATTAAGGGTCTGATTATCTACAATCAATTAGTGTAGGGCAATTTAGGCGAGATCTATTGCTTGACTATTCCTGAAGAAGCTTTGTTGCATAGAGAGCAAGTTGTCTGCAAACAGGTTTGCTGAAAAATTTGCTTTTAGGGTCCCAGGCCCATGTAAAAGGTCATATAAATTTAAAGTGCACATTACCATATACTCCAACGATAGGCCGATCTGACTGAGGCGGTGGTTCTGTTGTTGTTGATTCGTTGTTAATTGTTGCCCACATTGTTTGTAGGGGCTTTGTGTTTGGTCCTTGTTTTGTAATGCGGTACCTAGTGTCCTTTTAATTTTTTTCAATAATCTCACAGAGAGAGAGGGAGAGAGAGAGAGAGAGAGGGAGAGAGGGAGTGAGAGAGCTGACTCTTTTACAGTAAAATCTGTGTAAAACGGCCACTCTAAAAAAACAACAGAAAATTAGTTTCCAAGACCTGCTTAATGCAGGTCAAAAGTATTGCAAAATGCTCCAAGGGGAGCATTCTACAGTACTTTCGACCTTCAGTAAGCTACCATTCGTCATTAAGATCTTTGTTTTGTTTGGTTTCGAGTGGCCGTTTTACATGTTTTACTGTACTTTAATTGTGTTATTTGCTGTCGTGTGGCTGTTATTTCCCTGTCCCTCTTCCTCGCTATACCGTTTGTTAGTCTGTGGTCTGTGATTGTGGCACTTCCTGGCCTCGAGACTATAATTTTTTTTCATGCTAAACTCAACTGAACACGAAATTTCAACTGCTCATTAAATCTAAATTACCGACAAATAAAGAGGTTTCTTGCTTTAAGTCTCTCACGTGTTGTATATATCTTGCAAATAAATGTTAAAAACCAACAATTGTTGGCATTTTAACATTTATTTGCATGATAAAGTTCGTGCTCACCTGGGTTGAGCATGAAAAAAAGTTTTATAATCTCGGGGCCTGGTTACACTCACTTGTTTTTTGTTCTTAAAGTCCATTACTCGAGGTACCCCTATTTGGCCATCGTGCTGTTGTTCAATACCCAGGAATCAAAGGGTAATCCCTATGGGGGTTCATGAGCACATGGTAGTAACATAAGGCCTACAGCATGGTGCAAAAATAGGCGGAACCGGTCTATGCAAGCATTCATCATAATAGACTGCAAATGACAAAGTCTCCGTGGGATGAGTTGGACACCATCTAAATTATCAGGGGCGTTGCTTGCCTAAAATTCAATGTACGCAATTGCGGGGACGTGTATTTATGGAAAATTAGGAGCATTTACAAATAGCATAGAAGCAGATAAGACGCCACTTAAAGGCGGCGTTTCTTTAGGGTCTGCACTATTTACCATGTTAGGCACATTCTTTCTAACGATGTACAACATTAAATCTTATATGAATCAGGACTTTATCACTTCGTTAGCATGGTTAATGGGTGCTTAACCCTGAAAAGGGTCTAGAGCAAGTTATGCCCTCATATATAACCCCTACCAAAATTAGAGTTAGACACATTATAATTGCTTTTCAAAATATGTGCGTATCAACAGTTCAGAAATGGGATAAATAGTTCCATATGTTCGGTTCAAATGTGTACGCAAATGCGCTTTTGCGTATAAAGTAGCCACGCCCATGGCCTTCCACAGAGGATAGTAAAGAGGGCGAAATCAATTAGGCCGTCTCTGATATAACTGTAGCTTCTGGTGAGTTCTTCGATTCCATAATCAACTGTTTACTTAACAAAGAGTATAATCATTGAAAATCATCATAATTAATATTAAGTATGCATAAGCACCGAAAGCCCTAAAGACGGAAATTTTAAACAGTTGCTGAGAAGCTAATTTAACCGCACCATGTAAAACTGGTTCACCGATATATACAGTATTACAAGAAACAATTCTGGCCTACAAGTATCTTGTTAAGCATCACAGTCTGTGAATTTATTTAATGCCCGTAGATTCACAAGAAGGCATAATTTAAGTTGGTGGACAACGAATCACGGACCAGCCCTGCGCGAATTCGCGCAGGGCTGGTCTGTGAATTCGTTGTCCGTGTATTCCATCAGAGCGCTTTCATTTTGACACTCTGAATATGTAATTGGCATATGTTCGGTAAAACACAGAACGTGGGATCCATCATTTTCTTGCAAACGCCTAATTAAAGATTTCTAATATCACAGATGTAGACGAGAGAGAATAAAGCCTGGTAGATCGAGCCGCACAAGCTGAATAGGTAATATAAACAAATGGTATAGTCATTTTCCGGTACTGGATACTGAGAGGTCCCTGGTTGGAGCCTCCCAGGAGGCATTGTGTTGTGCTCTTGAGCGAGACATTTTATCCTTCTTGCTTACATGCAATAATGGTTACATGTTACACACAGGAAAAATCGTAACCATAACCGATTGCCTTGGACGTTTACCCCCACCCCACCCCAAAACACCCAACCAACAAATGATTAAAAAGCACAACAACATTGATTTACCCATTATTGATGACATTTTGTTTGACAAACAATATTGGTATGGATAAAGCATAGACTATATTAAAATCATCAGGAAATTATTTGTCTAAAGCCATCACCGATAGTAGTAATGACTACCAATTCACTACCTCTCGCGTATTTGTTCTACAAAAACGAGGCACACGCTTTCCAACACGTTGTACGCGTGTTGGATTTAAATTGCGTTGGAAACGAGAATCAACACCAAGACATATTTAGCGTTTAGACGCATTGATGCGTTAACCAATCATATTGCTTTTAATAATAGATACTGAAATACACTGTCTCTCTTGAAGCTAAATCTGGTTTAAAGTTTGTAAAGCTGATATATTGTCGTGAGCAAAACATTATCAGTTTTATTTGGCTTGACATACTTTTTGAACGTATTACATCACTTTTTATTGGCTATGCAGCAATGCTTTTTAACGCGGAACTGCGTTGAACTAAGTTGATACGCGATGATACGCGTTGATGGTATCAGCAGCATTGATTGGTAGAACGATAAATGTGTTACAGCGCATTTCAACGCGTTATCGCTAACTGAGTTTTGACTGGTCATCTGGGATTCGCGTTGAAAAAACCAATATGTACTACCCGTTTTCAGCGCGAATTGGAGTAGTTGGTACATGTACCTTGTGTTATTTGTCCAATTAATGCAATGTTCACATTGTAGCGTTGGATTTTCAGCCTTCGATGGAGAAACAGTGCCAAAAAATAGTAAATATGGACTAAAATGCCACAATCACATATCACAGACCAATCGATGGCGCCCAGAGGAAAAGACGCACTAGAATACAGACGAACAAAGAAACGCACATTAAAGTAATAATGCAATAAATAAACACCTAAGCTAGCTGATTGCCAAACACTTGAAAGTATACAAGGAACTATACTGACGGGAAAAAGAAACGCTACATTGAAAAATGACTCAGATGGAAATAAAATTAATGATTGCAGTTTAAAGATATACAAAAAATGATAAATTCAAATAACCCTGATACTTTACTCAAGGTTCTGGTCAGGGTAAGCTCGTGTTTGTGAACCACATGTCTAACCTGACAAAAGTCTATTGTAGCGTTTTTTTTGTCCGTCTGTATTATCACAAAACCAGAACCAAACATGAAACCCCTAAACACAATATCTACCCGAAATTTCATTTTTTACCATTTTAGCTCTTTCCTTGGTAGCGACACCTTTTATCGTCTGCTAATAAAAGATGCAAACAGTTTGGACCCAGATCAGGACCGACAGAATAGATCCAAACCACTAGACATTCTGATAGTGTTCTCGAAAGATTTTTTTTAAAATAGTTAAGGATGAAAAAAAGTCATGGACAATTATCCAGCATGCAATTACGTTAGGTGTGAACTTTGGGTTCTATGCTGATTATCGAAATGCTTTGTACTTTTGTTTTTAGACCTAACCGCAAAATCTTAGACAGGGTATATACTCTCTCGCTGAAAAAATGAAATTAAAACAACTGTCAAACTATTTTTTGTTCTTCTCATTTTTGTTCGCCTGTAATTAACAATCAGAATCACAGACGTAGTTATCACACAGGTTAGGCAGCAATCGAAAACGCTCTTAACAATCGACGAACACTGATCAAAAATCGCTAGAAATAGTGTTTTTGATTGCCATTTGTCGCCAGTAGGGCGACAAATGGCAATCAAAAACTCTATTTCTAACGATTTTTGATCTACGGTCTCCGGTAGTATTAACGTTTTCGATTGCCGCCTATCCAGTGTGGTTATACTCAGTTACCTTTCCAGTAACCTCACACATACATACCCCGATATCAATCACAGGCATCAATACCAACTGTGTTTAAACCATTTATTTCAATAATATTTGTGTTAATATCATTTATATTAAGGAATGCGATACGCCATGTGGAAATTCTGTGAATATCATGCCGATTTGTATTTTGCCAATTTCCGTTCAAAGAAATCAAACGCATCATTTGGTTTCTTTGACCCGGTTTTCAAGTTCGTTAAAAATAATACCGGTAGGGAGAATAGACTATTCCTGAAAAGGAGTATCACGTGACTAATGGGAAATTATTTCAACATTTGCTCACGATAATTTATTTTTTGCGAGGTTGCATCGACGAAATAGACATAGAGATACCATTAAAAATTAGCTATATTCACAATTAGAAAATTTTATTTTGATGCATGCAAAGGACAATGGCACTGAACAGCCTGATCATCTACGCAGTCTGATCAGTTCCTTTCTGTTCGCTACATGTATCATTAAAGAATGACAAAACTTGATACATACAAAATTTAAATGTGCTACCTGGTCTCTGTAGCTGAGCAGACTTGCTTTCTCGGCGAGATGATCGACTTAACTCATTAATACCAAATGGAATTTCCCACAGATATCAATTGGAACAGTCCATTTCAGAATTTTCTGTTAGCAAAAAGTGGAGACCCTGATCAGACGCCGCATTCTGTGTTGGCTTTGCTCTGTTTGCCTTTGTGCTAGGCCAGAGGCGTATGATTACATATCAAATTATATAAGCCTAGCCAGAGGCGTATGAGTATCATACGCCTCTGGCTAGGCTTATATATTTAATTTAAAGGGTACAAAACACTATGCCACAAGCCATGAACCATCATGAAACCGCACATACAGGATGAATCAACGTCATATAACAAGCAGCCAAACAACCACCTTCCTAAGACGGACAGCAGCCAAAGCCACTGTCCCGTGCATATGTTTAAATGTCCTTTATATGTCAGTTCATGTTGAAAAGCTAGCCCATTTAAATTGCAAATCGTTCAAAAGCAAGTCAGTACAACCAGGCCCCGAGGTTAAAAAGCTATCTTCATGCTCAACTCAGTTGAGCACACATTTCATCGTGCTCATAAAAGTTAAAATGCCAACAATTGTTTGCATTTTAACATTTATAAGCATGATAAATACAACTAACGCATGCAATTTCTTTAAGTGTCGACATTTTAGTTTCTATGAGCAGTTGAAATGTTGTGCTCAGTTGAGTCGAGCATTAAAAAAGTTTTATAACCTCGGGGCCAGGAAATGCCACAATCACACACTGCAGACTAACCGATGGTGTCTTTAGGAAGAGACACACAGCACAGGAGAAACATCACTATAATTAGAGCAAAGCAGCAACCAATGACCTCTTCCCCAGCAAGATGATTATTAAATCAGAAAGGAACTCAAAGCTAAAACCACTGCACAAAACGGACCCAACACAAAACCTCTTACACAACGGAAGCAACAACAGGCAATGAATACGCCACAACAGAAAAAGTTTGGGTTTGTGACTTGGGGCTAAATATCTTATAAAAGCATTATCTACATTGAAACCTGCGTAAAACGGCCACTCTCAAAAATAAAAAAAAATGGTTTTCAAGACCAATTATTGCTTAATGCAGGGCAAAAGTATTGCAGAATGCTCCAAAGGGAGCATTCTGCAATACTTTCGACCTTCATTAAGCTACCAGTTGTCATTAAAACCTTTGTTTTGTCTATTTTTGGGTGGTCGTTTTACACAGGTTTTACAGTAGTGGCAATTCCATTGCAACATGGTGAATCTTTGGGTACGCCATTACACGAAACATTTCAAATGAACTTACGAGGACTAACGATACACATCTACAAACCTTGCTGGACTCCTACCTACATGTAGAACTGCCTTTCGAATCAAATTTTCCTACATTGCTTTCAGCCATATCCACCATCTGAAATATTCAATAATATTAAAACAGAATGAGATCCAGGGATGCCTGTAGTGTACCATTGATATTCAGCCGGTTATGTGTGGGGTCAACAGTTTTGTGTGAGGTCAGCAATTTTGTAGTTGTCTAACTGCGTTAACACATGTTATAGTTATACCATGGGTTGTCGACCTGTACGTGGAGATAATCCACGAGCTTTGGCGAGTAGATTATCTTACGTACAGGTGGACAAACATGGTATATTTATTATATACCACCTACAACAGTGTAGATCTTACACATGACGAGATATTTCGTGCTAAAGTTGGTAAGTTTAAATAAGCATAGTGTCCCCAACGGAGCATAGACAAACGTTGTAGACCAATCTCAGATGATACTTATTGCCCAAGATAACGTCAAGACGTTTTTCTAGTTTGAACCAGTTCTGGACATGAGGTTAAAGTGTCTTGTTCAAGCATGCAACATCACTGTAAGGTAGTAAGTCGATCAACTCGTTACAGGTCCAACACTGTACCAACTGAGCTATATATATATACATATTGTTCATTCCAATAACACACTTTGTATCGAACATCATACATGTACCACCTTTCAGGAGATAACTTATATCAGCTTATGGTGCTTATAGTCCGAGGGCCCGCAATAGGTTTAATCAAGTGGTTGAGACCAAAAGGTTTGAAGGTGTGTTCTTATGTAGAAAAGTGCGCTGGATTCAAAAATCAAACTCTTAAAAAATCGGCTGGTACACAAAAGTGCTATGTGCAACGGAATACCCTCGGGGTAGGCAATATCTCAAAATATCGCTCTCTTCCCCATCAAGATGATTGCAAAACTAGAAAGGGCGCATAACAATATACAACAAAACATGGGAAAACACAGAACACTACAATGGGAGCCACAATCAACAACGAATCAATAACAACACAACCGCCGCCTTAGAACGACCAACCCCTTCCTTGTTATTTGTATGGGAAAGGAATATAGTGGGAACGTCAGTATAGATGCATTTGACAATTATTACTAGGTCGAAATATTTGTTCACAAGCATGCTTAACGTGCAAGACAATACAGGTATCAGCGTCTACATTGTGTCAATTCAGGTCTAAGACATCTTGACGTGTCATTTGTCCATCAAATACGTTGTATCTGTAGCAGGCTTCATCAATCCAAAATACAGCTCACATGGCGTTAGCATGCTCATTTTGACACCACACCTCTGCAAGTAATATCAACTGATTCGGGCTTTAAAGCTTGAGTAAAATATTTTAGTATGCCCTGTTCAGGTCTAGATACATTTACCTCTCCATATTCAACACCATGATCTTCTCTGGTAATATCATTATTTATTGGATATTTATAAGTGTCACATGCAAAATCTACATGATTTGCACGTTTGACAAGACGAGTCAGAGTCACATTTGCTTCACCACCAAAAGTTGAAGGCAAATCTACATGAGACTGTACCAGGAACATTCTCTCGACAATACAAACATCTACATTTCTGAGAGCTTCTGTGAATATCCTCACCTCGAGCTTACTGAAAATAGATGATTTGTCAGTAGATATTTTATGTCCAACACTATGGGTAAAAGCCAAAGGAATGGATGTAAGGGGATAAGCAAGCACCCTTTTCAGATCTAACTATTGGCAGATAAAGAAAGCGGCCAAACAAGTCTTTTGTTCTTTATCTTCTTGTCTTGTGTCTGAAGTTTCCTGACAAAGCGATGCATCCAAGGGTTTTACTTTTCCTCTGCGAATAGGTTTTTCAAATCTATTTTGTCGCCATAAGGGAGCATCCTGTATTAAAATCTTTATACCAATTTTGCCGCTGGTTCTGATTTGCTAAAATGCTCCCTGCAAAATTCTCAGATATCATCTTACCTGTGAAATGCAGTTGAGCTTTTCATCTCGAAAGTCTGTAAGAAAAGGGTCCATAGTAGTCCCAATCCCAGTGAGTAGCTTGTTCAGGTTTACATTGTCACGCTTAATTGAGCTTAATGTCATCTGCATTCTCTTTCAGTCCTGACTTTCAATTAGATGTCTTACAAGCTCACTTATTACAGACCTAGTCACTATCCATTTCCTTCTTGCACTCACTGATTTACTGAATGATGCCATCCGTTTAGTCTGGATGGAACATCAGCGTTGACATTATCTGCTCTAAATTCCAATCCACAGGGGTCCTAAAGAATGATTTGTTTGTTCATCGGATGGACATAGCCCCTGTCTATAACATTGCACAAGCAGCTTGGTTTGCCTTGTTGCTGTAAAGAAACTCTATGTGATATCTCGTCATCCATTGGGATAATTAGGACAACTTGAAGCAAAGAATATAATTGCACACAATTTACGTAGACAGAAAATGAAAAGTTTTAAATCATTTGTGGCGCAGTATCTATTGAAAAGAAGATAGATCTCTACAAGGTCAATGTACATAATCCAGAAGGCTGCTTTTTTATCATGTTCCCTGACCTTGTAAGATTTGCATAATGCTTATACCTCTCCATAGACGTCTTGTGAATTTTAGTGTTCTGTGGTTCTTCCTCATGGCTGTGTGGGTTGGTCTGCAGTGTGTGATTGTGGTATTTCCTAATCATACTCACTTACGTTTTTCTTACTAATTCATTCTTAATTAAGATTCAGTAAAAGAGTGGGATAGAAGTTTTCCTCGGGGGTGGTGTCCTAGAACATTGAATATATAGCCATGTCGACTATTGACCAAGTAGTGATAGCTATACATAGAGTTCACAGCTTAGAAACTAATTGGGCTGGGCCAATATCTCTTATCTGGTTTGGTCTGCAGTGTGTGATTGTGGCATTTCCTGATCATACTCACTTACTTTTTTCATACTCATCCTTTTTTAATTAAGATCCAGCAAAAAAGTTAGATAGGTTTATCCATGCGAGTTATGGGGTTATCATGCAATTTCTAGAACATAGAATATAAGGAATGTAAAATATTGATCAGCACAGTCTGATCAGTTGTGGCTGGCCATGTGGTGATAGCTAGCTATACATAGAGTTCACAGCTTAGAAACTAATAGGGATGGGCCAATATCCAGGCAAATCTTATTCTTATCTGAGCATAATTTATTCACATTGAAAGGAAAAGGAACTTGAAACATACCTATATTGTACTGTAAAAGCTTGGATTATGCCTACTTTGTGTCCCTTTCTCGCTGTGTCATGCCGGGTTGGCCTGCAGTATGTGATTGTAGCATTATTGGCCATACTCTATCCTTTTTTGAAACTATAATAATTATTGATGCAACATCATTGTATTACATAAGATTGATTTATAAGTCCGCTCTAATTTAAACAAATTAAAGATCATCCGATAACCAGAGACAAAAGTCATTAGTTTTCGTGGGCTTTATAATTTGCTATATTAAGTGTTAGAAAGCGTCATTGGAATGTCTCATTCTTTTTTATATTGAACATTGATCATTATATAGTGTGCGCTGCCAAAATTTGCATTTTACTACTAATATTACATGGTTTAAATTATAAACCCATTTTAGCGTCATTTTGAGATATTGCCTACCCCGGGGGTATTCCGTTGCGCATAGCACTTTTGTGTACCTGCCGATTTTTTTTAAAAGTTTGATATTTGAATCAGCACACTTTTCTACATAGGAACACACCTTCAAACCTTTTGGCCTCAATCACTTGATTTAACCTATTGCGGGCTCTCGAACTTTTACTGTCAACTCCTTTTCATTCAACTGCCATTGTTATATTACTTGTGCCTTGTTTACTGTATACTAGAGAATGAATAAAGTATGTTCAAACCAACTGAGCTACGGTTGCTGCTCCATGCAGTAGGGAACCATACTATGCAACTATATATAATAGAGTAGAATAAGGGGAGCCTGTATATGTACTCATAATCAATATCAGCTAATATGTGTGAGTAAATAAATCATTTTATGTCTCAAAAAGCGAGCATGACCAGGAAATGCCAGAACCACACACTGCAGACCAACCCATGGTACCGTGAGCAGTGAGGAAGAGCCACAGAACATTAATCGCAGACGAGCCCATGGCACTGCGAGGAAGAGACACAGAACAAAGACAGCCACACGACGACAAGGACACAATTAAAGGTAAAGCATCAAACTCTCTCCTCTTCAACACGATCATGCGCGGATCCAGAAAGTTTTTTCAGAGGGGATCCAACTTTGACTTTTTTTTTTATTTTATTTTTGCTGATTAAGGGTGGGAGGATCCAAATACCACTATAAGCAGGCCATCATCGGCACGCCAGTGCCCGGAAACGTTTCGCTGGCGTGCCGATGATGGCTGAGCACTACATGCTTGTTTGGTGGCTTTGTGATTTTTTAGGGAATCTGGACCAGTATTGCTAAGAAACTCTATATTTTTTTTAGCTTTGTCAGGTAGGGTCCGGACCCTTTGTACTCTCCTCTGCATCCGCGCCTGAAGATGAGCTCGAACACTAAGAACAACATAACCACACCGGGTAGGTGGCAATCGAAAACGTCAATACTATCGAGGAAGGTAGATCAAAAATAGTTAAAAACAGAGTTTTCGATTGCCATTTGTCGCCCGATTGGCGACAAATGACAATCGAAAACACTGTTTCTATCGATTTTTGGTCCGCGTTTGTTGATTGTGAAGAGCTTTTTTCGATTGCCGCCTACCCGGTGTGATAACGGAACATTGGCTCAACACATAACCCCTACACTCAACGGGAGCAACAAGAGTGTATAAACAGCAACAGAATCACTGCCCTAGAACGGACAGCAGTCGAGGCAGAGGGTGGTGGTGGTGTAGGGGGGGGGGGGGGGGTAAATAATAGTTTTTGGCCAAATCTTCAACCCAGATTCAAGGCGCTAAATATGCTCCTTTAAAAACTACATCAACAGAGATTTTTACAGAAATGACTTTCATATAAGCTTTCAGCTTACTGTCAAATCCTGTATCCATTGACAATGTATATATATATTGCATGAATGTAGAATATTTCAATAAAATGTTGTTTAAATTAACTCCAGTTCCTAAATACTATCTTACAGGCAATGGGAAATTACAAATCTTTCACACAGGTTTACGAACAAACTGTAGCTCATTAAATAATGATCTGTTCCTAAAAACATATCTGACTCCATTATGCAGTTGTGGTAGCGTTGAAAACACTCAACATTTCTTCTTTTACTTGCACCACCGCATGCTGAATGGGACATACTCAGTAAGCACCTATATTTGTTAGCATTGACTGATTTCTATTTTATAATGTACAATATTCGATATTATCCGCCTTCCACTTACATCTTATTTCGCATTGGAGAAGAACTATATAAGCTACATGCTTCCGTTTTTATCCTCATCTTATTGTTTCAAGTTGTATTTACCATGTGCAAATTAATTTGAATAAAATATGTTTAAACCAAGGCGCTAAATATGTGGTGGTCTTTGGGCGAGCACAACAGAAACAAATGTTAATGAGGACGAAACATGTTTGTAAAGACCACTTGATCTATTAGGAGTACTTAAACCCTTCCTCCCTCCCTCTATCTGTATGTCTGTCTGTCTGTCTCTCTCTCTCTCTCTCTCTCTCTCTCTCTCTTTGGCATGACGGAAATGTTGTTGACTTGGTCTTTCAAAATCAATTGAATAATCAAAACAAAAACTGAACGCATACATCGAACTAACCCATTAATTAGAAAGTCACATGGAAAATACATGCACCGTATGAGTTATGGCGTATGAATTATTCTCTTTACGTAATATAGTTCCATCAACGGAGCGACTAATTGGGTCGACAATGTTGTAATACAACCAACAATAGTCATTGAAAATGATCTAAATTGGCCTTTTAAGCCAGCCTATTGTTTGTGTCTATTAATTATTGAGTAATGTGTATTCACTCGCGGATGGCTTGATTATTTGCATTTCAATAATTTTATCACTTGTATTGTTGACTGGGGAACATCTTCAAAAGAAGTTGACATGTTGATCATTAAATTTGAAAGAGGTAATAAATGCACATTTGAAAAATTAACAAACAATGCATTGGGAAAATGGCACTTTTTGTAAACAATGTTGATATAATAACATTCCGCCCTTTTTGTCTTCTCCAGCGAGATGATTGAACATATACAAGCTTTTTATCTTATTGAATACCATATATAAGATATATTTTCCAATGAATAACCGAGATGAAGCATGGAAAAGACCTAGTTGAGCCACGGTGTACATAGACAAAGACAAACATCAGGTGTCAGCCACCTGATGAATGTTTTTGTGGAGCATTTGCTTTTTTGGAGAGAGAGAGAGAGAGGGAGAGAGAGAGAGAGAGAGAGAGAGAGAGAGAGAGAGAGAGAGAAAGAGAGAGAGAGAGTAAATAGAAAATCCACATAAAAAGAACACAATTAAAGAAAAACAACCAGCTTTCTCTCTCTCTTCCTCAGCGAAGTGAATGCAAAACGGAACTTATTGTGTTTTGTAGGATAAGCGGTTATATAAGTTGTATCAAAATGTGAAATTAGTAAGTCAAACATTAAAGTAGGTCATCAGCTGTATTCAAAAGAGATTTTGAAAAAAGCGAAGTTGTTATCATTATGCCTGCTTCAAATTCAGTCCAGAGAAGCAGTGTGAACCATTTTATCCGCATCTTGTGTGATAACCAGCACGACTTTTGATCCAAGCGTTCAAACGGAACTCAACTATACACTACAACAGAAGGAATTGCTAGTAAGCTCCGTTCTGTGAAGGACAAGGTTGATGTATAAATACTGTGGAATTTTTTAAAGCATTCGAAATCGTACCACATCGGCGGATGCTGCATAGACTGGAATTTTGACGGATTGAAAGATGATACCCTTGGATATCTTTCTAAGCTACAGGAAACACTAAGTTGTGCTGGCTGGAAAGCATCTCATCCTCGTAGGCCAGTACTGTATGAGGTGTTCATCAGGGCACTCTATTGGGACCGCTATTGTATCTTACCTTCATCAACGACCTACCTGACTGTACTTCATCAAACGCAAAATTATCCTTACCATACAGACCGATAAGAAACAACAGTGATGCTGAGGCACTACAGCGTGACCTAGATGCACTCAAAGAAACGATAACAAAATGTCGGATGAAATTCCATTATGAGAAATAGCAAGGCCCGGATTTACAAAACCTCCTTAACGTTTAGGAAGACTTAGGTTAAGTATTGATATTTCAGGATGCAAAAACGTTTCAAACTGATTAAAATCAAAATAGTTTCATTTCTAAAGATCACAATGATATCTTTGACCATAACTACATGTACCACATCGATCCAGGCAATTTGTTTAGCATTTAATACAGCATGTTGAAATATCAATACTTAACTTAAGTCTCCATTAACTTTAAGGAGGCATTGTTATTCCGGGCCCAGATAATCAGAATATACATTTTCCTGAGGCACCTATGTATAACAGTCTACAGATTATACAATCTGTGTATGGGCACACTTTGGAAATAGTTGACAGTGCAAATTATCTCAGAGTTACAATTAGCCAGGACCTTACTTTGAAGAACCATGTTGACAGCGTTGAAGCCAAAGCTTCAGAAACCCTTTATTGTCTTAGATGTAATCTCTTCAACTGCAACAGAGATGTCAGAGAAAGGACATACAATTCCTTAGTACAGTAAAATCTGTGTAAGACGTCCACTCTCAAAAAGACCAAAAATTGGTTTTCAAGACCAATTGTTGCTTACTGCAGGTCAAAAGCATTGTAGAACGCACCAAGGGGAGCATTTTGCAAAACTTTTGACCTTCATTAAGCTACCATTTGTCATTAAAATCTTTGTTTTGTCTATTTGTGAGTGGCCTTTTTACGCAGGTTTTACTGTACTCCCAACCCAAGGATACACTGCATCATCCTTTGATTTATACACCAGTGGAATTTGAACAGGTGCAAAGAATAGACGCTCGACTACTAGGAGAAGACACCAGGCTGTGTGACAAGGTTGTTCCATGCTCTTGCCTGCCAGACCTTAGAAGAGAGAAGATGAAGATATAGGACTACAAAGTTCTTCATGTTTCAACAAGGGATGACATATGTTGTACTAGGTCACATACTGCACCAAAATTACATGAGAATGAGAGGAGCTCACTGATTGCAACAGCCATCTACAACACTTACTGTCTTTAAAAAGAGGCGATAGGTTCACTATGAACACCTTCGGAGAGAAGACACCATGCTGTGTGACTAGGTTAATCCATGAAATTGGCTGGCAGATCTTAGAAAATAAGATGTAGGCAAAGACGTATAGATCTTTTCAAGTTTCAACATGGGTTGACACATGTTGTACCAGATCACGTTCTGCTTGCTCTACAGATATGCCTTGCACACCGGATAGTGATTATCCTTGCACACCATTAAATACGACATTTTTAAATTTAAATTGGGATGCGACATATAACATGATGACGTCACTTTAACGTGCGAATGGCGTCACTTGTCTAACGACGTATCCTATTGTTATGGAAAATCGTGCGGCACTTCGTTTTTTTAATTTTTCTCACGGTTGAGATAGAATTATCTCACATGTATAAAAACAGCGGCAATTCCTGTCTGGTGTGTGATAATTACTTGTGTTTTTCTGTAGTCACATCCTTCTTGTTGACTAGTACTATAAACACTTATTTTTAGCGGGCATTTTTATTTGGAGTTATTGGTGGTAAAAACAAATTTCGCCAAAATATAAGACAGTGAAATACAGTTCGAATACAATTACACAATGAGCAATACACTGAGCAAAATTTATAATTGGTCACTTTACATTTTTATGATTGTTTTGAAAGTAAGATTCGGTTATACAAAATGCATGCTTATATAAATCAACCAATGTCTTGCCGAAAATATGCATGCCATTTCATTTAAAAAATAATCACTGGTACGTCTTTCAAAACGATGCAAGAGTAAAGGTACCCTCAATTCAAAAAGTCACGTATTTTCCTACAATATGAAATATTCAACAGAGATGACATCTATTTGTATTTTTGTTTGTATGAAAATGTTTCTAGCTGCCGTGATTAAAGACGAACACACTTCAAATGATTCGCTTTAATCAGACTCCTCTTTTCTGTTACGCAATAGCATGATGACAAACACTACCAGCAGCTAAATCATTGAAATTAAGCTTTTTGTATGCAGTTTACATAGGAAGTTCGCCTTATCTTCTGTGATACGGTATTGAAATTTTCAGCGATTATGTATTACCACTGGACGTCAGTATTCTAGTTTGGAAATTGAAAAAAATAATGCAAAGTACCGTCAACTTGACCTTTTTAAGTTTTACATTCAAACCGGAAGTGCGCAGCAGCAATGAAATGTTTGTCATCACAAAATGGACGAGTCAAGCCCATTCTGTATGGGCTATCTTGTTAAGATGAAATAAAATGCATACAACAATTTTTGCACAAGCTACTAATAAATTTTAAAAATCTCAAAAAATGTGATACTTTAAAAAATGCGTAAAAATCTACTTTAGTCAAAATTTCAAGTGTTTGGTGTTTTTGAAGTCGACTAGACCAGTCTATTACCAACTGAACTTCAATCAAAACCATATTTCTTAAAAAAAGCAACATATTTTTGCATTTTAACCAAAAACCGTGGATTGAAAGACAACTTTTCTGAAAACCGATAACTTTTGCCCATTAAACTGCACATTTACATGCAAATATTCATTTCAATGTTATAAGCGCTTGATCAGAAATAATGAGTTTAAAAAAGTGACCGATTAGAAATTTTGTTCAGTGCATATGGACACACTATAGTATGTTGGTATAAACCAGCTTTTCATCGTTTGAGGCTATTTTCATGTTGAGGAGGCCGCGTCTTAAAAGGGAGTACTATTAAAGGAAAGAATTTGATCCCCATGGGGAGCATATTCTTTCCGTTAGGAGCAATCCCGATGAGAATAGAAAAAATATAACGTCGAAGGCATTTAATTGAGAAACCGTCAAAATTAAACTACGCCAATATATCAGTCTTTTTGGCTCTGGATTTGTTCCTTATTTTGTTATGCAATACAGTGTGTCCTTTCTAGTTTTGCATTCATCTTAATGGGGAAGGGAAGAGGGAGTTGGCTGCTTTACTTTAACTGTCTTTCTGATGTCGTGTGACTGTTAGAGACTCCATGGCTCTTCCTCACGGTGCAGTTGGTTGGTCTGCAGTGTGTGATTGCGGTATTTCCTGATTATACTCATTTATTTTTTTAAAATCGTCAAATTTTGATGCCGCGAATATTAAGTGTTTTACAGATGACAGACACATTGATCAAATCAATGGGAACTGCCTCGGCAAATTTCGCGAAATTCCGTGGAATCAGACCACGGATGTACATCGAGAATATACTTTGATAACGCGGGTGATAATTTTCCATACGCCAGTTCCGGTTAACAAAATGGAGCTTTTTGGTACATAGAACTACGCGTAATGCTCCTTACATACACCCGAGCCATGATTCGATTCTCGGATTGTGGCGGACTTTCCCGAAAAAGATTAAATAAGTAGCAGCAGTTTTTCAGTACTTGGAATTGACGTACACAGGTGCTACAATTTAATTGTGTCCCCAGAAGACCAGATAATGAATGACTTTAGCCACGGACAAACAGTAGAGTGCCAATTTCACCCTACCTGAGAATACTGTTGCAAACACTTGTATCTTTGTTAACATTGATTGTACTGACAGCACACACAATCGCTTGACAATGGCGGGCGGAACCGAGTTTCCCGACGAAAGCTCTTTTATGAATGGAGGAGAAAAGGGTATTATTAGAAAGACAGCTAGATAATTATATGTGACCTGTTGGTGAACTGGAAGCCCTGTCTACGCTACTTGCGAAATGCTTTTCAAGTGGTATTACGCGACTTGCAAAATGCTTTGCAAGTGGCATTGAAAGGGTTGCTCAACTCGAGGTTTTATTTAGCTCTTACTATCTGTGAGTCGTGAGCTATTTTCTTTGTTTCATCAAAGTGTGTTGATTCGATAAAAATTCTTCTCTGCGATGATGCTTGGAGCAACTTCTTAACTGGCTTAAAATGAAGACCGCAACTGTAGTACCACCATGGCCTGAAATTTATCTGCTCTGCATCTCGTCAATCTCAACTCTCTGCCTGATATGTCTCTCCAATAGGCATCCAAACACCTTTATTAATTGCTTGATTAACTTCAAGCCTCTGTTCAGAGCACCCCCTTTGCCTATATACATACTGTTAATTTTGCTCTCCTACCAGTTAGTTGTACTAACTCTCGAGATTATGTCGCCGATGAGGTCAAACACCTTGACTGTGCCAGTTTCTCAAATACATGTAGAATAAATTATATCGATGACAATTGCTGATGATCTGCCCGCTTTGTCAGAACATATCCTGCTCATTATCTTTGTGATAAACTTTGTACTGATCAGCTGGCTAGACCTTCAACTGGCATGCCTTCTGCATTCCAAAGAGTTTGAATTTGAGTAAATTCATAATGCTCTTTCTTTTTACGCTTCTTTACCAAGCGACTGTTGGCCTGTGTCATTCTGGACATTTTATACCCATTTTTTGGCTTATATACTAGGTAAAACCAAAGCAATGACCAGGAAATAGTACAATCCGAGCTTACATTCTTCCTACAAACCAAAATGGGTAAAACTAAATATACATATAGTATACAGTGGTGATGTAACGCTCTTTCCAAAAGGTGGTTACTAGGCTACCTTAATATAACCAAAATCATTCACATACATGTATATAAAAGTAGTACAAATAACATGTACACCAGCAATAATAAAATGAGAACCACAGCAACACTACTACCTTGGAGCAGTTTCTAGGGTGAACTTTTACTTAGTCAATAAATAACCACAGTGAACAATAAATCACGAAAAGAACAAATTGATGAAGCAAGGGCAAGTATTTGACAGAATATGCTGGCTGGGGCACCTACCTGAAGATCCCTGGGCTGTAAAAGACCATGTCTGTAAATACAGAGCGAAATAATATCTTCATTTAAACCCTTACATACCTAAAAGACAAAAGAGCTTTGGTTTCACTTAACTAGACTGAATAGGTTTTGTCCTTAGCTATCATGGAATCAAATTTTATAGGTTTAAAACAGACTGCAATTTTTGAAAAAAAAAATGGCGAACACTTTATAAATGGTGACCATATGACATTTCAACTTTGACAGCCAGCTTGGATTGCATGTTGGATGCTCTCTATTTTTATCCAAAGCCATTAAATAAAATCATTCTTGAAAATCGTTTGCATAAATTCAAACTACATTCTTCCAGTTCCAAATAAAAGCAGATATTATGTTATAATTTGTACATTGACAGCCATCTATAACACCATGTTGGAACAATAAGAAACGATAAAGCCATCCTGGGCCTGGAATTACAATGCCTCCTTAAAGTTAAGAAAGACTTATGTTAAGTATTGATTTTTCAGGATGCGAAAATAACGTTTAAAACTGATTAAAATCAAAATAGTTTTAATTTTTCTGAAGATCAGAATGACATCTTTGACCACAAATACCATATCGATCCAGGTAATTTATTTAGCAAAATACAGCATGCTGAAATATCAATACTTAACTTAAGTCTTGCTTCACTTTAAGGAGGTATTGTAATTCCGGGCCCTGATAAGTAAGTATTTTGTTTAACGGGACTATATTTCTACTTGCTTGAAGTAATTTGCATCAAAATTTATAACTTTGTAAAGATCTAATATACAACTGCACCTTTTAAGATACAAAAGTGGCGGCCATCTTTAAAATATAGCCTCAATCTTGGCTTTTTTTAAAATTGAAAGATGGTTGTAAGGTATTTAGATATAACTGACGGCTATTTAGTAAAATTAACTGAAGAAAACATGATGTTTGCAAATGAATAATGGCATTATAATAAAAAAAAATAAAAAGGCGGCCATTTTGGAAAAAAATAAGATGGCGTCCATTAGGGGACAGTTTCGGTGTTGCACTGACCCTTAATTTTTTGGTATTGTTATCAACTAACCATGTACAAAGTTTCATGCTTTTATCATAAAATGCACGATTCTTCTCGAAATTGTTACATATCCGCCCCATTATCGGCAGCTATAGGTTAATCGTATTCTTGTTGTCGTGTGACTGTTTGTATTCTTTGTCTCTTCCTCGCGGTGCCATGGGTTGGTCTGTGATATGTTCTTCTGGTATTTCCTTGCCAAACAGTAAACCTGTCTTAAGCGGCCACTCAAAAGAAGACCAAAAATTGGTTTTTCAAGACCGAGTATCGCTTAATGCAGGTCAAAAGTGTTGCAGAATACTCCAGCAGACTTTGTTAGTGTTAGTTGTTTGAGCTGTGCAGCTTCCATTGTGTGTTTGGGGTGGGGCGGGGTGGGGGAGGGGGTAGGGTATTTAGTTGTAGAGTTGCGATATATGCTTTGAAACCCAAATGAATGTCAGTAGAACATTCTACACCAATTTTGGTTTACTTAACTAGAAAGTTTGTTTTGAAAAAAAAGATGACAACCCTAGTAAATTAACCTCATCAATTGAATATTTTGGATTTATTCCTTCTCATAGTAATTTTTTTCATCAAAAACAAATTGTTTGACAACGCTTCTTTGTAGCCATTTTTAAAATTGGCGTAAACTGACGCACAACATTTTAAGGTTTCTAACCACATAGCTTGATCAAATAAACTTCAGTTAAAACAAAGATGATGCCTTGGTAAGTGGTAGATCAATTAAGGTACTTAACTATTTAGCAACTATGGAGCAATGTTCCTTAAATACTAAGGCATTGCGGAGTTGCATTTCATTGTAACCGAATCCTAATATACTTTAACTAAAGCGGAGTGTATTTTCATTGCACAAATCCTTTGCTGTCCCCTTGAAGAAAGCTTGGGCCCTTAGCTACGCACTGAATGCCACGTCTGCTCTGAGTCTTCGATGGATGCACACTCATCGTTTTGGTTGGCATCATGCCATTGCTCAGGTATGGGTAAAACTATAACATGTGGCACACCAAAGCTTTTCTTTGCGTAGCTGTCACAAGGAATGCACTTAATTCGAACTTTTTTCTGAAAACATAAAAAGAATATTTTTCTATTATTTTCACTAAGTTTTGTTCAAGAATGTTTTGTTGAAAAAATGTTAGCATAAAAGACGCAATTGCGAAAATTAAGTGTATATAAGTTTTCTACGTATGCTGTACTGCGCGAATACCATTCTCTGAATAGAGTCTGCTGTTTTTAATTGTCCAACGAGCCACAGATTGTCTTGAATATAACAAAAATATTAATGAGTCAGTTTTTAAACAAACTGCGCTTATATTGTATCACATGGACGCACAGCGAAGAATTAAGCGAGTCTGCCTTATGGCGTAGTCGCGGCCTCATTCTGTTCTGCTCATTTCGTCCAATTTATATAAATATATACTTAACAGCAAAAGAAACGCATATTTTGCATATTTGGTATATTGTATAAATTGGGTGTTTGATACTGATCTAATGATATGAAAGGTATCAATGATGTATGAAACATGTGTAAAATCAAATGTATCACACACCCGGATATCTCATCGGCATAATGCTAATACAGGTAATGAAATAACTCATAATTATGGCGAACTTCGAGTAAAGCCACTGATTGTACACGTAATTCAAGGTAAATTTTAATTACAGTTTCTGGTATTAAATGGATATTGAATATTATGCGTTTCTTTTGCTGTCAAGTATATATCCAGGGTCCCCTGTTATATCTGAACTACTTGTGTCCATGTTTTTGAACGCGACCCTCCCATTTAAATATGTTTTCAGCTGAGTGCACACGAACGAACATTGGGAGTATCGACATATCAATGGTGCATCGTGTAGTTGCGAACACATAATCTGCTGTGTCCACTGGTATGGGTCTTCTCGACTGTCAATGTTAGTGTCTGATGATTAAGTGTGCTTGGATAACGCACCTTTATTTAGTATATTAGAAGAAAATTGTTGCTGATGTTATTTTGCTCGATTTTAAATTCCATATAAAAAAAAATGGAAAAAAGTCTGTAGACTAAGTAAGCTTGCAATATGAGAAATATGTCTGTGAAATTATTTTTGATATGGGCTCGTGGTTCAGGAGCCGACGTCATTTGAAGATATTTCTATTTAAGCTTTGGTGGTCATTCTGTTTAGCGTAGCGTAGAGAAACCGTTTGCGTAATTTTGTTAGAGGGTATAAGGAGTAACATTTCTGTGAAATTATTTTGAATTAAGACCAGTGGTTGAGAAGTTTACATGTACGTCGTTTAAAGATTTTTCTAAAAGTGGCACTGGCGGCCGTTTTTTCAGCGATGCTGAACAGTTTGTGCAATTTTGGTAAAGGGGATTATGAAAAACATTTCTGTAAATTTCAAACTATTTTGAATTTGGCCCAGTTGTTCAGGAGGATATGTAGTTTAAAGAAAGAAGTTTACGGACGGCGGACGACACAAGACGGACGAAGACTGATCCGGCAACACACCTTGAGCCTCTAGCTCAGGTGAGCTTAAATAGCTGACCGTAAAAACACAATAAATTGCATTCCGTGATTCAAAATCATAAGGTCAAATAAAAATAATGATAAATGTGTTTCGGGTAACGGGCCTGAAAATTTTAGGTACGGTAGGTAGTCACATATTTTTTCTGGAAAAAATATAAATTTATGCATTTTGAAAGGCATTTCGTCTTTCAAAATGCATAAAACTATTTTTTCCAGAAAACCTGAAAAAATCGTAGGTTTCACCAGTAAAAGGTAGGATCGAGTTAACCTAAACACAGGTATTTCCTTAACCCTTAATGCGCCAATCGCAACAATAGCCGTCTGCTTTTCTCTTCTGCTGAAATGTTTAAGAAGCCTCTATGGCAAACAGTGTAGACCAAGATGAGACTGCTCCTATAGGAGCAGTCTGTTCTTGGCCCACGCTGTTTGCTTCTGTACTTAATTCATCAGTAATGATAGGCAGTTATTTGCAGCAGACGACTTCAGCAGACAACATTTTCAGATGCATTTTTTACTTGGCGCTTAAAGGGTTAAAGATACAATCGCTGCTGAAGATAGTATTAAAGCAAACCAATATGCCATTTTCTGTGTGTCTATTTAGTGAATCGGAAAAGTCAGCTGCTTTTCACTTTTTGCGTGCCAGCCTAATGCCCACAAAAGCATACGCTTTCTGTCAAAGTTGATATGTTGTTATCAGAACTGATGAATTAAATTTCTCCTTTAAAAACGATCTGATGTTATCTCTATTTCACATTAATTTGTCACAATAAAATAACGCTCTCGTCTTGGTTTGTTTGAATTCCGGAGAGAGATTTTACGAATCCACCACGTACGTGGGTCTATGTGGGATCAGTTTATTTCAATTTTAACTGTGTTTTCGGGTCCTGTTGAAACGGTTCGAATTCCGATTCCTATGACAAAACGATACCAACTTCAATGTAGACTACTGTCGTGCCAACCAAGAGTGACACTGACGTAATATTTTGTTTACAATTGTCAAGTAAAACATTAACTTGTACATATCACTTGAGTTAACGCGAATCGACAGATCACTTGTGTAGTAATCCTATCCTGCGGATAGGATTAATACACAAGTGATCTATCGATTCTAAGTCCCTGATAACTTTTTAACAAAACGCGACGTCACTGTCACTCTTGGCTGGCAGGACAGAGCGAAGATTACTTGTGATGGTTCTTCCAAACGGTGCAGTGTGTGATTGTGGTATTTTCTGATCATACCCACTTACTTTTTAGTGAAAAACAAAAACTATAGCACAACAGCAAAAACGTACAAAAAACAACAACAAAACACCCTCGCATAAAAACAGCAACGACAGCAACAAAAAATGCAACACCGAAACTTTGGCCTTCAAAAATATGTATGTGCCTAGGGGGGGGGGGGGGGTACTCTAATCTTTCCTTCACACGTAGGCTTGGACAAAGCATCTACTATTTACCCCCAAAAAGTATCAGGAATATCATGCACCCCTTAAATATATTTGAAATTTTTGCAACCCCAAAAATACATTTATTCTGTACATTTACCTAAGAAAAGACCTTAAAAAACATAAAATTGACCCCTACAACTCGTCCAATTTTTTGATGACCCACAAAAAATATCCACAAAATCTTCATACCCTCTAAATATTGAAATTCAATATTTAAACCCAAAAGAATGGTCCGAGCCGACGTATGTATGAAAATATTAGAGTACCCCCCCCTCCGGGATGTTACCCGATCTAACCCAAATTTATGTTTAAAACATTCCCTACCTAACGCTTTCTTATCCACTTTTAGGCAGGGATCATGGAGTATATTCTTGCACAACAGATAGAAATGCCATTCTCTTCTCCAGGTATTCTTACACAGCTGGAAGTTGGAAGTCAAGTGACGCCATTGTTATGTTAAAGTGACATTATGTTACATGTATGTCGCACCTCAGCGTATTCATGAACTTTTGGGAAGTGACCAGGAAATACCACAATCACAAATTGCTGACAAACCCATGACACTACGAGGAAGAGCCACACGACAATCACGAGACACCAGGAAGACAAACTAAGCAAAGCAAACAGCTCTCTGGAAGTCTTTTTCTTAAATAAGGAGAAGCGGAATTTAATGGCGATTATTATTTGTGAGAGGGTGGCATAGAAATATCCGTCCCTTTACTTGGGATTACCGTTTGTCATCACTCGGCAAGCGTCGTGATGCCAAACGTTCATTCTCAGGACGGACTTTTTCTATCCAATCCTCACACTCATGATATATTCTTATTTTCCACACCAACTATCAAGCTACAAAATATATGTACAAGTAATTAAAACTCCCAATTTTCCCTTATTTCTCAGTGAGGTGACCTCTTAACTGTTAAAGACACATATAGTATAACATCGTAAAATCCCATAAAAATGGATTAGCGAACACACAGATAACAGCCAATTAAATATATATGCATTATGTGCATTTTGAATTAAACTGCCTAATACTACTTTGCATGCGAATCATAAATGGGCCAACTGCATGTGCATTTTGCTGCTCGCTCACATCAGATAAGAAATAGTTATACCATGGGTTGTCCGCCTGTACGTGGATTATCTTACGTACAGGTGTACAAACATGGTATAACTATTTTATACCACCTACATCAGTGTAGACCTTGCACATCGTGAGATATTTTGTACTAAAGCTAGTAAGGGTGGTATAGAGGCGAATGTTAAGATATCAAGTTTTATCGTATAGCTCGAAGCATGCCCGCTTATGACAGACCTCCTGACTTACTGTTGTAACTTTTATTTTTGTAATGGTATGTGCAAATGAATACTTTTACTGCCATAAGTATACATTAAGGAGAATTCGGGTTTTAGCTGTAGTATTAAAATCATGCGAAATAACATAAAATCTCGGAGCTAAATCTAGGATTGATCTTATAGATTAAATTATGGCATTGTGTATTTAACGCTGATAAAACAACGCTTATTTTTGATCATAACTATAGCATGTGGAAGCAAATTTTCACAGTTGAAAAGCTTTGAACCGTCATTGCTATATTCCTTTCAAGCTTAACAAGAGGTTACGCGCTTAATAAATAAATTATAAAAATATTCAAACTTAATAATATGTGACTAAAATAGGCTATTTTCATCATTTATAATAGTTCTCAATCGCTTATAATGTGTTAAACGAACAGCCATTGTTCTAAAATAAACAAATTATTTGTTCAATAAATTCTAAACAATACACCTTTGATGTATTTGTGAAATCATATCCGAGTATAAATGGGTTTAGCAAGACCTTTTATATGTGGCTTTTGACATACGACAGCTGGGGATCAATAGGAAAATAAGTTGATCTTAAAACAAAATAATAAAGATTTATCCGCTGAGTAAATTTTTACAATCATAATTTAAGAGCAGCTGTGAGTAATCACCCTTTCCGCCCGAATAGATAAAACTATGTTTGCGTTTTAGCGGTTCACCCGAGAACTCGTACGGAGCTCCTTCCCAAACGCAACCAGTATAGGTTTAGATAAACACAAACTTAAGCGTAAAATTGTAAATACTTTCTTACTCATCAGTTTTAACCTATGTTTGGGTGCTCAAAAGCAGTGGCGGATCCAGAGGGAATCAGGGGGTTAGTTCGAAACCCATCCCGCCCCCCGTTTTTAGATATCATATGAAAGCGAAATAATTTGGTCTCAATGAGACCAAATTATTTCATTTTCATAAGATATTACTATTTAAGAAAAATGAGATAAAATCAGCAAAGCGAACCCCCACGCCTTTATACATATGAACCCCTTGCCAAAAATCCCGGATCCGCCCCTTAAAAGAACCGTCTCATTGAAACGGTTCTTTTGAGAACTCATAAAATATGTTTTGGTTGACAAATAAGAAAAACTAGACGGACATAAAGTACTGAATAACAAAGCAAGGACAAAACACAGATCACCGCCGTAGAAAGGAAAGCAGCCTAAGCCACTGTGGGTGCTTACATGCATTTTACTGGTACCAAATCTGTAGTCTGACCAGTAGTCAATATTTTCAAACATCCTCTCTGAAACCACAGGGTCAATTGATCTTTAAATCTATATGAACACTCCTTGGAAGGATCAAAGTTTGTTTAAACTGTCCTGGTCACATGATCCTTTATCGAAGTGAGCTCAGATTGCAATTCTTCGCCTCTGAAACCACCACCAAATTCAACTCAAAGTTCACATGGACACTTCTTAGGGTAGGAAATTCAAATGCTTGTAAAAATGTTTTTGTTACATGCCAATATATGTCAAAATCTATTCAAACGTCTTCTTTCGTAGTAGCATCTGGGATGTGGGCCCAACAAAGTTTGTTCAAATGATTGTTATAGGTCAACCAAAGCAATGATTATTATACATGTAGGTCAACCCGTGCAAACCGTTTGACAAGTGTTGCATTTCGGGCATTGTAGTCTGGTACTCAGACTCCACGACTCTGTCTTTAGACAGAGTCGTGGAGGCAGGGTACCAGAATCCAATGTTGCCTTGCTGTAACACTTAATTTGATTGGTTTATTTGTGTGGCTTCTTAATGGATGGAGGGACTGCAAACGTTTAAAACGAATGTGTTACAAAGGATACTGAAGCAGCGTTATGCACTACATAGCTAATCTCACAGTCGTTCCCTACTTTTCCGTAATTCTTTCGTTATTCAAGTCAAACGGGCTAATTGAGCAAATCAAACTTTATGCTCGAAGCCCAGACCAGCACCAAACTACCAGTAGTAATTTGATTATGTAAGCATACTGTTTGTATATATTGTATGCGAAGTAAGGGTCAGGTGCCACGAGACATTCAGTACCGTTTTGTAGATTTTATGTTACTTCGTATTTAGTGTAGTTTCTAGTTTTACCGTGAAACTGGTTTTAACCCTCCAGTAAAATATTTTACTGACCGTTCCAAGGCGGTACTTCTTTTGTGGATCATTTGTGTTATTTATGTCTTGTCTTTGTTACGCTTTCCCGTCTGTTCATTGCTGCCTTGTGGTCACTTGCTTGGAAAGGGCTGACCTCTTGGCTCTTGATTGTGGTGATTATTATGATTTTGTTTCTTTCTCATTTTGTATCCTTGGACAGGTTTGGTACTTGATTGTATCGATTCCTGGTCCTTGCTGTCTTACTTTTGCAATCATCTCGCTAGGGTGAAAGAGCTAGATGCTTACTTCACTTGCCTGTTGAAGTCATTTTAGTGTTCTCTTTCTCTTCCCCAGGGTGCTCTGGCTTGGTCTGCAGTCTGTGATCTTGGCAGTTCCTGGTCATTCTCACTTACTTTTAGGTCTTTCTGACAGCATTGGTTTTTGCTATATCTCTGACGTCATCATACAGTATATTGGCCGACATCACAGAAACAGTGTAGCCAGTGATCTTGTTGAAATAATGGCTAAATATATCAGCAAAACGCCTGTCATCGTGTGTTAAGTCACGCTAGCAATTATAGTTATTAAATAACATAAACTCACATTTATTCATGTGTCATCATAGGGTTTCTGAAAGATTTATTTAAATATTGGCCACGTTATTGGTAAAGGTTTTCGTTGGTCAGATTATTTCCTTTCGGAAATTGGAGCCTGTCGGGAAAACTCGGTATGATAATTGCCACTTTTCTGCAAACGCATGGGCATGCTTTCTCATGTTATATATGACGACTTTCAATAATTTATTGCTTTTTAATCTAAAAAGTTCTGCACACAATTGTCGTGGTTATTGTAGTTTGAAGAGCATCGCTGTGCATTAAGTCAACAGACATGACACCGTCGAAGAAAAGATTGCATTTACATCCACTTGAACTTACACCTTTCTTTGCATTATCAAAGAAAGCAGACACAAAAGCAAACAAACAAACAATTTATTGTGTCATATTTTATGCCAATTCATGAGATAATAGTACAATTGCACAAGTGTTAAGTATACAGTAAACTCTGTGTAAAACGACCACTCTCAAAAAAGACCGAAAATTGATGTTCAAGACCCATTATCGCTTAATGCAGGTAAAATATATTGCATAATGTTCCAAGGGGATCATTCTGCAATACTTTCTACCTTCATAAAGCTACCATTTGCCATTTAGATCTTTGTTTTTTGTCTGTTTTTGAGTGGTCGTTTTACAGGTTTTACTGCATATTTATTTAGTTGAGTCAGTGGTTTAATTTTGGGTCTGGGCCTTAATCTCCTTAGCAATTTTGCATTGCGAGTAGCAAAGGTTTTAATGAGACTGTGTACATGGGCAGGCTCATTTAAGCCTTGATTGCTTGGTGATGCAATAAATTCGAAATCACAAATACCAATGACATAAAGTTCAGCATATTTTGATTGTGTTGCTAATTTTTACCAAAATATCATTTTTTTAAAAATGATCTTTTTGCTCATTAGAAAGTACTGTTATTCTACTATCCAAAGTCAGTAATATACGGAACTCTACAAATCCTGATGACGTCATGGGAACGTCAGAACTGTACCTACTAAACACTTCCGAAAACCAAAATGTTGATTTTCTCCAAAATTCGGGAATGATTTTGCTGACTGTCTGTCAAGGTTTGCAGATTATCAACCATGCAAACTCACACGGGCTGTATGGCTCTGGCGATTTCGAATGGGTTGAAATAATGAAGAATTTTTGCCCTTTGAGACTAGGCTGCATTTAGGATAATGGCTAGGAATCTGTTTCCTGGATGTTATCGTCTGTAAATGCCACACCGATTCTTCTCACAACTCCAAGTGATATTTTGCAGCAAATAGGGAGAGATTAAACAGTCAAATAACAATTTTATTGCATGAATTGCATTTCACTAACACATTTCATGACCAAAATTTGTACATTTTTGCTTTCAAAATGCTCCTTACCAGATCGTCCGACATGTCAAACTTTGCAGTAACAACAACTTAGAGAGAACATTGGTCTAAAAAGTCTGAAAAACTTAGCCCTTTCCAATCCGTTGTTTGTAAAAAGCTTCGAAGTTTGGCATTTTGCTTACTGAGAGTTGAATAAGAAAACCCGTTCTTTTGAGTCATTGAATATGTTTTCGAATGCTTAAATTTCCGTCTTCGGCTCAAAATAAGTATAGTTGACTACTTTAAAAAGCATTATATGTTACCCCATTCAGTATTTATTTATTTTAAGTTATTGGAAGTACACTATGCTTAACTTTATGTCAATGGTATAATAGTCCAGGGACTCGTCGCCATGGTAACATTTTCTTACAACCCACATGGTAGAAAAATTCCACTTATACCAGGTTATAGTATCGCTATATAGGAGTGAATAAGGGCGAATGACAGGAACGAAAGTGGTGCAGATTTTTTCAGGTGATATTCTGTTACCTCAACCAACTAATACCAATGTTAATATACCTATGTGGACAGTCGTCAAATTTATAAGACTTATGTTTATGTAGGTACTTTGTCTCTGAGCATGTTTAATATTGCTTGAGAGCAGCCATAGATTATCAAAATTTACGTAAGAACTCAAAGCAAAATGATAGCCTTTGTGACTTATTTGTACCCCACCCACCACTTTTCTACAGAAATATCAGTCATGAAAAGCATTTTAGTGTTTTCTGTAGGAGATCAAATTATCATCGCGATAAACAAAAGACAATCAACATTTCAGCAAAACTGTTTGGTACATGTATTATATACTCAAATAGAAATGCTAAAGATGGTCATTCTCGCTTAATTTTTGGCTTATTCAAAATAGGTTGACATGTGCGGATCCAGAGGGGTGGACAAGGGATCCGGATCCCCCCTGAGAAATCACAAAAATAAAGGGTTTCTTAGCAATACTGGTCCGGATCCCCTGAAAAATCACAAAGCTACCAAGCCAGCATTCAATGTTAGGCCATCATCGGCCCGCCAGTGAAACGCCATTTAAATGGGTTTCTTAGCAATACTGGTCCGGATCCCCTGAAAAATCACAAAGCTACCAAGCCAGCATTCAATGTTGGGCCATCATCGGCCCGCCAGTGAAAACGCCATTTAAATGGCGTTTCGCTGGCGGGCCGAGGATGGCCAGATTTTAGTGGTATTTGGATCCACTCATTAACTAAAAAAACGATCTCAAAGTTGGAACCCCTCTGAAAAAACTCTCTGGATCCGCGCATGGTTAATATTTCAGAAGCCTATTATCTAATCTTCAATGACCTTAACCCCCCCCCCTCCCATTCCACTGGACGGCGATTCTGCTACGATTCGAAATTTTGATCAAAATGACACGAATCGCAGCAGAAACGGCAAGAGCGCAGTAGAAGCGCAGTAGAAGCGAAGAAGAAGCGCCTAGATCGTAGTAGAAGCGTATCGGAATTTCAGATACTATATAGAAAGGATACAAAAGCGCAACGAAAGCGTAGCTCCATCGCTAAGGTCGTAGCAAGGTCGCAGCTACATCGCCATCAGCGTAGACTAAGCGTAGCTAGATCTTCATTGTCGTAGTGGGGTCGTAGCAGCAGCGTAACGGACGCGTAGTGGAAGCGTAATGGAAGCGTACATGTACTGGAAGCGTACTGGAAGCGTCAAGTCCCTAAATCGTGTGGCTGTCTACGCTTCCGCGGCGATTTGGAATAATTTTAGAGAAATGTATGTAAAAGGGCTTTCTGATAGAATTACCCTCAAGGCCATGTAAATGATTATGAAGATGCAAAATGCATTTTCACTCGACAAGAAATTTCCGTTATTGGAAAAAACTTAATCAAGTCATATATTATAACTTTTGGCTGTTATGTACCTGACAGGTGAACAGTGATATACATTCATTCTCATTTTATGGTTTAAGAACAGTGACTTTCAGCCCCTACTTTCTCTTACTATATTCGAACTTGTGTGACATTACAAAGGTGGATGACGTCGAGGTGTATCGGCTGCAGCAGCTTGGCCCAGACTTAATCCATATCGTGAGAAAACCAGTTTTGGAATGCTTGCAAACCACAAAGTTTCTAACCGGCCTGTGAGCGCAATATAAAAAGCGCCACTGTTAATCGTGGTATTGTTTTCAAGTATAATAAAATTCTTTTTTTTTTTAAATCTGGCTTGTCGGTGTTTCATTTTAACTCTAAAAGCGCCACCTATGATTTGCAGCAGACGACAAATTCAAATTTTGTCGCTTTTTTTAAAAAAAGCCCTGATATTGCATTGGCAGACGATTCTCATGCAATATCATACCTTTTTTTGCAAAATCTGGGAAAGATGTCGCAAAATTTGTCGTCTGCTGCATTTGTGATTGGCGCTTTAAGGGTTAACCATAATATATCTCGTCTGCTGAAAGGTGAGATCGGCGTTCGAGGGGTTGATTCATTACATACTAGTGTCGTCTGCCGATAACCTTTGCAAACAGTTTGTACCCAACGCAGGCCCATTAAAACGTCAGGCCTGATCTGAATCCCAACCGTTTGACACTCTGATATTGGTCCTGAAAGAATGTTTTAAAAACATTTAAAAAATAGCAGACGACAAAAAGCATGCAAGAAATTTATAAATAAGTAAATCAGCCAACCAATGTGAAAAGGTATCTTTCGCATATGTTTATGTTCTAACTTGCATCCCGGTAAGCTTTTGCACAATTTACACATCCCCAAATCTCACTCCCATAAAGTAATATTATCAAAGAGGTCAATCTGGATATCTGATGGAAAGCCAAGTGTTGGCATTTCTTTAATAGTGCAAATAGAGCTTTGTTAGCTTGCCCGGCTATGTGTTGTTTTGCTGACTTAAAAGAGCCACTTTTTGAGAGATAGATTCCAAGGTATTTATACTCGTTGACGTTTTCTAATATTTGTCCTTCCAATCTTTATTTTGTCTTTATTGTCTTGCTATTGAAAACGAACACTTTTTTGAACATAATACTGTCAGGTGCCATGTTTTGCACTAGCGATTGAATGAGTTCAATGTGTGTTGTAGGTCAGTTTCAGTTAAGCTGAAGAGTACCGTGTCATCTGCGTAAAGTAGAAGTAGGATTTTAAGAAAAACTGATATTTCTGATAAATTGGCGTTTATTGTGAGTCCATTTACTTGCTGTGTCCTTAGTAAAAAGCATTAAGTCGTTTAAGAAGATTGAAAACAATAGCGGTGACGAATGTCCCCCTTGTCTTACTCCATTTAAGCAGATAAAGTAGGCAGAAGAGACTCCATGTGCAACTATTTTGGATTTCGGTCAAAACGCGAAAAAGGGTAAATAATACTTGACATTTTCTTGTGACTCGCCTACCAGGAGACGTTTAGATGAAATGTCAAGCATTATGTTCTTTGCTTTCTAAAGGAAGCTTTCAATAAGAGCAACAGACTTCGAAAATAACGTCCCATAGATTTCAAAACAACACGATAATGAAAAGACACATTTACGCAACATAACTTCATGTCTCAAACGTAAGATAATTAAGATAATACAAAATATGTTTCGTCTTTCTTTGATGCAGCATACGCTGCATCAAATAAAGGCGAAACATATTATGCATCCTTTATATACATTGTATCTCTTCATTACTACATTCGTATAGAAAACTATATAATCTAAAGACATGTACTTTTGAGCACAAAAGTGATAACAGTCGCCAATGATATTACTAACCGACATTATCAGAATCATCGAGCTTGATATATGTTTTTTAAAATTTTGCACCGTTTATCGTGTGGCTGTAGTTGTTCTTTGTCTCTTCCTCACGGTGCCTTGGGTTGATCTGCAGTTAGCCTAGCTCCTAGACCTTGATGTTTTGTCAATGTTTACTTTGCGATTCATTCAGTGTTATTTAACATTATACACAGCGTCAAAAGTTAAGTTTTTTTTTCAGAACAAGGTTATGTGATTAAATAAACCTTATAAATAAAGATATATACTAGAGGACTTTGAAAACGCATCACCATATTTTTGCACTTTTCTAGCAAACCGTATATGCGATTGAAAAGTTACTCGCAGGTTTTAATGTGCAACCCAGAATTGGTATGAATCAGTCATTAATTTGACTGCACTATCACGCGACGCTGCTGATGACGTCACATGGGTACATACAGCATCCAGCACCGATCTGCACAAATAAATGAAGCTTTTTAATTATTTTTATGTTTAAACTGCGGCGTATATGATACCAAGTAGCCAAAAGAGATTATAGACTTTTTCTAATTGAAAGTAATTGATAACTTCAAAATTTCGAAAATAAACGTCAAATTTGAACATCAATTTATAGCTCCTTTTTAGAAACATCTCCATTAGTTACCTTTATGCACGCTTTCATTACTGATACTGATTACATACACTGGCAAGCATGTGGGAAAGACGTTTTGGTGTAAATCGTTGCAGGAGATATGCTGTCGTGTGATCGAGAACGTCTTAAAAAAATAACGTTAACGTCACTTGCACAATACAAAAGACACGTGATACAAGCGTAATGTATGCATGATCTGTCATTTGTGTATGCCCTTAGCCTCTCCCAATAAAACCGGACGTAAGAAATTGAAACTTTGAAAGGCCCAAGACGTTGAATTTTATTGCTAGACTATAGTAATCAGGGTGGGTGGGGTATGTCGGTAATTTTAAAGGGGTGTAATTTTGAGCATGCCGAACTGTCATTTTATTTCTAATCCTTCAATGACGAATGTGCAATCGTGAAAGAAGCAAAGGACGTAAATTCGTTGAGTCAGGAATCAATACTAACGCGTGTTAAATTGCAGCTGAATTTGTGTCCTTCAAATTCGACCACCCCTGTCTTAAAATGGATACTTTTTCAATACCTTAAAGTAAATTTACAACCATGAAATTTCTAGGACACACTACAAGATGTTTAGACTATGATATGCAATAATAATTATCTCGCTGACATTCTCAGGGTTTGTGAAATAAAGGATTTAATCTGGGTGATGCGTTTTCAAAGTCCTTTAGTATATGTATCATATAGGGATAAGATAGTGAAACAATCATGCTATTTTGTCAAAGTATGTGATTGTGAGTTCAACAAAAAAGCAAATAGGGGTCAATTTATTTTCATTGCAAATTTGTGTACATAGATAAATGTTGAAATTTTGTGTGAGATTACACAAAGCTTGTTTCAAGATGTTGGGGGTTACTTCTTGAAGGTTTCAGGGCGATAGCGAAGAGTTTAAATAAGCCACGAAAACGCATGATTTTGTTGCAAAATACGAATTTCATATTCGTTTAATTTTTTATGAAGAGATTCACAACAGATAAAGATTTTCCGTGTTCGATAAGATTTCTTCACGGTAGTTTGAAAATTATTTCAACAAACATATAGGTCGTGCTTAACTTTTGACGCCGTGTATATATGGCCCATATGGCTATTCAGTAGCAACTCACAAATACAGTTCTTAGAGGCAAAAGGAAGAAAATAGAGATTATGAAACTAAATTAAAATTACCATTTATTTAAAATAACATGAGAAGACTAGCGGTTAGTCTAGTCTGCAGTTTTTGATTGTGGCATTGCTTTTCAAATACAGTAAAACCTGTCTAAAACGACCACTCTCAAAAAGACCAAAAATTTGTTTTCAAGACCAATTATCGCTTTATACAGGTCAAACGTATATGCAGAATGCTCCCAGGGGTGCATTCTGCAATACTTTCGACCTACATTAAGCTACCATTTGTCTTCAAGCAAGTCATTGATCTGTTTCTAACTCGCATTTAGAGGATCGTATCCTATAGGCAAGCACACGAAATTGTGGAACCTATCGCATATGCGCGGGTGCCTCCGATAAATGTCCATTCGGTCATATCCAGCAAAGCTAGAAGCCTATTTTGGTCTGAGCCTACTTTGGTCGATGCTAGGGGTCGTGAAAATTGTTGCACTTTCCACTAGTTCTCATGAACAGGCTCAATAAAACCGAGTCTGCTGTTTTCTATTATTGTAGGTTCTCTTATTTCTGAAGGATCCGTGTTTCAAGATTATTTAGAGGTCGCAACAGCTGTCGTTGTTTCTGTGTGGAGTTGGTGAACGTCTCCCCGTGTATCGATGTAGCGTTGATATTTTTCATATTATGGTCCTTCGGGAATGTTGGGTTCTGACATAAAGCAGAATACCGCGTACGCCGGTGCTAGGGGCATGAGAATCGTTGCACTTTCCATTAGTTCTCATGCACAGACTCAATAAAACCGAGTCTGCTGTTTTCTAACAGTTTATGTTCTCTATTTCTGAAGGATCCGTTTTTCCAGATTATTTGTGTATGCGAGCAGCGACAGCTCGGGCGAGTCTGTGCATATGCGCATGCGCATATGCGCAGACTCGTTCGAACCTTCGCTGCTCGTCGATAAGATAAGTACATGTACCGACATATCGTTAGACGTATACAAGTCTCCTTCTTATATATTTTTATTTTAAAGATATTTATGAAAAAAAAATTCACTTCATGAATTACTTTAGTTCTCTAAGGCTGAAGAAGGCTAATGCCAGTGCTATTGAAGAGGATTGAAGACTAATATATCTTGTACATGCCAATATACATGTAAATGTACTTTAATATTTGTGCACCGAACCTACATTTAAGCAAACTTATTGAGTGTAGTATTATTTTCTAATCTATCAGTTAAACATTTGTTTTCAGTTCCCAACAGAACCGTCTCATTGAGACGGTTCTTTTGAGTACTCATTATACATGTTTAGTGGAGTAACAAGTAAGTTATTTTTCAAATATGGACTCTTATCTAGACAGGACCTTTTCCAGCTATTTTAGGAAAATGCCCCTGGCTTGAATTGGGAAAAAATATGCGGCATTTTGGGTTATTTTGCGAATTTTTTTAAACAGTAAAAAAACACATTTAACATGTGCATGCTTGTATTCAATCTATTTATTATATTTTATTACTCCTGTTGTAATTTTTGGGAACAATTTCAGAAGTTTCCATCATTTGAACTTAGATCGTTACTTGCTGCTGTTGATTTATTTTTAGCTTCAGATTGGGATTTTTTTGGGGGGAAATTGGGAAAAAAGGAGAATATTTTTGATTGAGAATGGGGCCTATTTTCGGCCCTTGGTGATAGGGAGAAAAGGCCCTGCTAGAAGACCTTAAAAATCCAACCATTTTTTATGGATGTTTAAATGAACCGTTTTACTGATACTTCCACCAATTATACATCTAATTGGTACATGTATACATCTAATTGGTAGGAAACAAGTTTTAAAATTCAGTTTTATACAATGTAACTCTTTATTCTCAGTGGTGGATCGAGAGGGGGATCAGGGGGTTCGCTCGAAACCCCCCTCCCCGGCCCCCGTTTTTAAATATCAGTGAGACCAAATTATTTCATTTACATGGGATATTCAAGATATTTAAAACCGGCAAAGCGAGCCCCCCACACCTTTGTACATAATGAACCCCCTTTCCAGAATTCCTATAATCGCCCCTGTTTCTAGCCAACTTTTTTCGTTTAATTTATACTACTGATAACTCGAACACCAAATCACTGGCCCCTTGGCATTCGAGTTAACAAGTCAGATCTTCTTATCTCAAAGTATATTTTTGAATATATGAAAAATAAAGTAGGAAAGATATAGAGTTTAAAATATAGTCAAGCTAATAGATTACAAATGTAGTTGTGGGTCCCAACGGAAGTTTTCCTTTGAAAGTACTACCAGCGCAAGTAAGGGAAATTGTCATAACAAAAATAGTAAAAATGTTTGGGCATAACATTTTAATTATTTTACTGACCTATCGTTCTAAATATTTGTTTTGGGTGCTCAAAGTGCCGTCTCAATGAGACGGTTGTTTTGAGTACCTACATCATTATGATTTGGCTGATTTTAAGTTCTCTTATGCAAAACATTTGCTTTTATCTGAATCTAATATAGTACATGTATATTTCAAATTTTCTTTGATTTGATTCTGAACGTCCAAGTCAACATCTTTCAAATTGTGTCGGGACAGGTCTTCTTGGGTTAAACGTGTCTTGCTCAAGGACACAACGCAGTGACACCGAAAAGGCTCGAACCCGCAATCCCTATATCTCGAGACAAGCACTCTACCACTGAACCACTGCTTTCACTCAAATTTTCTTTGACTTAATCATGTACTTTGAATTATTAGAATTTCATGTCTTGCTATTTGTCTGCATGATAGTTATCAAGTGCAAAAATCATAGATAAAAACGAACAACTTGTTTATATTTTTTCTTGTTTTATAATAACGAACATTTTCATCGACATATTTGTAATAAACAATGTATATTTCATAGACAATGAGTGCGCAAACTAGTACATCTTAACCAGGCTCCGATGTTAGAAAACCTTTTTCATGTTCGACTCAGCTGAGCATAAAATTTCAACTTCTCATAAAAACTAAAATACCGAAAAAACAAAGCATCTTGCAGTTTTTCGGGCATCTATCATATTATATTAGCCATTTTTCTAAATAACTTTTGTAACGAACAAGTTTCAAACATGTACACATGCGAACACACAATTTGATACAGGTAGAATCTTAGTAAAAGATGACCGAAAAAATCAAATCGGTAACATTTCTGCAACAATGAAAACAATCTATTTTAAACTTTTTCCATGCTCAACTCAGCTGCAGAACACGAACTTCATCCTGCTCATAAATGTTAAAATGACAACAATTGTTGGTATTTTAACATTTATTAGCATGATAAATACAACACCTGAGAGACTTAAAGCATGCAACTTCTTCATTTGTCGGTAGTTTAGTTTTTATGAGCAGTTTATATTTCGTGCTCAGTTGAGTTGAGCATGAAACAAGTTTTTTAACCCGTCGGGACCTGGTTCGACAATGTCCCGACATGGGAGAACAATTGTTCAATGGGACGTTAAGCATCAACACAAACAAATAATAATAAAATGTCACCAAGTGAATTACACGTTCAGTTGAACTTTTCCGCGCAAGCGCACGGAGAAATGCACTTAAGAAAATCATAATTGTTTTCGAAGTTAATAAACTAGCTATTCCGGAAGTAATAATTGGATTTCTTTCTTATGTAATTACTGTTAACGAATAATCAAACTTTTAATAATTTGAAGACAATTTAAACAAAATAGTAATAAAAATTAGTTATGGAAAAATGTCCCATTTGTGATCTCAGGGTGCAAACTGTCGCCTTTTGTCGCCAACTGTTTTAGATTTTCTCTTTGCATGTTGGGTATTTTCATGCGTTTGTTGACGTCTGTTGATTGTTTTACAATAATCTTTTTTGAAACAAATCTTTCAGGAACACTGTAAGAGTTTCAAACGGTTTAGATCCAGATCATGATCGACGCCCTATCTGTCATGGTCTGCGCCCAAACTGTTTGCACGGGTTATTAGCAAGCAACAAAAGTCGTCGTTTATTGGCAAATAAAGCAGAGGGTGCAAAGTATCGCATTTTGCAGTTTGGCAAAATTTTGTTTAAGAGTGTATGTTGTCAAATTTGACCGGGACCCGAGGTTATGAAACTTTTTTCGTCCTCAACTCAACTGAGCACGAAATTTCAACTGCTCATAAATACTAAAATACCGAAAAATAAATAAGTTTTATGCTTCACGTCTCTCAGATGTAGTATTTATCATGCTAGTAAATGCTAAAATGCCAACAATTGTTAGCATTTTAACATTTACGAGCGGATGAATTTCGTGCTCAGCTGAGTTGGGCATGAAAAAAGTTTTATAACCTCGGGGCCTGGTGTACGGCGTGAGAACTGCATGAGTAGCATGTGCGTAACGTTATAATTCTTTTCTTATCCATAAGGCTAAAAACATGTTTTGGGTACCCAAAAGAACCGTCTCATTTAGATTGTTCTTTCGACTACCAACAACATATATGCTTTCGTTGAGAAATTAGAAAAATATTACCTTGAGACCTGGGAAGGTACCCCAATGCAATAGTGTACGAACATCGCCCATGTTTGAAAAAATCTTTAAAAAAATGACCGCAAACAATCAATAGGCTACACCCTTGAAGTTTTTTACCTGTTATTAAACAATATTTAAATGATTAATCAAGGTGCGCACGCAATCTTTGAGCAGTCTAATAAATAGCCATGGACGCGCCCACATATCTGACAGTCAAACATAGGTTTTAGAGATTCAATACCAATTCTTTAAATTTTAAAAACATGTAGTTTAACAGACATTACATAATCTTTGCAACCAACGTTGCGCGTACGCTAATACACATGTGCCTAATTTTAAACGATATATCGAATAGTAAGAATACACAGCTCTGTTCCTTTGGATGTTCAAATTGAATAAACACTCTTCAAGTGGTATGAACTATTGAATAAGCACTTTTCTTTGACACTTAACTGGTTATACATGTAGCACTTTTATCCTTGACCATATCAAATACTACTGAACCAATAAACGGTGAATGTTATATTACATGTAGTTCGTACAGCAAAAACAAATATTTTTTTCACTGTGTACGAACTATTAAAAATTATCTTTGAAAAATTGTCACTGTATGAACTAATAAAATAAAATCCTGATGATCGCGAAAAGCGTGCGAAATTTTCTAAGAGGGGTGGGATTTCGGTATATATCTTAAGCCTAGCTGCATATTATATGTGTCAAAGACTGAAACCAAGAATAGTTGAATAAAAGTCGCGATAATCGTATAAAGTGTTTCCGTCTAAGAAACGAGTCGTGTTCAGGCCACGACTTAGCCGCAAGTTAATTAAGGAGCCATTATCAATTTAAGAACTGCGCAAAACATGTGCTCAAACATGTAATTAAAGATGATATTATTCTCGATTTGTACAAGGTGCATATGGGTGACAATGTGTCGGAATATCCATTCCATAAAAGATGCATGCAAGAAATGAAAGCCTGGTCTACCTGCGAAGCGTTTTGGATTTTGTTCCGCCCAGAACCCTCCTATCAGCTCGTATTGCAAATATTTTACCCCTTTATATCTTGTCAGAAAAAGGAATTGCAGTTAAAATGCTTGAAAGGGCTCTTTCAACTCCAATGAAAGTTTTCACGTGCATGCGCGGATCCAGAACGTTTTGCCAGAGGGAGTCCAACTCTGACAACGTGTTATTTTTATTGATGAGGGGAAAGAGGATCCCAATAGCACTAAAAGCCCGCCAGCGAAACGCCATGTCGCTGGCGGACCGATGATGGCCCAACATTGAATGCTGGATTGATTGCTTTGTGATTTTCAGGTGATCCGGACGAGTATTGCTAAGAAACCCTATGTTTTTGTGATTTTTCAGGTGAGGGGGGGGGGGGTCCAGACCCCTGGTATTCGCAATGAAGCAAATACATGACCTTCAGTCTGAAGAAGTTCTTTTTAATTCATTTTTATACATGAAGATGTCACAACGAAATTGTCGAGTTTTCGGAGGCAGTCTCCATAAGGCCAGTAGGTATAACCCTTTACAAAGCCCCTAGAAGAAATCCGCCAAGTCAAGAGTCCATTCGTTGGGCTTAAACAATTTTGGTGTGACACGAAAGGGATCACCTTTCTATGAGCATAGAAACATGCCACTAACTTTTTAGTGCCGCCTTAAAAATCCAATATTTGGCGCTTTAAAAATGAGGCATCGCAGACTGACATAGCAAAATGTAGTTCATTTAATGAATTACAATTTATTTGTATTTTTTCTGTTTGTTCTTTTCAAGTGTAACACTATACACATTATATTCCCTCAATTATCTTTGTAAATTATAGGAAACCTATTAAAACCTATTAAAACACCAATAATTTATATACACACAATGAAGGCATTTAGTGAAAAGTCCTATCAAGAGAAAAACGATCTAACGTGTATGCGCATAGTAGTAATGGGCGCCACTATGGGCCAATCTTTTAGCTTGATATTATCATGAAAAAAATTAAGTTCCTATGAGGCAAAAAAAAATATTGGCCCATAGTGGCCCCCATTACTACTGTGCATCTAAAGAAAAAAATCGAGGTAAAAAGGACTCCTCAGAAATAGTGTCATATTTAACATAGGTCAAATGAACGTAAAGTTGTGAATATTTTCTTATCCAATAGTTTTAGCATATGTTTGGGGTGTTCAAAAGAACCGTCTCACTGAGACGGTTTTTGAGTACCCCCAACATATGTTTAATTACGCACCAATCAGATTGATTATATATTTTGGGTGTTCAAAACAATCGTCTTATAAAGACGATTCATTTGAATACCCTCACCACATGTTTTGGTTAAGGAATATGAAAATTGTTTTTTAATTACGCACTCTTATTTAGGGCATTTAGAGGGAACCTACACCATTTGAAGTCAGCAGACAAGAATAGCAATGAATCCAGGGGGATAAAAGATTTGATTCAGCGAATGAAATTTCGGTACTTGTCGCATAGACGAGCAGCGAAGGCTAAGACAATCTTGCGCATACGCACAATTTCGCCAGAGCTATCACTGTTCACTGGAGCAAGATGAAAGTTTATATCTCTATCCTGGGTTCCAGCCTGATCCCTTTTTCCTTTTGTTTTATATTTTAATTCGTTTCTCTGTCAATATATATCGAAGTTAATAACGGGCAACCGAAACCTTTGATCTGTTATCTTTTTATCTTAAATTCTAGATTATTGGAATAAGAAAATATTGACGACTGGACCCAGGCCACGCTGGATGCGTCGACATGGACGTTTAGCTCTTTCTCGATGGCAACATAAATTTGCAAACAGTTTGGACCCAGATCAGGCCCGACAAAAATGTCGGCCCTGATCTGGATCCAAACTGTTCGACACTCTTACGGTATTCCCGAAATATGTTTTTTAAAAAGCTAGTTGTGAAAAAAATCAGAAGACCACAAAAAGTCACGAAAAATTACCCAGCATGCTATGAGTTAAAGTATGGTACTACACTTAAGTATTTTATGGGCTGGAGTTGTTTTGGGATAAAAATTGTTTTGCCTACAAGTGTCTTCTGCTGAAAACTCAGTTTTGCAAAACAGTTTGGACCCAGATCAGGCCCGACCAAACGTCGGGCCTGATCTGGATTCAAGATGTTTGACACTCTGATGGTATTCCCGAAAGAAATTTTGAAAAAAAAAATGATTTTGAAAAAATTTGAGAAAACGACAAAAATACCCAACAGAAAAAGAGTAAAATTCAAGTTCAGCTTTTATAGATTTAATAAAAAGTTAGCTCCATTGATTAGCTGTAACGAAACTAAGTAATAAAAGCTTTGTCGTCTGCTATTTTTTATCAAGTCGCCATAGCATACAGCGTGGACCCAGATCATTCAAATTCAAGTTTTTCTGATGTCGAAAAGAAGAATTGAAGCAGACAAAATATGCAGACCACATTTTCAGCTACTGTTTGTACGGCGACATTTGTCGTCTGCTGATAAGTTTTGCACTTAGTTTGGACCCAGACCCGGACCGACAAAACGTCGGTCGAGATCTCGATCTAAACTCTTTAGCACTCTGATAGCGTTCCTGCAAGATATTTTTGATAAATTATTTTTGAAAAAAGTCTGCAGACGACACTAAAAGCATGGAATTTTACCCAGCATGCTAAGAGTTAAGCTAATCATAGTCTGAGGTAACTCGACACTTTTAACTCTTTGCCTGGTAGCCGCAAATATTGTCGTCTGTCGATCACCTTTATAAACAGCTTGGACCCAGACCAGAGGCGAGTTCAACAATGCGAGCGCTTTCAAGCGCTCGTTGTACTGATACCAGGCTTTACACATTACGAATAAAGATAGGTACCAATCAACGAGCGCTCGACGAGCTCTCGCATTGTTGAACTCGCCTCAGGTCCGACAAAATGTCCGACCCAATATTGGTTCTAACTGTTTGACATTCTGGTTGTATTCATATTTTTTTTTTTAAAAAAAAGTCAATCAAAAATCAGAAGACGACAAAACACGCAAAAAGTTAAACCACAGGCTATTTCCATTCTTACTCAGTTGCTAAATTCCCAACATGTTTTAAAACAAAAGGCAAACATTATATGAAAAATACATTCATCATTTATGTCAATCTTGTCAACGTGAAACGCACATGGGCGTGCCAGTGTTACAAGTCAGATGTGAACTAAACATGCTAAAAGAGGCAACACTGCCGCTTGACCTGTGACCAGGGCCCAAAATTACAATGCCACCTTAAAGTTAAGTACAGCCATTGTTAAGTATTGATATTTTAATATTACATTTAGAATGTTTAATAAATTGCCAGGCTCGTGTAAGTACATATGATCAAAGATGTCATCGTGGTCTACAAGAGAAAAACACATCTATTTGATGAGATAATTCACTTTTCCATGCAGTTTTCAGCTGTACTGAACATTTTTATTGTGAAAACATAGCTTAATTCTACTTTTACAAATGCTTTAAAAAGAAAAGAAAATTTTTGCGAAAAATGTTCATAGTTACAGAGTATGCAGCTTTAAAGCGTTATTTTTCATGTCCTAGAAATCAATGCTTAACCAAGGTAGTACCTAACTTTAAGGAGGCATTGTAATCTTGGGCCCAGGACAATAAATCATTAGTTTGTCTTATTTTCTTTTTACATATATTGAAAAAGCCATTCAATGCTAAAATAAACAATGGTTTTTAAAACTTTATTCCATTCCCCTTAAATTTCCAGAGACATTTATGACTGAAGTCGTCTGCATTTTGTCACCTGTTGTTACAAATGTAAGTTTTGGAAGTCTTTGTAGCAAACAGTAAGGACCCAGATCAGACTGCTCCGTGGAGCAGTCTGATCCGAGTTCATACTGTTTGTAAGTTAATATAATGCAGCAGGCGACAGTAACAGACGACAGTTTCAGATGCGGCTTCCGCAGACAGTTACATGTAAAATATTAAAGATATAACAAATAATAATTAGTTTAACAAGATTTTTTTTCACATTCAAGAAGCTCATAAGTTTTCTAATATCTCTGTCCCTGCTAGCGTTGACTTTTGTCGTCTGCTGATAACCTTTGCAAACAGTTTGGGCCAAGATCAGGACCGACAAAATGTCGGTCCTGATCTGGACCCAAGCCGTTTGACACTCTGATAGTATTCATGAAATGTCAGGAGACGACTTAAAAAGCATTCATGAAAGATTTTTTTGAAAAAGTTCATTTTGAAATAGTAGCATACACGCAAATGATTAAAACATACTGTGTGTCACTGATTAGATGCGTCGCGATGATCGCTCGACCAATGTTTCTGAGCAGATATAAGGGGACTGAATAAGTTTAACACAAGCCCAAGTTTTGCTATGCAAAAATATATTTGATAGGACCTTTTCAGCGTGATGGCAAATCGAACAAAACAGTTGTAGAATATCGAATGGCGTTAGACGCCTAAGAAGCACTAATTTAAGTAAAAATAATTCTAAACCAACAAATGGTGTACGACTAAATATTTAAGCATACACCCAACAATATAGAGATCTTTTTAAAAGTTATTGTTTTCTCGTATTCGACAGAATATGTGTCCCAAAAGGACACTTGACTTCACAACGGCGTCAAATCTTAAAGAATATAACGTTATATACAGTAAAACCTGTCTTAAGCGGATACTCAAAAAAAAGACCAAAATTGGATTTTCAGACCGATTATCGCTTAATGCAGGTCAAAAGTATTGCAGAATGCTCCAATTCTGCAATACGTTCGACCTTCATTAAGCTCCCATTTGTCATTATGATCTGTAGTTTGTCTATTTTTGAGTGGCCGCTTACGACAGGTTTTACTGTAAATGGGAAAAACTATGTCTTGTTGAACGACGTCGTCTCAACACCGATGTAAAGTTTGTTGCACCGACGTTAAAAAACATCGTATGCGTAGCGACACCATTGATGCGTCAAGTGTCCCCTAGAATTATTCATACGCCTAACAAAACAACGTCTCTCCACGTCGAATCTACAGAACTATTTGCATCGGCGTAGAAAAGCGTCGTAGTGACGTCAATGTTTCGTCAAGTGTTCACTAGAAGTATTCATACACCTGACAAAGTTTTTTTTCTATATAACGGATGAATGTCTATAATGGTCTTCTGGTTTTACTAAAACGTAGGCGACTGGCCTGTGAACGTCCTGTGACGGTAGGTAGCCCGGGGGGCAACATGGCACTATATATTGTCCAGGATGAGAGTGGGCCGTTGGCGGGAGAGACCCCAGGGCCGCGGCACTCTGAGCGGAGAGATATGAACTGTAGAGAGAGCTGGCTGATAAATGTGACATTTGTGACATCTGTGACATTTGTTCAGATAAAGAAGTCCGAAGGTTAAAATTAGAAGAGTCCAATTTGCTCCCACTGTTTTCTAGATGTGAGAATAATGGATGAGTCGATGTTGGTGGATGAAATGCCCTCATTTTCTCACTGAGTATAGCCTGATTGACGACGCTGTCCGACTGTCCGATGCTCATTGGCGGAAAGCTTGGAGGAATACCAGCAAACGCTGCAGGGCCCAGTCCGGGTAACATGGGTAGAGGAAAAGCATATTTGTCCTTTTTAAGCAAAGATTTGGGTTTTCGTCGTGGGCGATATTTATAGTCAGGATGCTCTTTCATATGTAATGCCCTAAGTCTTTTCGCTTCATCAATAAACGGTCGTTTCTCTTCTTCTGTTAGAAGCTTCCAATCAGCTCCCAGTCTTTTACTTATTTCTGAATTGTGCATCTTTGGATTCTCCTGAGCCATCTTTCGTCTCTGGCCCCTGGACCAAACCATGAACGCATTCATGGGACGTTTGACGTGCTCGCCATGCCTTGATAAACCATTTTCATCATCTATGAGACTTCCACGTGGGGACAACTCCCCGGACATATCACTGGAACTCATCAAATCTTAATATTTAAACTTTCTTTTCTAATGACTCTAGCACAAATACTTCAAAATATCCAAAAACTTCTTCAAAATATTTCTTTATCCAGATTTTACAATAAATGAGCACAATTATCCTTTACCCTATAGTCAGTATTCGTCAACCCCACACATACAACTGACAAAGTCACGGTGTTATAGCCACATTAACTGTAGTCTTTTATAAAAACACTCTTTTATCAAAGATTTCAAAAACGTAAATAAATGTTTTATTTCATTTACATTAGACATCGAACCGGAAGTCATGAGCATCGGGCAATGAGGACAATCGGCTGGACCAATCAGGGACATCGTCTTGTAATCGGTAACAGCAGCGCTACTTTCATTGGCGAAAGAACCAACAATTACTACGCTGTGATTGGGAAAGCTACTCTATTAAACAAATAGAGCCCGCCTTTACAAATTGATCGAATCACCAAACCTTCGTAAGGCTGTTAGAATCATCAATAAATATTCTAGATGCCATCAAAGTGATTCTCTGGATTAAAGACCTCGAAAAACAAATCGCAGCAATTCAACATGTTTTATTCTTCGGGTAAAATAATGCGCAGGAAGAATCGAGTTCACCGCATGAAACTATGAGCCCGAAACTACCAGTTGAAGATGTATCAAAGACGAACGAAGAAGGAAGTTGCCTAACTCGTTGTTGTACTATCAAATGAGTCGTGACATGTGATTTCCAACAATGTGGCATTTTGACAAGTATAGACTCTGACGAGCCTGTGTAGCCTCCTTTTAGGATAAGAAACTCTAAATGTTGTTCAGTCAAAGGCTTAACACTCATAGAATATTCAAGCGACTGGCAAAGGCTCTGATCAGACTGCGCGTGTGCGCAGGCTGATCTGAGGTTTTGCTGATCGCACATACCACATTGCTGGAAATCTCATGTCGCGGCTCAAATATGATTTAGCCCTTTTCAGGTGCTTTGGGAACAGTGAAGACACAGATGAAAGGCCATTTTATCAGGGTCTGCACGGTTTGAAAAGATAAAAAATTAAGATTCATGACTCACAAGTAATTTCTACTTGTGGTCCGATAAAATACAAAATGGGCAATTCCTTACTTATTCTATCACCATGCATGGGAAAATCCATCAATATGAAAAGGTTATACAAGTACTAGCTTGCACATGCGTTTTAGGTTTTGACTATTCGAGCAGTGAAGACTCTAGCAAGTGTGCCTCACCCAGAGACTTAGCCACTGGCATACACAAACTATATGTATGTAAGTAGGTAGGTGACGTTTCGGATAAATTCGAGTTTGTCAGAGGGGGTCCAACTTTGACAAGTTTTTTTTAAGTTGACAAGAGGATCCAAATTAGCATCATAAGCGGGCGTTTTGCTGGATGGCCCAAAATTGAATGCTGTCTTGGCAGCTATGTAATTTTTTCAGGGAATCCGGACCACTATTGCTAACAAACCCTTTACTTTTTTTATTTTTCGGGACCCCTGTCTTCACTCTGGATCCGCCACATGGGAAACATGTAGTTTCACATGAAGGCTTGATGAGTAACCATACGTCTAAATAAAATCAAATTTTAGCGTAAAAAATCGAATATTTCCTTAACCGTCAGCCGTCTGATATTTGTTTAAGTTGCTCAAACCGTCTCATTAAGACAGTTCTTTTGATTAGGTACAACATGATGTTTTTGCTGAGAAATGAGAAATTGAATCTTTAATTGCGCTCTTTCATCTAGAACCCTGATAACCTGCCGCATATGCTCATGAATTAGGGAATTAATGCTTTTCAAATGCACGAAATTATATTTTTTCCAAAAAACAATTAAAAAAAAATGTGTGCCTTCTCTACCTAAATTTTCAGACCCGTTACCCAAAACACACCTTTTTTTACTCAGACTTAATATGAACACCCTCTATCAAAAATGATAGAGAAATTGAAATTGCATACACCATTGGTCAAAATATGCAAGAGGCGCTCGAGTTACATGTAACTCTTTCCGAAATAAAAAGGGATTTTCCGATGGAATTCCCTTTTTTTGATAGTAAAACATAAATATGGATATAATCATATTTGAGTTTTGCATCGTTATAGAGTACAAGAATGATGGTACAATGTAATTTATTTTTCCTATGAACAGAGGAAATTTCCTCTGTTGTGACTGCTCAAAATGCAGAAATTGATGTCCTTAGAATATGTTCCAAGTAGTGTATTTGTCCTAATAGTTTAAAGAAAAGTTCAAATATCAATTTGTATATCAAGTAGAAATCGGTTTACAACAGAGGAAATTTCCTCTGTTTTGACAATGGGACAAGTCTTCCTTTAATCACAATCAGATTTTCATCTTATTTCAGAACAGAGGAATTTTCCAGCATTTTACTTTCAGTATCTCAACAATATGTAAAAAGAGTGACCTTTACAACAGAGGAATTTTCCTCTGTTTAGTAGTTCGAAAATTTCCTATAGTGACTTCCAGAATTGATTTATTTTACATTCTAGTCAGAACTTAAATATTACCAATTTCCAATAGAGGAATTTTCCTCCGTTCGGTAATTCAACATTTTCCTATTGTGAGAATTAAGAGCCCATTTTCCTATAATAAAAATGAAGAACCATGTTTGTTAACATTTCCATCTTAATCATAACTTAAATGTTTCCACTTTTCAACAGAGGAATTTTCCTCCGTTTTCCATTCTGTATCTCGACAATCAATAAAAGCAGAGAAGTTTTACAACAGAGGAATTTTCCTCTGTTAAATAGTTCGACAATTTCCTATAGAGCCTTCCAGAACTGAGAGCCTAACTTGTTTGACATTCTAGTCATAACTTAAATATTACCAATTTTCCAACAGAGGAATTTTCCTCCGTTCGGTAATTCAACAATTTCCTATTTTGATAATGAGAGCCCACTTTCCTATAATGAAAATGAAGAAACCCGTTGGCTATCATTTCCATCTTCACATAAATATCCATCATATCTTAAATGTTTCCAATTTTCAACAGAGGAATTTTCCTCCGTTTTCTATTCTGTAGAATATCAACAATAAATAGAAGGAGTGACCTTTACAACAGAGGAATTTTCCTCTGTTTAGTAGTTCGCCAATATCCTATAGTTACTTCCAGAACTCCGAACCCAACTTGTTTGACATTCTAGTTAAACCTAAAATATATCAAAATTTTCCAACAGAGGAATTTTCCTCCGTTCGGTAATTCAACAATTTCCTTTTGCGAGAATTAAGAGCCCATTTTCTCATAATAAAGATGAAGTGCCCTGTTTATTATTATTTCCATCTTAGCATAAATATCCATCATAACTTAAATAAATTCAATTTTCAACAGAGGAATTTTCCTCCGTTTTCAATTCTGTATCTCCACAATCAATAAAAGGAGTGAATTTTACAACAGAGGAATTTTCCTCTGTTCAGTATTCAACAATTTCCTATAGTGATTTCCAGAACTCCCAGTCCAACTTGTTTAATATTCAAGTCATAACTTAAATATGACCAATTTTCCAACAGAGGAATTTTCCTCTGTTTGGTAGTTCAATAATTTCCTATAGTGACTTCCAGAACTCTGAGCCCAACTTGTTTGACATTCTAGTCATAACTTAAATATTGCCAATATTCCAACAGAGGAATTTTCCTCCATTCGGTAATTCAACAGTTTCCTATTGCGAAAATAAAAGCCCACTTTCCTATAATGAAAATGAAGAACCCTGTTTGTTATCATTTCCATCGTAACATAAAAATCTATCATAACTTAAATGTTTCCAATTTTCAACAGAGGAATTTTCCTACATTCTCCATTCAGTTTCTCGACAATCAATAACAGGAGTGAATTTTACAACAGAGGAATTTTCCTCTGTTCAGTAGTTCTACAATTTCCTATAGTGACTTCCAGAACTCCAAACCCAACTTTTTTGACATTCTAGTAAAAACCTAAAATATAACAAATTTTCCTCTGTTCAGTAATTCAACAATTTCTAATTGCGAGAATTAAGAGCCTACTTTGTTCAATATTTCTGTCTTACATTAATTACAGTTTTAGAACAGAGGTAATTTCCTCTGTTCAGTAGTTCTACAGATTCATATAGTGACGTTAAGAACTCAGAGCACAACTTGTTTGATATTCTTGTAATTACTGAAATATTACCAATTTTAGAATAAAGGAATTTTCCTCTGTTCGGTAATTCAATAATTTCCAATTGAGAGAATTAAGAGCCCAATTTGTTCAATATTACTGTCGTACATTAATTACAGTTTAACCTCTAAGCGTCAAACAGTTTGACCCCTATCAGGTCCGGACAGAATGTTGGGCCTGATCTGGGTCCAAATTGTTTGGAAGGGTTATCAGCAGATGACAATGTCATGTAAAACTTTACACAAAGTTAAAATACATCGGTTCAACTTCAACTTGTCATAACCTCTAAAGTGTCAAACAGTTTTGACCCCTATCAGGTCCGGACAGAATATAGGGCCTGATCTGGGTCCAAATTACTTAAAAGGGTTATTAGCAGATGACAATGTCATGTAAATGTTTAATGCAAAGTTAAAATACATCGGTTCGATTTCACCTTTTTATAACCTCTAAAGTGTCAAACAGTTTGGACCCGGATCAGGTCCAGACAGAATGTTGGGCCTGATCTGGGTCCAAATTGTTTGAAACATTATCCGCAGATGTCATCTGCTGACAAAGTCAATGTAAAGGTTTCAATCAAAAATAAAACATTGGTTTAACTCCAACTTGTCATAACCTCTAAAGTGTCAAACAGTTTGGACACCTATCAGGTCCGGACAGAATGTTTGGCCTGATCTAGTTCCAAATTGTTTGGAAGGGTTATCAGCAGATGACAATGTCATGTAAAGGTTTAACACAAAGTTAAAATGCATCGGCTAACTTTAACTTGTCATAACCTCTAAAGTGTCAAACAGTTTGGACCCGGATCAGGTCTGGACAGAATGTTGGGCCTGATCTGGGACTAAATTGTTTGAAACACTTATCAGCAGATGTCATCTGCTGACAAAGTCATGTAAAGGTTTAACAAAAAAATAAAACATTGGTTCAACTCCAACTTGTCAGGAGCGCAGTGGCTCAGTGGTAGAGCGCTTGACTCGAGACCGAAGGGCCGCGGGTTCGAGCCTCACCGGCATCACTGCGTTGTGTCCTTGAGCAAGAACATTAATCCTAGCTTAGTACTGGTTCAACCCAGGAAGACCCGTCCCTTTATAACTGAAAGATTGTTGATGGGACGTAAAGAATCAAATCAAACAAACAAAACCAAATTGTCATAACCTCTAAAGTGTCAAACAGTTTGGACCCCTATCAGGTCCAGACAGAATGTCGGGCCTGATCTGGGTCCAAATTGTTTGAAAGGGTTATCAGAAGATGATAATGTCATGTAAAGGTTTAACGCAAAAATAAAACATTGGTTCAACTCCAACTTGTCATAACCTCTAAAGTGTCAAACAGTTTGGACCCGGATCAGGTCCTGACAGAATGATGGGCCTGATCTGGGTCCAAATTGTTTGAAAGGGTTATCAGCAGATGACAATGTCATGTAAAGGTTTAATGCAAAGATAAAATACATCGGTTTAACCTCAACTTGTCATAACCTCTAAAGTGTCAAACAGTTTTGACCCCTATCAGGTCTGGACAGAATGTCGGGCCTGATCTGGGTCCAAATTGTTTGAAAGTGTTATTAAGAGATGACAATGTCATGTTTAAGCTTAACGAAAAGTTAAAATACATCATTTCAACTTCACTTGTCATAACCTCTAAAGTGTCAAACAGTTTTGACACCTATCAGGTCCGGACAGAATGTGGGGCCTGATCTGGGTCCAAATTGTTTGAAAATGTTATCAGCAGATGACAAGATCATGTTAAAGTTTAATGCAAAGTTACAATACATCGGTTCAACTGCAACTTGTCCTAACCTCTAAAGTGTCAAACAGTTTGGACCCCTATCAGGTCTGGACAGAATGTCGGGCCTGATCTGGGTCCAAATTGTTTGAAAGAGTTATCAGCAGATGACAATGTCATGCTTAAGTTTAACGCAAAGTTAAAATACATCGGTTCAACTTCAACTTTTCATAACCTCTAAAGTGTCAAACAGTTTGGACCCGGATCAGATTTGGACAAAATGTTGGGCCTGATCTGGGTTCAAATTGTTTGTAACACTTATTTGCAGATTTCATCTGCTGATAAAGTCATGTAAAGGTTTAACGCAAAGTTAAAATACATCGGTTCAACTCCAACTTGTCATAACCTCTAAAGTGTCAAACAGTTTGGTCCCCTATCTGGTCCGGACAGAATTTTGGGCCTGATCTGGGTCCAAATTGTTTGAAAGGGCTATCAGCAGACGACAATGTCATGTAAAGGTTGAACGCAAAGTTAAAATACATCAGTTCAACTTCAACTTTTCATAACCTATAAAGTGTCAAACTGTTTTTACCCCTATCAGGTCTGGACAGAATGTCAAGCCTGATCTGGGTCCAAATTGTTTGAAAGGGTTATCAGCAGATGACAATGTCATGTAAAGGTTTAACGCAAAGTTAAAATACATCGGTTCAACCTCAACTTGTCATAACCTCTAAAGTGTGAAACAGTTTGGACCCTTATCATGTCCGGACAGAATGTCCGGCCTGATCTGGGTCCAAATTGTTTGAAAGGGTTATCAGCAGATGACAATGTCATGTTTAAGTTTAACGCAAAATTAAAATACATCGGTTCAAGTTCAACTTTTTTTAACCTCTAAAGTGTCAAACAGTTTGGACCCCTATCAGGTCTGGACAGAATGTTGGGCCTGATCTGGGTCCAAATTTTTTGAAAGGGTTATCAGCAGATGACAATGTCTTGTTTAAGTTTAATTGTTTGAAACACAGTATTAATAGATTTTCGAGATTGTTTTCCCCTTCTTCCGGCCCTTTTCGAGACGAAACAAAAGAGTATGGGGTACGGGAAACAACTCGTACTGTATCGGTTTTTTTACCAGCACACACAGTCCCGCAAAATCAAAATTTCTAACTAAATATTTATTCCGAGCCGAAATGCAGTGCCTGTTTAAAAAAAAACTGCCGTATATGTTAATTTTAGCAAGACAATTATTCAGTGTAGAACTGGCAGCAAATTTATTTAACATAAATAGTTTGTAATACCTGCGAGTTATCATTTTGTGAAACCACCTTTTAGTATACCAAAGGAGATGATGCACATCACGCACGCACACACGCGGCTTATCATCAACTGAGCGTAAGCGTTTTTTTTCAATGTCACCAAACGAGCGCAAAAACCTCCCACCGACCGAGCGCAGATTCTATATGACTTTTTTATGGGACCCTCCCGTAGTAAACGGGCAACATAAGTTTGTGTGCACAATAAAATACAAGGCCTTACAATTAATGGTTCTTACTTAGTCAGTTTGTTGTCGCTCCCATTCAGATTGGTGAAATTATTCGTACAACAACCGAGCGTGGGGAAAAGCATTTTTATGGCAGAACTAGAGGAGAACGAACGACGCCGCAGAGGCATTTCATAGAAAACCCATCAATGTGAAACTTTGAACGGTACCTCCACATGTAACTGCCCAAAATATTTGCGCTCAATCGACGAGCAAGGTCTCCGACCTTTATAGAAATTCTGCGCCCAATTGATGGCATCCTCCGCGCCGAATTGATGAGCATTTGTGCTCAATTGATGAATCACCACACACGCACACACAACGACACACGACCGCGCTCTTTTTGTTTGATTGCACAGAAAAAGTTTTTCATAATAATCCCTGTCTTTCAAAAAAAGCTCCATCCGATATGAATAATTTTATATATTGACCTTTATGTTCGTATATCGATTAAGAAATTACTTTATAAGGTTCACTTGTATATGATCAGGCATTTCAAATCTCCATAAACATAACAGAGCAGATCCCGACCAGGCATCTCACAGAACTGCCTGATCTGGATCTGCACTGTTTACAAAACCGTTTAAATGTGTCTTTATGAGGTAGAAGGTTTACTCCATGACGACTTGTGTCGTCTCAAAATAGTTTCAACCTTATAAATGGGTTCTTTCTTTTTTTTTATTTGTTTGCACAGAAAAACTTTTCATAAATAGCATTTCCTTAGTGTTTCCCCCAGCCCCAAAAAAGGGCATGGTAAAGTTTCCAGGAAAGGGGCACTTTAAACGCGCGAAAACGGGCTAAAAGGGCACTTTTGGAATGCATGGCGACAGGCTAAGAGGGCACTTTTCAGTCCTAGTTCTTAATTGAATTTGGTATTGTCTATAAATAAATTTATGTCTCTTAGCATAATGCAGCTGTTATCTGTCCTTTTTAAATGCAAAATATACTACTTATTTAATTAATTTTTAGAATGTTCAAACCAGTTTTAGGACTCCTATTTGAGCACACACTCAATATACTATTATTATTATTAAAATTTATCAGAATCACATTATTTATATGGAAATCATTTTTTTCTTCAATTGCCAAGATCACTTCCTATGTTTTTAACAAGACTGCCTTTCTTTCCAGTACTTGTTTTGACAATCTTACTTGTACCTGGTTCAGATTCACACTTCATTTTAAATACTTGCTAATTGGGGTATTGTCATCTAAGTGATGTGTCAAAATTGCCTCAGGTAATTAGTGACCGTTGTACAAGGATTAACACTGAGTAAACTATTGTAACAGCAGGTGTCTTCCTTGCTACTTCAGGCTTCAAACTGAAAAAAAAATGTAACTTCCTTAGTTTTTGTCAGATTTTCATGAATTTTTTACCAAAATGTAGGACATTTTATGTAGTTTTAGAAAAGGGGCATGGCGCTGGGAAAAAGGGCATGGCGCTAGAGAAAAAGGGCATGGCGCGGCGCCATGCTAAAACTGGCTAAGGGAAACACTATTCCTTCAAAACTCCATTAACATTTTGATCAAACCTTCATTTTCAAAATCCATATACCTTTGTTAACTAAAACGTTTAAAGCCGCCTCACGAGCATATAACACAAAGTCCACTTGTGGTATGATCAGATATTTCATATCTCCATTAGCAAAAAACAGAGCAGACCCCTATCAGACAGCTCTCACGAGAGCCGCCTAATCTGGATCCGCTTTGTTTTCAAAGATCAAAACATTTTTGAATCCGCAGCACGAGCGTATTGCACAAGTTCCACTTGTGTATGATCAGATATTTCATATCTTGACTTCATACGCAGACAGGACAGACCCTGATCAGGCAGCTCTCACGAGAGCCACTTGATCTGGATCCGCCTTGTTTACAAAAACGCTCTTAAGGCGCCCCAAGGACATATAGCACCTATGCTAAGACATTTCCTATATCCTTAGGCAAACAGAGCAGAGCATGACCAGGCAGCTCTCACGTGAGCTGCCTGATCTGGATCCGCCTTGTTTACAAAAACATTTTAAAGGCCACCCACGAGCATAAGCACAAGTCCCAGTTGTGTATGATCTCCTTAAGGAAACAGAGCAGACTGTGACGAGCCATCTATCACGAGAGCCGTCCGACCTGGATCCACCTTGTTTGCAGAAACGATTCAAAGGCACCAATGAGCATATAGCACAAGTTCCACTTGTACTTGTGTATGATCAGATATTTCAAATCTCCATAAGCAAACAGAGCAGACCCTGATCAGGCAGCTCTCACGAGAGCTGCTTTATCTCGATCTGCATTGTTTACAAAAACATTTTAAAATTGCAGCACGAGTTTATAGCACAAGTTCCACTTGTGTATGATCAGATATTTCGTATCTCTATAAGCAAACAAAGGAGGCCGTGATCAGGCAGTTCTCACGGGAGCCGCTTGATCTAGATCCATCGTGTTTACAAAAAAGTTTAAAGCCGCCACACGAGCATATAGGTTCCACTTGTGTATGATCAGACATTTCATATCCCCATAAGCAACATAGTGGACCATGACCAGGCAGCTCTCACGAGAGCCGCTTGATCTGGATCCACTTTGTTTACAAAAAAATGTTAAAAGCCGCCGCACGAGCGTATGGCACAAGTTCTACTTGTTTCATATCCACTTGTATATGATCAGATATATCATATCTCCTTAAGCAAACAGAGTGGACCATGACCAGGCAGCTCTCAAGAGAGCCGCTTGATCTGGATCGATTTTGGTTGCAAAACATTTTAAAGCCGCTGAACGCGCATATGGCACAAGTTCAACTTGTGTATGATCAGATATTTCATATCCCCATAAGCAAACAAAGTGGGCCATGACCAGGCAGCTCTCACGAGAGCCGGCAGATCTGGATCCACTTTGTTACCAGAAACGTCTTAGAGCCATCGCACGAACATATAGCAAAAGTTCCACTTGTTTCATATCCACTTATGTATGATCAGATATTTCATATCCCCATAAGCAAACAGAGTAGACCCTATTCAGGCAGCTCTCAAGAGAGCTGCTTGATCTGGATTTACTTTGTTTACAAAGAGAGTAGACCCTGGTCAGGCAGCTCTCACGAGAGCTGCCTGATCCGGATTTACTTTGTTTACAAAAACGTATAAAAGCCGCCGCACGAGCATATATGATCAGATATTTCATATCCCCATAAGCAAGACAGAGTAGACCCTGATCAGGCAGCTCTCACGAGAGCCACCTGATCTGGATTTACTTTGTTTACAAAAACGTATAAAAGCCGCCGCACGAGCATATATGATCAGATATTTCATATCCCCATAAGCAAGACAGAGTAGACCCTGATCAGGCAGCTCTCACGAGAGCAGCCTGATCTGGATCTACTTTGTTTACAAAAACGTTTAAAAGCCGCCGCAAGAGCATATCACACAAGCTCCACTTGTGTATGATCAGATACTTCATATCCCCGTAAGCAAACAGAGTAGACCCTGGTCAGGCAGCTCTCACGAGAGCCGCCTTATCTGGATCTACTTTGTTGACAAAAACGTTTCAAAGCCGCCGCACGAGCATATATGATCAGATATTTCAGATCCCCCTAAGCAAGACAGAGAAGACCCTGATCAGGCAGCTCTCACGGGGACCGCCTGATCGGGATCTACTCTGTTTACAAAAACGTTTTAAAGCTGCCGCACGAGAATATAACACAAGTTCCACTTGTGTATGATCAGATATTTCATATCCGAGTAGACCCTGCTCACGAGAGCCGCCTGATCTGGATTGACCTTGTTTACAAAAACGTTTTTAAAGCTGCCCTCCGGCCTGTTTTAATGTATTTGAACCCTTTTTGCGCGAACATATCACGAGCACAATTATTTCATGCCAAGCGAGTACAGTTGTCTACAGTGTTCAAAAAAGTTTTTCAACCTAAAGAAAACGGCAACAGCACATTGAAAAGAGCTTCTAGTATACAAAAAATAAAATAATAAAGATGAAGATCAGCCTGCGCATCTACGAAGCCTGATCCGCGCCTTTATATTTGATATCCGTCTATTATAGTGGTTAAAGTGATCAAATGGATAAATAGTTTCCCCTTCTACTCGAGAAAACAACTGGTTTGTTTTCAAAGCAATAAAGGGGCAGATCAGTCTGCACGCCTGTGCAGTCGGGCCAGCACATTATTTACTGTGTAGCGCAGTGAGATTGATGTACTTCTCGGATTGAAAAGGTAGTTTGATTATCCGATTTTGGTATCATTGAATATAAGTCGTTTCTTTCTTGCAAAGCTTTTTGCATGCAAGACAATAAAGATTCGGATTGGTCTGCATAGCAGCGCAGTCTGGTCAGTTTCTTTACTATGTTCTGCCTATCAATGTGAAAACGGTACACATCTCAGATTGCGCTCCTGGTAAACAATACAATGCAAGACAATAAAGGTTCAGATCAGTCTGCACAGCGGTGCAGTCTGATCAGTTTCTTAATTATTTTCTGCCTATCACAGTGAAACGATACACATCTCAGATTGCGCTCCTGGTAGAAACAATAAAGGAGCATATTAGTCCACACATCCGTGCATCCTGATCAGCACATTCGTCGTTTTCTGTATGGAATTTATGATATGTGTAAAACAACAACTTTTTGGTGTTTTCGAGTCGCTACCAAGGTTCAGGAGCTGATTAGACTAAGTAAAGAAGAAGGACGTTCTCGCTAGAACCCTCTCTGCTTTAAAACGGGACAAGCGCGGATCCAGATAGATTTTACAGAGAATATTGATAAATATACGCTCAAAAATGGTGTGTATTTAAATCTTTATATATGTCGTAATTAAAATAACTAAAAAAATACTTACTTAGATAAAACCTCCTTTAAAAATAGATAAGAGTAGGTGTTCGCTAGACCATGTAGACAGCCAGTTGGATAATAAAATTATTGTGCAGAAAACAGATGTCCCAAATCATAGCAAATGTCAGGGAGATCAAAGACCTTTCATAGTAATATTATAATGACAAATTAGAGGATTAAATGCTCGCTCCGTGGGGTACCAGTGGTTGTTTTGACAGGTGTCAAATCTTGCGTAACTTATGCATCTGGTTTCTTACATGAAAGGATCTGATGTGGAGAAACATACTTAACTGTTCATTTGATCAACTTTTGTGTTACAAAAGGAATTTATGAAGGATTTATCAATTAGAAATTTTACTTTACCTCTTTACTGCTTGGTGTTTTTGGATGTTTGTACTGTCTTTTATCTATTAAAAGAAAGTAATACTTTCAGAGTGACTAAATGTGTGGCTGGATATTTTGCCAACCCTTATCTGCTGAGGGTAGAATAAGTCTTTTTTAGAGATATTTTGATATCAGCATCTGACAATGTCATAATAAGGTTTGACGCAAAATTAAAATACTAATGTCATAACCCTTAAGCATGTTAAGGTTTGGCCTGATCTAGGTCCAAATTGTTTGAAAGGATTATCAGCAGATGACAATGTCATAAAGAGGTTTAAAGGGATAATTCAGACTTTTATTTTACATATGCATTATTATAGAGCTAACAGTATACTGCGAACCATATGATCATTAATTTTGTTAAAAATGCTCCAATTAGCCCATAATTTAATTGCACTCACATGCCACAGGGGATCGCCATTGATCACTAGAATACTCCAATAAGTATTCCTCAGGCATCACTACAGACGTGGCAATTACCAGGTCAAATAGGTTAATTACAGTCAGTGTATAGCGTCAGTCTGATCTATTTCTAAACTGTTTGGAAGGTTTATCAATTTTGCGTTAAACTTAAACGTGACATTGTCATCTGTTGATAACCCTTTCAAACAATTTGGACCCAGATCAGGCCTGACATTCTCTCGGGACCTGAAAGGGGTCCAAACTGTTTGACACTTTAAAGGTTATGACAAGTTGGAGTTGAACCAATGTTTTATTTTTGCGTTAAACCTTTACATGACTTTGTCAGCAGATGACATCTGCTGATAAGTGTTTCAAACAATTTGGACCAAGATCAGGCCCAACATTCTGTCTGGACCTTATCCGGGTCCAAACTGTTTGACACTTTAGAGGTTATGACAAGTTGAAGTTGAACTGATGTATTTTAACTTTGTGTAAACCTTAACATGACATTGTCACCTGCTGATAGCCCTTTCAAGTAATTTGGACCCAGATCAGGTCCAACATTCTGCCCGCACCTGTTAGGGGTCCAAACTATTTGACACTTTAGAGGTTATGACAAGTTGAAGTTGAACTGATGTATTTTTCTTTGCTTTAAACCTTGACATGACATTGTCATCTGCTGACAACCCTTTCAAACAATTTGGACCCAGATCAGGCCAGACATTCTGTCTGGACCTGATAGGGGTCCAAACTGTTTGACACTTCAGAGGTTATGACAAGTTGAAGTTGAACCGATATACTTTAATTATGCGTTAAACTTTAACATGACGTTGTCATCTGCTGATAACCCTTTCAAACAATATTGACCCAGATCAGGCCTGACATTCTGTCCAGACCTGATAGGGGTCAAAACTGATTGACACTTTGGAGGTTATAACAAGTTGAAGTTGACCGATGTATTTTAACTTTGCCTTAAATCCTTACATGACATTGTCATCTACTGATAACCCTTTCAATCAATTTGGACCCAGATCAGGCCTGACATTCTGTCTGGACTTGATATGGGTCAAACTGTTTGACACTTTAGAGGTTATGACATGTTGAAGTTGAACTGATGTTTTTTAATTTTGCGTTAAACTTTAACATGACATTGTCATCTGTTGATAACCCTTTCAAACAATTTGGACCCAGATCAGGCCCGACATTCTCTCGGGACCTGAAAGGGGTCCAAACTGTTTGACACTTTAGAGGTTATGACAAGTTGGAGTTGAACCAATATTTTATTGTTGTGTTAAAACTTTACATGACTTTGTTAGCAGATGATATCAGCTGATAAGTGTTTCAAACATTTTGGACTCAGATCAGGCCCAACATTCTGTCTGGACCTGATCTCGGTCAAAGCTGTTTGACACTTTAGAGGTTACGACAAGTTGAATTTGAACCAATGTATTTAAACTCTGGGTTAAACCTTTACATGACATTGTCATCTGCTGATAACCCTTTCAAGTAGTTTTGACCCAGAACAGGCCCGACATTCTGTCCGGACCTGATAGGGATCCAAACTCTTTGACACTTTAGAGGTTATGACAAGTTGGAGTTGAACCAATGTTTTATTTTTGCGTTAAACCTTTACAATGACTTTGTTAGCAGATGACATCTGCTGATAAGTGTTTCAAACAATTTGGACCAAGATCAGGCCAAACATTCTGTCCAGACCTGATCCGGGTCCAAACTGTTTGACACTTTAGAGGTTATGACAAGTTGAAGTTGAACTGATGTATTTTAACTTTGCATAAACCTTAACATGACAATGTCATCTGCTGATAGCCCTTTCAAGTAATTTGGACCCAGATCAGGCCCAACATTCTGCCCGCACCTGTTAGGGGTCCAAACTATTTGACACTTTAGAGGTTATGACAAGTTGAAGTTGAACCGATTAATTTTTCTTTGCGTTAAACATTGACATGACATTGTCATCTGCTGACAACCCTTTCAAACAATTTGGACCCAGATCAGGCCCGACATTCTGTCCGGACCTGATAGGGGTCCAAACTGTTTGACACTTCAGAGGTTATGACAAGTTGAAGTTGAACCAATATATTTTAACTACGCGTTAAACTTTTACATGACATTGTCATCTGCTGATAAACCTTTCAAACAATTTTGACCCAGATCAGGCCTGACATTCTGTCCGGACCTGATAGGGATCAAAACTGTTTGATACTTTGGAGGTTATAACAAGTTTAAGTTGAACTGATGTATTTTAACGTTGCCTTAAATCTTAACATGACATTGTCATCTGCTGATACCCCTTTCAAACAATTTAAACCTAGATCAGGCCAGACATTCTGTCCGGACTTGATAGGGCTCAAACTGTTTGACACTTTAGAGGTTATGACATGTTTACGTTGAACCGATGTATTTTAATTTTGTGTTAAACTTAAACATGACATTGTCATCTGTTGATAACCCTCTCAAACAATTTGGACCCAGATCAGACCGACATTCTGTCCGGACCTGAAAGGGGCTTAAACTGTTTGATACTTTAGAGGTTATGACAAGTTGGAGTTGAACCAATATTTTATTTTTGCGTCAAACCTTTACATGACTTTTTCAGCAGATGACATCTGCTGATAAGTGTTTCAAACATTTTGGACTCAGATCAGGCCCAACATTCTGTCCAGACCTGATAAGGTTACAAACTGTTTGACACTTTAGAGGTTATGACAATTTGAAGTTGAACCGATGTATTTTAACTATGCGTTAAACCTCTACATGGCATTGTCAGCAGATGACATCTGCTGATAAGTGTTTCAAACAGTATGGACCCAGATCAGGCCCGACATTCTGTCCAGACCTGATCCGGGTCCAAACTGTTTGACACATTAGAGGTTATGACAAGTTGAAGTTGAACCAATGTATTTTAACATTGCATTAAACCTGAACATGACATTGTCATCTGCTGATAACCATTTCGAACAATTTGGACCCAGATCAGGCCCAACATTCTGTCCAGACCTGATAAGGGTACAAACTGTTTGACACTTTAGAGGTTATGACAATTTGAAGTTGAAACAATGTATTTTAACTTTGTGTTAAACTTAAACATGACATTGTCATCTGCTGATAACCCTTTGAAACATTTTGGACCCAGATCAGGCTCAACATTTTGTCTGGACCTGATATCGGTCCAAGCTGTTTGACACTTTAGAGGTAATGACAAGTCAGGGGCGTGCCTAAGGGCAAAATCAAAGTACGCAGGGGGTGGGTATGGGCCATACGTTAGGAAAAAAAATCAAAATATGAACTAAATGGTGGCTTCTCCTGCATTTTTCTGAACCTAAACACCGACTTAATTGTTTCCAAAACAAAAGTGAAAAACAGTCAAAATCCTATTGCTTTGGTTCAGGATTACTACAAAATCGGTATACTTGTAATGTAAAGACCTAACCCAGGTGAGGCATGTTTTTATAGCATTTTTTGCGATTTAAGACGTTTTTATGTTTTGGACATTCAAAAATTAAAGTACGCAGCTGCGTACTTTGCGTATACGCAGGCACGCCCCTGCAAGTTGAAGTTGAACCAATGTATTTAAACTCTGCATTAAATCTTTACATGACATTGTCATCTGCTGATAACCCTTTCAAGTAGTTTGGACCCAGAACAGGCCCGACATTCTGTCCGGACCTGATAGGGGTAAAACTGTTGGACACTTTAGAGGTTATAACAAGTTGAAGTTGAACCAATGTATTTTGACTATGCTTCAACTTTTTACATGACATTGTCATCTGCTGATAACCCTTTCAAACTATTTGGACCCAGATCCAGCCCAACATTCTGTCCAGACCGGATAAGTGTTAAACTGTTTGACGCTTTAGAGATTATAACAAGTTGAAGTTGAACCAATGTATTTTAAGTATGCGTTAAACCTTTACATAAAAATTGTCAGCAGATGACATCTGCTGATAAGTGTTTCAAACAATATGGACCCAGATCTGGCCCGACATTCTGTTCGGACATGATCTGGGTCCAAACTGTTTGACACGTTAGAGGTTATGACAAGTTGAAGTTGAACCAATGTATTTTAACTTGGCATTAAACCTGAACATGACATTGTCATCCGCTGATAACCATTCCGAACAATTTGGACCCAGATCAGGCCCAACATTCTGTCCAGACCTGATAAGGGTACAAACTGTTTGACACTTTAGAGGTTATGACAATTTGAAGTTGAACCAATGCATTTTAACTTTGCGTTAAACTTAAACATGACATTGTCATCTGCTGATAACCCTTTCAAACATTTTGGACCCAGATCAGGCCAGACATTCTGTCCAGACCTGATAAGGGTACAAACTGTTTGACACTTTAGAGGTTATGACAATTTGAAGTTGAATCGATGTATTCTAACTTTGCGTTAAACTTTAACATGACGTTGTCATCTGCTGATAACCCTTTCAGACAATTTGGACCCAGATCAGGCCCTACATTCTGTCTGGACCTGATAGGTGTAAAAATTGTTTGAAACTTTAGAGGTTATGACAAATTGAAATTGAACCAATGTATTTTAACTTTGATTTAATCTTTAACATGACATGGTCATCTGCTGATAACAATTTTAAACAATTTAGACCCAGATTAGGCCTGAATCTGTCCGGACCTGATAGGGGTCCAAACTGTTAAATACTTTAGAGGTTATGAAAAGGTGAAATTGAACCAATGTATTTTAACTTTGCGTTAAACCTTAACATGTTATTATCATCTGCTGGTAACCCATTCAAGTAATTTGGACCCAGATCAGGCCCGACATTCTGCCCGCACCTGATAGGGGTCAAGACTATTTGACACTTTAGAGGTTATGACAAGTATTTTAACTTTGATTTAACTTTAAACATGACATTGTCATCTGCTGATAACCCTTTCAGATAATTTGGACCCAGTTCAGGCCCCACATTCTGTCTGGACCTGATAGGGGTCAAACTGTATGACACTTTAGAGGTTATGACAATTTTAAGTTGAACCAATGTATTTTAACTTTGCGTTAAACTTAAACACGACATTGTCATCTGCTGATAACCATTTCAAACAATTTGGACCCAGATCAGGTCGACATTCTGTCCAGATCTGATAAGGGTACAAACTGTTTGACACTTTAGAGGTTATGACAATTTGAAGTTGAACCGATGTATTCTAACTTTGTGTTAAACTTAAACATGACGTTGTCATCCGCTGATAACCCTTTCAGACAATATGGACCCAGATCAGGCCCGACATTCTGTCTGGACCTGATAGGTGTAAAAATTGTTTGACACTTTAGAGGTTATGACAAATTGAAATTGAACCAATGTATTTTAACTTTGATTTAATCTTTAACATGACATTGTCAACTGCTGATAACCATTGTAAACAATTTAGACCCAGATCAGGCCTGAATATGTCCGGACCTGATAGGGGTCCAAACTGTTAAATACTTTAGAGGTTATGAAAAGGTGAAATCGAACCGATGTATTTTAACTTTGCGTTAAACCTTAACATGTTATTATCATCTGCTGGTAACCCATTTAAGTAATTTGGACCCAGATCAGGCCCCACATTCTGTCTGGACCTCATAGGGGTCAAACTGTTGGACACTTTAGAGGTTATGAAAAGTTGAAGTTGAACCAATGTATTTTAACTTTGCATTAAACCTTCACATGGCATTGTCATCTGCTGATAACCCCTTTCAAACAATTTGGACCCAGATCAGGCCCAACATTCTGTCCGGACTTCATAGGGGTCAAACTGTATGACACTTTAGAGGTTATGACAAGTTGAAGTTGAACCGATGTATTTTAACTATGCATTAAATTTTTACATGACATTGTCATCTGCTGATAACCCTTTCAAACAATTTGGACCTAGGTCAGGCCCAACATTCTGTCCGGACCTGGTAGGGGTACAAACTGTTTGACACTTTAGAGGTTATGACAATTTGAAGTTGAACCGATTTATTCTAACTTTGCTTTAAACTTTAACATGAAGTTGTCATCTGCTGATAACCCTTTCAAACAATTTGGACTCAGATCAGGCCCGACATTCTGTCTGGACCTGATAGGGGTAAAAATTGTTTGACACTTTAGAGGTTGTGACAAGTTGAAGTTGAACCGATGTATCATAACTATGCGTTAAACTTTTCCATGACGTCGTCATCTGCTGATAACCCTTTCAAGTAATTTGGACCCAGATCAGGCCAGACATTCCGCCGGCACCTGATAGGGGTCAAAACTATTTGACACTTTAGAGGTTTTGACAAGTTGAAATTGAACCAATGTATTATAACTTTGATTTAAACTTTAACATGACACTTTCATCTGCTGATAACCATTTCAAACAATTAAGACCCAGATCAGGCCCGAAATTGTCTGGACCTGATAGGGGTCCAAACTGTTAAAAACTTTAGAGGTTATGAAAAGGTGAAATTGAACCCATGTATTTAAACTTTTAAACCTTAACATGTTATTGTCATCTGCTGATAACCCATTTAAGTAATTTGGACCCAGATCAGGCTCGATATTCTGCCCGCACCTGATAGGGGTCAAAACTATTGGACATGTTAGAGGTTATGACAAGTTATAATTGAACCAATTTATTTTAACTTTGATTTAAACTTTAACATAACATTGTCATCTGCTGATAACCATTTCAAACAATTTAGACCCAGATCAGGCCGAATTTGTCCGGACCTTATAGGGGTCCAAACAGCTAAACACTTTAGAGGTTATGAAAAGTTGAAGTTGAACCCATGTATTTTAACTTTGTGTTAAACTTTTACATGACATTGTCATCTGCTGATAACCCTTTCAAACAATTTAGACCCAGATCAGGCCCAACATTCTGTCAGGACCTAATAGGGGTTAAACTGTTTGACACTTTAGAGGTTATGACAAGTTGAAGTTGAACCGATGTATTTCAACTATGCGTTAAACTTTTACGTGACATTGTCATCTGCTGATAACCATTTCAAACAATTTGGACCCAGATCAGGCCCAACATTCTGTCTGGGCTTGATAGGGGTTAAACTCTATGAAGCTTTAGAGGTTATAACAAATTAAAGTTGAACCGATGTATTTTAATTTTGTGTTAAACTTAAACATGACATTGTCATCTGCTGATTACCCTTTCAGATAATTTGGACCCAGTTCAGGCCCCACATTCTGTCTGGACCTGATAGGGGTCAAACTGTTTGACACTTTAGAGGTTATGACAAGTTGAAGTTGAACCGATATTTTTTAACTATGTATTAAACTTTTACATGACATTGTCATCTGCTGATAACCCTTTCAAACAATTTGGACCCAGATCAGGCCCAACAATTGTCGGGACCTGATAGGGGTCAAACTGTTTGACACTTTAGAGGTTATGACAAGTTGAAGTTGAACCCATGTATTTAAACTATGCATTAAACTTTTAAATGACATTGTCATCTGCTGATAACCCTTTCAAACAATTTGGACCCAGATCAGGCCCCACATTCTGTCGGGACCTGATAGGGATCCAGCTGTTTGACACTTTAGAGGTTATGACAAGTTCAAGTTGAACAGTTGTATTTTAACTTTGCGTTAAACTTTAACATGACGTTGTCATCTGCTGATAACCGTTTCAAACAATTTGGACCCAGATCAGGCCAGACATTCTGTCTGGAGCTGATAGGGGACAAAACTGTTTGACACTTTAGAGGTTATGACAAGTTGAAGTTGAACCTGTTTATTCTAACTTTAGTGTTTCCCCCAGCCCCAAAAAAGGGCATGGTAAAGTTTCCAGGAAAGGGGCACTTTAAACGCGCGAAAACGGGCTAAAAGGGCACTTTTGGAATGCATGGCGACAGGCTAAGAGGGCACTTTTCAGTCCTAGTTCTTAATTGAATTTGGTATTGTCTATAAATAAATTTATGTCTCTTAGCATAATGCAGCTGTTATCTGTCCTTTTTAAATGCAAAATATACTACTTATTTAATTAATTTTTAGAATGTTCAAACCAGTTTTAGGACTCCTATTTGAGCACACACTCAATATACTATTATTATTATTAAAATTTATCAGAATCACATTATTTATATGGAAATCATTTTTTTCTTCAATTGCCAAGATCACTTCCTATGTTTTTAACAAGACTGCCTTTCTTTCCAGTACTTGTTTTGACAATCTTACTTGTACCTGGTTCAGATTCACACTTCATTTTAAATACTTGCTAATTGGGGTATTGTCATCTAAGCGATGTGTCAAAATTGCCTCAGGTAATTAGTGACCGTTGTACAAGGATTAACACTGAGTAAACTATTGTAACAGCAGGTGTCTTCCTTGCTACTTCAGGCTTCAAACTGAAAAAAAAATGTAACTTCCTTAGTTTTTGTCAGATTTTCATGAATTTTTTACCAAAATGTAGGACATTTTATGTAGTTTTAGAAAAGGGGCATGGCGCTGGGAAAAAGGGCATGGCGCTAGAGAAAAAGGGCATGGCGCGGCGCCATGCTAAAACTGGCTAAGGGAAACACTAAACTTTGCGTTAAACTTAAGCATGACGTTAAACTTAAACATGACAATCTTTACATGACATTGTCATCTGCTGATAGGGGTCAAAACTGTTTGACACTTTAGAGGTTATGACAAGTTGAAGTTGAACCGATGTATTTTAACTTTGCGTTAAACTTAAACATGACGTTAAACTTAAACATGACAATATTTACATGACATTGTCATCTGCTGATAACCTTTTCAAACAATTTGGACCCAGATCAGGCCCGACATTCTGTCTGGACCTGATAGGGGTCCAAGCTATTTGACGCTTTATGGGTTAGGACAAGTTGGAGTTGAACCAATGTTTTATTTTTGCGTTAAACCTTTACATGACTTTGTCCACATATGACATCTGTTGATAAGTGTTTCAAACAATTTGGACCCAGATCAGGCCCGACATTCTGTCCGGAAATGATAGGGGTCAAAACTGTTTGACACTTTAGAGGTTATGACAAGTTCAAGTTGAACTGATGTATTTCAACTTTGCGTTAAACTTTTTCATGACGTTGTCATCTGCTGATAACCCTTTCAAACAATTTGGACCCAGATCAGGTCCAACATTCTGCCTGGACCTGATAGGGATCAAACTGTTTGTCGCTTTAGAGGTTAAACTGTAATTAATGTACGACAGAAATATTGAACAAATTGGGCTCTTAATTCTCTCAATTGGAAATTATTGAATTACTGAACAGAGGAAAACTCTCTATTCTAAAATTGGTAATATTTAAGTTATTACAAGAATGTCAAACAAGTTGGGCTCTGAGTTCTGGACGTCACTATAGGAATCTGTAGAACTACTGAAAAGAGGAAAATTCCCCTGTTCTTAAACTGTAATTAATGTAAGACAGAAATATTGAACAATAATAGTAAGTGAGTATGTTCAGGAAATACCACAATCACAAACTGCAGACAACCCTGTGGCACCCAAGGAAGAGCCGCTCAACCATCACGAGACACCAGGAAGACAAATTAAGCAAAGCAATCAGCTCTCTCTTCCCCATCAAGATGATTGCAATACTAGAAAGAACATAAAGTAGCATACAACAAAACATAGAACAATTACAGACTCCCACAGTGGGAATAACAATAAACAAAAAGTCAACAACAACAGAACCACGGCCTTAAAACGGACAGCAGCCTAAGCCACCAGGGGGCTTAAATGCATTTTACTGGTACCAAATCTTCGCCCTAGATTCTGCTGTTGTTGAAGTACAAGAAATGTTCAGCTCGCATGGAGGCCATCTAACTAATGCAATGTATCATCATGGAAAAAACACTCTAATCAAATTACTACACCTTGATGAAACAAAGAAAAGGGCTCATGACTCACAGATAGTCAGAGCTAAAGAAAACCTCAAGTTGAGCCACGGTGGGTCCAGCTACAGATAAGCATGAGGCACCGACCCACTGATTAAAGCTTTATGCCAGAGCCGTCATAGAGTCTGAGGCCTGACCCACCGTCATGCAATTAAAGAGGAAACCATAGCTATAAACCGTGATTGGGTTTAAAGCTAGGCATGCAGACTGTCGCATGATATCCAAGTTATATCCAACCCTTATATAACGTTTTACTATCTCTTTGAATTGATCACTAAAATTAGGTTTTCCAACAATTCGTTTGAATTTATAGACTAAATCACCATAAAATATAGGTTCTGATATGCCTTGTTGCAGAAGAGTTTTTAACCCAATGTTGTATGTAACAATTAACTCTGAGTGTCTGTGGTAAAATTTAGAAAATGCTTTTCGAATTTTATGATATCTATAACCTTATTTTAATAATTTAGCAGTAAAAAATAAGTTTCTGTTGTTGAAGTCATCAATATTAGAACACACTCTAGCAAAACGAATAAGCTGAGAAATGTTTACACCATAGGAAGGAGAGCGAGGAACATCTCCATCAAGAAATGGAAAATTTACTATTTCAAAATTAAAATCATCCCGTTTATCATAAATTTTAGAAGAAACTATGCCATTTGTTATGTTTGACTAGAATGTCAAACAAGTTGGGTTCAGAGTTCTGGAAGTAACTATAGGAAATTGGCGAACTACTGAACAGAGGAAAATTCCTCTGTTGTAAAATTCACTCCTTATATTGATTGTGGAGATACAGAATGGAAAACGGAGGAAATTCCTCTGTTTAAAATTGGAAACATTTAAGATATGATGGATATTTATGTTAAGATGGAAATGATAGCAAACGGGTTTCTTCATTTTCATTATAGGAAAGTGGGCTCTTAATTCTCCAAATAGAAAATTGTTGAATTACTGAACGGAGGAAAATTCCTCTGTTGGAAAATTGGTAATATTTAAGTTATGACTAGAATGTCAAACAAGTTAGGCTCTCAGTTCTGGAAGTCACTATAGGAAATTGTCGCACTATTGAACAGAGGAAAATTCCTCTGTTGCAAAATTTTCTCTACTTTTATTGATTGTCAAGATACAGAATGGAAAACGGAGGAAAATTCCTCTGTTGAAAAGTGGAAACAATTAAGTTATGATTAAGATGGAAATTATAACAAACAGGGTTCTTCATTTTTATTAAAGGAAAATGGGCTCTTAATTCTCGCTATAGGAAATTGTTGAAGTACCGAACGGAGGAAAATTCCTCTGTTGGAAATTGGTAATATTTAAGTTATGACTAGAATGTAAAATTAATCAATTCTGGAAGTCACTATAGGAAATTTTCGAACTACTAAACAGAGGAAAATTCCTCTGTTGTAAAGGTCACTCTTTTTACATATTGTTGAGATACTGAGAGTAAAATGTAGGAAAATTCCTCTGTTCTGAAATAAGATGAAAATCTGATTGTGATTAAAGGTAGACTTGTCCCATTGTCAAAACAGAGGAAATTTCCTCTGTTGTAAACCGATTTCTACTTGATATACAAATTGATATTTGAACTTTTCTTTAAACTATTAGGACAAATACACTACTTGGAACATATTTTAAGGACATCAATTTCTGCATTTTGAGCAGTCACAACAGAGGAAATTTCCTCCGTTCATAGGAAAAATAAATTACATTGTACCATCATTCTTGTACTCTATAACGATGCAAAACTCAAATATGATTATATCCATATTTATGTTTTACTATCAAAAAAAGGGAATTCCATCGGAAAATCCCTTTTTATTTCGGAAAGAGTTATGTACGAGTTCGTTGTTGGGCGGAATCCAAAGTTTGAGCACAGTAAAACCTGTGTAAAACGTTCACTAAAAATAGACAAAACAAAGATCTTAATGACAAAGGTAGCTTAATGAAGGTCGAACGTATTGCAGAATGCCCCCCCCCCCCCCCGTGTAGCATTCTGCAATACTTTTGACCTGCATTAAGCGATAATTGGTCTTGAAAACCAATTTTCTGTCTTTTTTAGGGTGGCTGTTTTACACAGGTTCTACTGTATTTCAGTCCTGAAAGTAAAGACGGTAGCAGTACCTCATTGCTCATTGCTTTTGCTTATATTTAGAAATATATTAAATTTGGGAAATATACTGACGGACTTGAAAAACGTTACATTTGGATAGCAGCTTTAATTTGTGTCTCGAAAAAATAAGGCAAAACGATAATTTTGATTGTCTGTTAAAGAGTGTTTATTTGTAGGTAACACATGATAAGCTCATCTAGTAAAAATGAATTTAACGCATTAAATTGTTAACTGTTTGAGATAGGGGTCAACTGTTTTATATGACAAAATGTTATCAGTGAAAAATTCCCTACTTCGTTAAATCAAAAAAAAAAAAAAAAAAAAAAAAAGCACAGAGGCATCAAATTTCTGTCATGAACTTTGTTAGTCATCGAGGAATCACTCTCATATTGATTAGCATGTCTGTGATACAGCTTGTTTACTTATTTGACATTTATCTGATTGTACCCTTCCATTCGACGACTTTTAAAAGATCTTCTCTGCTTAAGAAATGTTTCAGTGACTGAATTCATAAGAAGCAGTAACGTCGTCGAGTTAAGTTGTACACTTAAAACTAAAGTGTAGGCTGACGAAGCCAACTCAAGATGACACCATCGAAGCAAAGGAAGTTTATAGGCAACTGCCTTTTGAAAGAGATATAAAATGAAGCTAGATATGCGTTTCTAAAGTCCGTCAGGATATATGATTTTAAAAAATAAATGAGCCGATTCTATACATATTCATGAAAGAAAGCGGAATATGGGATCTTTGAAAAAGAACAGTTTAACATTGTATTGCACTAGAGCGTACTGATATTAAGCAAAATATAATCTCTGTAATATCCCGTTTACACCCCAACATACGAAGTATGAGGGGGTATACACACCGTACAACCGGCTGCTTTGATGACAGGTTACTAACAATGATGACAGATACGGGTTTTTATGTCCCATGAAGGGTAGGTCATAATTTTCGGTTGACAAAATTGTTAGAGAAGCCCTCTGGTACTCTGTGGTGGATGAGTAAACTTGTTAGTGATGAGAGATCCTACAGAAACAAGCTGACATTATATCTTTCACAAATAAAGCCACAATCGATCATCATTTCAGAGGTTTCCCAAAAAAAGTCGCAAAAAACGGTTATCTGATCAGGTTGTGCGTCTCTCCGTCAAAGTCTGCTGTCTGCACTTATATACAATAAAACTACTATCATTCAGCTACATTTCTGCCAAATTTGAAGCCGTAGTTCGATTTTATAAAGTTACTGGAGCCCATCAAAGATGACAGGTAGATGAAAAATGGCTGCCTTTGTCAACAGGTCAATTTTGAAGTGGCTGTCTTTGATGACAGGTTATGAATTTTAGTGGCTAACATTGATGACAGGTCATAATTGTAGAAAGTTACTTTAAATCAACATATTTCTTCAGCCTTTGTTCTCAACTGAGAGCATAAATCATTTTCCATATTGCATTGAGGTCAAACAATCTTATCTGTCATTTGGCTAGCTGATATTGAGCATAGGTAAACAGTCTATATCCAGACCAGACACTTTAGAAACAGGGTCCATACTGTTTTTGGAGGATATAGATACAAATAATAAGCTCAAAATGTACGTCTAGATCAGATATCAGTAAGATGACAAATGGGCATATCCACTTTTCAGTGAAATCTTGAGTTTTGTTGTATCAGTTATTGCAGGTTTAGGTTTTAAGGACAGGGTTTGGTTTGGGTTGCGCCAATTTCTGGTCACTGCTCATGTGATCTTTGTCCAAAGCAGTACCAGTACCTGGGGGCAATATTTCACTTACCCTATATGAATCAACAGAAAGTTGTGAATCATTGTTACAGATTAAATGGCAACCTGATCTTTCCTCACAGCAAAATATTTTCAGCCTTGATTATGGTATGCAAGTTGACATCCTATGATGTTGAAAGCTAAACAGGCATGGTGTCTTCTTGCGTCTTTGTTGGTATCTTTTGCTTTGTGCCATGGTGAGCAAAGTATTTGTTTTACAGATTTTGACGATAGACATCCATTAATGGGGGTCAATCTAAGGAGTCCTCACACAAGTTACCAGCCTGAACTTTTTCTAACTAACCGATACAGCCAAGATTTTCAGTTTGTTTGGTCACCATATTAAGACTCTTTTACAAAGTTAAAGCATTATGTGTTGGTTAGTTGATAATTTATCGTGACTTCAATTATGGTCAGTGAGCCAAATAATTTTCTTTCATCGAATTAGGTTGTAACGTAAATTTTACTATTTAATAAATATCTTTAGTTTGAAAATCAAGTGTGAGTATATAATATATCGATGGAATGGAAAATTTGTCACCTACATGATAGTATAAAAATATGAAGATTACGTAACTTGATACTTAAGTGACCCATGGTTAAGGATGGCGGAGCATAGCGATTTTCAGACATGTTGAAAGTTCTCAGTTAGTAAAACTTTTAACAAATGTTTATCTAATCAATTAATATGCTAATATAATTATAAATACATTTTTTGTCAAAATAGCAAGGAAAAAACTGTCTGAATTATCAAATTTTCCAAAATTAAAGTTCTATTTTTTACTAAGGAATAACATCACTATTGATTTTTAACACTGCGATTTTTTTCAAGAGCAACAAATTTTGTTCTAATTTTTAAAGAGACAATACATTTTATTGGCCTCAATTATAGCTTTGTTTCAAGTGAGCATCTCACAATCTGTCTTTTGAAAAATGGCTCTTGAACATTGTAGTGTTGCATATTTCTAAGTTATTTTAGCACACTTTCAAATGCAGTTATAATTTTGATAAATCATTAGATAATATATTTTTCAAACATAGGGTTGAAGAGTATCTTGATAGAGATTGATTTTTTAAAAAGAAAAAGCGATATATCTTGATGTGAAACAGGGTAGGCTGGTTACTTATTGAATGACCTTCGTATTCCAAATTGTGATCCAGTGTCAAAATCTGTTTAACAAATACTTTAGTTACCAAAGCACAACACAGTAGATAACAGTCAAGACGCCAGTAGACACCATGCATGTTTAGCTTTCAACATCACATGATGTCATCTTATACCATATCAAGGCTGAAAATATTTTGCTGTGTGGAAAGATCAGGACATTATCTGTTGCCATTCAGCCTGTAACAGTGATTCATAACTCTTCATTGATTTGTATAGGGATGGTGTATTATTGTTCCCACGTACTGTTACTGCATGGAAAAAAATAACATGAGAAATGACCAGAAAGTGGCACAACCCAAGCCAAACCCATGTCCTTAAAGCTTATATTATGAAATAACTTAATTACAAAACTCAAGATTTCACTCAAAGGTGGATACGCCCTTTTGTCATCTAAATGATAGCTGATCTAGGCGTACATTTTGAGCTTATTTTTTGTATCTATATCCTCCGAGCAACAGTATGGACCCTGTTTCTACAGTGTCTGGTCTGGATCTAGACTGTTTACCTATGCTCAATATCAGTTAATCAACTGACAGATAAGATTATTTTGACCTCAATGCAATATGGAAGATGATTTATGCTCTAAGTTGAGACTAAAGGCTGAAGAAATATGTTGATTTAAAGTAACTTTCTACAATTATGACCTGTCATCAATGTTAGCCACTAAAATTCATGACCTGTCATCAAAGACAGCTACTTCAAAATTGACCTGTTGACAAAGGCAGCCAATTTTCATCTACCTGTCAACTTTGATGGGATCCAGTAACTTTATAAAATCAAACTGCGGCTTCAAATTTGGCAGAAATGTAGCTGAATGATAGTAGTTTTATTGTATATAAGTGCAGACAGCAGACATTGGAGGAGAGACGCACAACCGGAATAGATAACCGTTTTTTTGCGACTTTTCTTGGGAAACCTCTAAAATGATGATCAAGTGTGGCTTTATTTGTGAGTGATATACCATCAGCTTTATTCTGTTATATCTCTATTCACTAACAAGTGTACTCATCCACCACAGAGTATCAGAGGGCTTCTCTTACAATTTTGCCAACCGAAAATTATAACCTACTCTTCATGGGACATAAAATCCCATATCTGTCATCATTGTTAGTAACCTGTCATCAAAGCAGCCGGTTGTACGGTGTGGTATATAGTGTTTGCCATTCCAATTTTCCATTCGCACATTCGTTTGTTTAGCCATTCGTTTGTTTGTCTTTCCATCCAGCTAACTATGGTGTGACAGATCGTTAAATGAACTCCTCTTTTAAGTTATGACCGAGGGTATTCATATTTGGCAAAATGATTGTTTTTGATGTTTAGAGCAAAATAAAGGTTTCGCCATACGCATATGACCTTGGAGTTAAAAGGTCAATGCCAATATACTTAAAATCATCGTTACAAATCGAAACGTAAACTCCTCTGTCATTTTTAATGGATGGTGCTCATATTTGCCACAATGATTGTTTATCATGTGTAAAATACAACTTACAAAATGTCAGGATCACCGATATGACCTTGATGTCAAAGGTCAAGGTCATATATACTGAAATTTGTCTTTAGTCTAAAGTCTTATTCATTTTTTGGTCGAGTGTAATCTTATTTGGCAAAAATGTTTAACAGCACTTATTTTAATTTTTGAGCACGTAGTTCACAACATTTGTATATGCATATGATCTATGAGTCAAAGGTCAAGGTCACATATGCTTAACGACTGTCTTACAGCTTGTAACAGGACCCCTCTTTCATTTTATGATGGAGTGTTCATATTTAGCACATTGAATGCTTATAGAGTGAATATTACAACGAAGGTCACTGATATATGAATGTGTCAAATTTTAAAAAGTACGTGACAGAGTATGATCCGGAAATACCACACTCACAAACTGCAGACCAACACAGGCACCGTGAGGTAGAATAACAATACACTAACGGTCACAAGATACCAGGAAGACAATTAAAGTAAAGTAACCAGCTCCCTCTTTCCCATCAAGATGATTGCAAAACTAGAAAGGACACAAAGTACTACGTAACAAAACAAAGACCAAACACAGAACCCCCAAAAACAATGGAAACAACAATAAACAATGAATCAACAACAACAGAACCATCGCCTTAGAACGGACAGCAGCCTAAGCCACTGGCAGGGGAGGGGGGGGGGGCTTTAAGCATTTTACTGATAAATCTTCGCCCTAGATTCTGTTGTTGCTAAAATACAAAAAAAATGTTAGCTTGCATGAAGGCTTCTTTACTAATGCAATGTATCATCACAGAGAAACAATCTAATCAAATTAATACACTATGATAAAACAATGAAAAGGTCTCTCCACTCACAAATAGTCAGTGCTTAAGAAAACTGAAGTTGAGCCACGGTAGACCCAGCCAAAGACAAGCATCAGACACCAATCAACGCTTTATGTCAGGACTGTCATTGAATCTGACTCCGCGTCATGCAGTGAAAAAGGAAACCATATCTATAAAACGTAATTTGGGGTTCAGCAGACTTGCAGACTGTGTCATGATATCCCTGTTATATCTCGAGGGCAATGTTAAACCTCTCCCGAGGGACCTGGCGAACGCTAATGCATGAAAAACCACTTTGAATCCTATTTTGAAAGAGAGATTTGTGTTACAAGCACTGGCAAACGTTAATATTAATGTAATGTTTGATCGCTAATAATAGTAAAACTGCAATGTAATTTCAATAAGCAGTAATAGCTAACTCAAGCAAATTGTTTATTCTAAAAACTACTTGTTCATTTTAAAATAGTGAATACTTAAAACAATACAATAAACTCTTTAACAATGGTTTTTACCTTTCATTCTTCAACATTCATTTCGTCTAGTAAAGAGTGAGTATTATGTTGCTTTGGCCCTGCAATAGACTGTTGTTTATGAACAGCTTATATTCTTAACATTTCTTTCTTCCAAAATGCATTACCCGCAGGTTCATTTGCTTCAATAGCTACTGAGTCATGCCCTTTAGCGCATGTTCAGTCTATTACACTTTGCTGTCTTATTCTTTATTGTTCAATACCTTTCACTTTCTCTTATCTTTCTTGCTAGTTTTCTCTTCCTGACGCTTTCAAATTCAATCTGCTGTCATTCTTTTTCGGTTCTTTTTTAGGAACCCACATGCCTAATGCCTCGGTTACATTTGCTACGGTCGTCGTACGATTTAATTGTCTACGATTTTCTCTACGATTTTTTCGGCATCGTAGGCGGCTATAAGCTACGACGTATGTGGTTACATTGCTTACGATCACCCTACGATTTCTTTCGGTGGCAAACTAGAACAAAACTTTACAGAGACCTTGCGGATACCGTACGACAACCGCAAGGTTATCGTACAATCATCGTGTTATTCACGACTTCCCTATATAAATCGCAAATTGCCCTTACGATGACCTTGCGGAAGTCGCAAGGAGTCGGTACGCTGACTGTGCAATTGTCGTGTAATTATGTGCGTGGATTTAAACGGCTATCCATGTTCAATTTTGCATTCCATTTGATCTATATTTCAAAGTCATGTGATCACAAATCATGCTATGAAGAGGCTAGTGTTTTAGTTGAACATGGTCCCAAGGTATGGAACAGCGTGATACGTTTGTGTATATTTTAATGTCAATTTCTAAGTTCTGCAATTTCATAAAGTTTAAATCACAGAATATTGCAACCCCTTTTTTATAGTACACTTTTATAATTCGAAAAGTATCACTTTAATTGAAAATATAAAGATGCTTAAATTGTATCAGCGTGGACTAAAACGCTTATTATGGTTTTATTCAGTTTAATCATCCAAAGGCACTCTACGGCCAGCAACATATAAAATCTTCGTCATAAGCAAAAATGAAGTCGTTGCATGCGAACAACAAAGGTACTGATCAGAATGCGCTTTCTTACACCCGGCCTGGTCAGCACTTTTGCCATTCGTTTTCAGTAACTTAGTTTGTAGAACATTCATTCATTCAAATTTCAATGTTCGAAATAGTCACATGTTCTCACTACGAGACCCATATATTTTATTCCTTGAAGTAATACTTAAATTCAAATCCCAGAGTACTTAATCACCCCAAAAAAAATAACTGGACTTTTTATTAATCTTATCTAATTTATCAAACCCCTTATCCAACCAGCATTTTATATACTGAACATGTGTATGCATTTAACGTTAGGTGCATATTTTGAATTGCACTTCAGACAATTTTATCATGGAAGCATATTCTATGGGCCCTGATTAGCATGTGCGGATCCAGATAGTTATGTCAGAGGGGGTCCAACTCAACTGTTTTGTTTTGTTTTGTTTTTTAGTTGATAAGGGGAAGAGAGGATCCAAATACCACTAAAAGTGGGGTTCATAATTGGCCCGCTAGCGAAACGTCATTTTAAATGGCGTTTCGCTGGCGGACCGATGATGGCCCGTCATGTAAAGCTGGCTTAGTACATGTGTAGCGTTGAGATTTTCTACGGGATCTGGAACAGTATTGCTAAAAAAACTATATTTTTGTGATTTTCCAGTTGGGGCCCAGGCGCCCTGTCTCCTTCCCCCCTCAGGATCCGCCCATTATTAGACTGCTTCCATCAGCAAACTGAACTGTGTCCATATTGAGTCACACTAAATGGTGGTACATGTATTAGAGACATCGCCTGAAGACAAATATTGAAATGAAACAAACAGCTAATGATAAGTCTCCGGAAATTTTTGACACGTCGCAAGGCGACCGCACGGTCATCGTGCTATCGCCTTGGAGTTACCGCAGGATGACCGTCCGATGTCCGTACGATTTTATGGGCCCTGCAAGGGCATCGTGCGGCGACCTTGCGGGCTCCTTACGACTATCGCAAGAGTCTACGATCATTTTTGGGCCAAGATGACAATCTAAAACCCTGCGCTGTCCTCACGATCACCGTGCGGTGCCCGTACGAGGGTCGTACGATGTCACTGCGATGTATCTACGGGCTACGGGCTTACGATTTTTTAAAATTTGTCATTCTGCGGAGTTAAACAAAATCGTAGAGGCCACGATGCCCGTAAGTCCGTACGATGATCGCAATGTCTCCCTGCGGAGGCCGCACGGAAACGGTGATTTGGACATCGTAGGGGCATCGTATACTCGTCGTAAGGCAAATGTAACCGAGGCATAAGCAATCAGATTCTCTGTGAACATCTTGTTGGTCTGTGAAAGACCTCTCTATGTCAGCATTACCAAGCGATAGTATTAGTGCACGTTTTATGATTTAGGTCAGTGTTTTGATCCTAGGTTGACCAAAATTATTCTTCAGTTCAAAGACGTTTGCCCACTTAATATCAACTTGAATGTCGACGCAATCCGTTATCACCTTCTAGTCTTTTAAATTTCAAGCTCTTGATAATCTTTTCATTCATCCAGGAATAAGCTGATGTCGCATTCACTACAACATGACAATGCTGGAACTACAGTAACAATCTTCTTTGAAGAACTGTCTTTCTGGTGGGAGGAATAAATGATGAAATCTTCAGAAGTTTGTTTAAATATGTAAATAAGGTAACTAGTCCTGCAGATATTTATGCCTTCCTATTATGGATTCATGTTTTTCATCGAATTCGTGACGAAATATATCGCATGAAATTGAGCTCGCGTGACAGACGCACACGTCTAAGTACTGGTCACCATTTTTAGAAGTCACTGTATTATTCAAGGCGCAAGAAAGTGGCAGGAAGATTGTAAAATCACCAATCTCAGATGTCTATAATGCTTTAACTGATGATAAATCAACTTTTTTTTCAATATTTGCCAGAAAATCCAGTGTATTTCCTTGAATTCCTTGTGTTTTGACAGTTTAAAAATGCCGCATCAGCTTTATGGTCCTCGCAAAAAAAGTCACGTGATCATCTGCATTACCGAGGTGCTTGGGGCTCTAATATACTGCCAATAAAAGATAACGGTCCGCATGGCAAAGCACTTGTCAATTAACAACTAATAATAAATAGCGTCAATCACCTGTCCTTAGTTTGACAATGCGTTTTCCTTAAAGAAATTTGGTCTGTAACTATGGACATTTTCGAAAAAAAAAAAGGTTTTCATTTTAAATCATTTGTAAAAGTGGAATTAAGTTATGTTTTCACAATAAATATGTTCAGTACAGCTGAAAACTGCATGGAAAAGTGAATTATCTTATTAAAATAGGTGTTTTTCTCTTATTGTTAATTATTTACGTCCCTCCAATAATTATAGACAGTTGATTTTAACATAAATGCTGTTGTTTTGATAGTGGTCATTTGTTAACATTTATGAAAATGGTAAAACTTTTACCTGAATTTGAGGATTTTACTGTATTCTTGAAAAATAGAAACTTTATTTCTAAAATAAAAAGATCAAAAGTTACAGACTATGCAGCTTTAACGTCTGTCTATTGTATCAAATTGTTTTTATCAAAGGCTATGGCAAAATTGTTTTCTAACAGTGAGAGTTTATATCAGATGTTTGACAATTTTCTAGTAAGACCTATTGCAAGTGCAATAGCAATAAAATATTTAATAATTAGACAACTTATTTATGAATAAGCAAACAAATGAAATTTATTATTTGCATGTTTATTCATTTATTTCCCAAAGAAAAGGAAAACATAAAGTGGGTAAGGTGTCTTAGGGTGCAAATACTCTATTTTCAGGCTATACGTATCTACACCAAAATTGTTAAACAAGAAGTATAGACACTAGCTATGATGCTGTGATGAAAGATGGACTGCCAGTTAAGAGGGCTGCTAAGGAATTCGCTGTTCCTGTACAGACACTGAAAGACAGGGAAAAGGGAACATAGATCCACAGAACTTTCAGTCAGGAGGCGAAACATACTGACAAAAATGACGAAGAGACGCTGGTTAATCACATTGAGACCATAGCGCAGATGCAGTACGGTTACAACAATGTCGAGCTTTAACATTTAGCAGGAGAATTGGCATTTGATATGGGTAGGAGAGACCAAATCAAGCCATTAAGCAACATCTGGTTATATGGATTTTTGAAGCGCTGGAATGACCGTCTTTCCACAATTAATCCTAGAAAGCAAGACAATAATAGAGCTAAATATGCTACACCTGAGGCTGTATCACTGTATTTTGAGAACTTGCAAGAAATCATAGTGAAATATAACTTATATAAAAAAAACACAACTAAATGTGTAACATAGATGGGACTGGATTGCAGCCAGAACACAGGCCACCAAATGTAATTGCTCCTCCAAACAGTAAAACACATGCGAGTGTATCTCCAAGATCCACCGCCACCACTCTCATTGGATGCGTAAATGCTCTGGGGAATACTCTTCCTCCATTCTTCATCTTTAAAGGAAAATGATTCAACCCTGAACTAATGAAGGGTGCCTCAACAGGAGCTGAAGGTGTTATGCCGGACAGTGGCTGCATGATGACCTTGGGCATCAAGGCAGAGATAGGACCATGTCTCTTATAAAGCAGAGATTTTTCTGGCCTGGCATGGATACCTATATCAAGAACAAGGTTGCATCATGTGAGCGCTGCATCAGAAGGAAAGCTGGCCCCAATAGAAGTAAGCTAGTAAACATTACTTCTACTACACCTATGGAGATTGTGTGTCTTGATTACCTTACCCTTGAAAGATCCAAAGGGGGATTTGAAAAAATCTTGGTAATCACAGATCACTTTTCTAGGTATGCCCAAGCTATTCCCACTAGGAATGAAACCGCTAAAACTACAGCGAGGGTGTTGTTTGACAACTACATTGTTCATTATGGTTTCCCAGCCCGCATTCATAGCGATCAAGGTGCCAACTTTGAATCAAACCTGATCAAAGAGCTTTGCAAGATTGCAGGGGTTGAGAAATCACGAACAACACCTTATCATCCTATGGGAAATGGACAGGTGGAAAGGTTTAACCAAACCCTACTCCAAATGCTTGGGACTCTTCAGGAAAACCAGAAAAGTGACTGGAAGGCACATGTCCCTACATTGGTCCATGCCTACAATGCCACATTTCATGACAGCACTGGGTTCTCACCTTATTTTCTTATGTTTGGGCGCCACCCTAGGCTGGCCATTGATGCCTTCCTTGGTCTGAATTCAGATTCATTGAATTCAACCTCTCAGACTGAGTACATAAGAAAACTAAGGGACCGCCTCAGTTTTGCTTACCAGAAGGCCCGAGAGGTGTCCAAGAAGGCTGGTTCTAGGCACAAACTGAATTATGACTTACGAGCCAGAAGTTCAGTTCTGAGGATAGGGGACCGAGTGCTTGTCAAGAATGCTGGCATTAGGGGCAGATGTAAGCTTGCGGATCGGTGGGAGAAGAACCCCTATATAGTCATCGACCAGCCAAATGATGACATCCCAGTTTATTGAGTTAAGCGTGAGGGTGCGAGGTCGAAAACCAGGGTTCTCCACAGGAACTTCCTGCTGCCCTTCATTGGTCTTCCCACTTATGAGGAATCAGTTGAAGAAGTTAATGAGTTGGACGAAATACAATCTATCAATGCCAATTTGGATTTGTTGTCAGATCCAGACTCGGAGGCAGCCTATGATGGAGGTATTTCGGACAACAGTCATTGCTCTTCACCTGAGAAGGTCAGGAGGTATAAGATTCCGATGCGGCGAAAGCCGGGAGAATCGGGTGTTCTGCCTCGCACTGTAAAATCAAATAGCGTCTCAGATACCCAATCAGTGACCTGTTCTTCTTCAAGTGAAGAAAACAGAAACTTGCGCCCAGTTAGAGCTAGGAGGAAACCTAACTGGATGCGGTCTAATGATTGGGTTCTGGGCTAGTTGTCCTCACGCTGAAACTCTATAGACAGTTGGTACTGGTCAGTGACAGTTTTGTTTTAGACTTGTATATATGTTGTGATTTTCATCCTAATCACTTTTTAAACTTTCCCAAATTGCTTTGTTTTATTATTACAGCAGAAGGATGTAGTTATCATTGTGGTTATTATGAGACCACTTTTATCATACCTCCATTTCTGGACATCAAAAGTTTGATGCGTCTGGGAAATGGAATTAGATTTGTGACCATGACATTTTTGGTCATACATATAATGGTCACGTTAACTTTATTACTGCTAATAGTGTTTAGTTAGATATTTTATATTGGATGAATCCAATTCATATCACTGAATACTATTTACAAGACTGAATATTATTCATTCTGGAATTGATAATGAAAATAGTGTATACTATTCTCATTTTTAACTTTAACTGACACATTTTTTCATTTTTTTTCAGAGGCAGCTCGTGGAGCAATATTCAGTTAAGCAGTTATCATCAAAGAATGTGTCCTTTTACATATTTTCTATTTTACAGAATTTTCAGTGGATTTTGGAATGATAATTGCTAAGACCAGGATTGAAGGATGATAAACACTCATGACATATTCACTTGGGCATACTTCATATTTCAGAGAAAAAATATGTATCTTAACATACTAATTGATTTTGTTTTGGTCAATCTCAGACACAAAAAGTATGTTCCAGATTTTCGCGCAAGAATCATCATGTCATGAGTAATAGTTCAGTGATAGAGTAATTATCATAGGGAAGATTCTGTATTATATTTATGTGTTTCATGTTTGTACAAACTCATTTAACATTCCTTTATTGATTTTTTTAGCATAATTTCAGCCATTCCAGGTTATAACTTTATTTAATGAAAACAATTTTTTCTTTGACAGAACATGGGATTTGACAGCCAGGAAGAACATGGAATATATTGTTTACATTTACCATTTATTCAGATATTGGTGTGTTTTTTTCTTAAGGCTGCTGTTGTTCTGTATTGTCAAATTATAATGACATTATTTGTTTTCCTTATGTTATGGCCTGAAGCTGAGACTGGAATTTACTTGTATATGCTTGTTGAATTACATACCGTTCTAATTTATAAATGTCGGGACGCCATTTCCTAAAGGGGGGAAATATGTCATAGGCTACTTTGTACATTCCTATATACCCCATATAACGTCCCATACCCATATCCAATATTGACCCATAGTGTAATGTTAGTTGTGAGTTACCTTATTTAGGCAGGTAACTGTAGATATTTACCTTTATGCTAGTACTGTAGCACCACAACTCACATTCTTATTATTGTATTGCACAATAAATATCATTGGACATTCATTGACATTTACATGTTGGATATAAATCATTAAATATATTAATTCAATATATTTGTTGCAGGTATGTAAAGTTTAATGTTTTATCATCATTTTATCACAACCTCATCATTCATGTTGTATTAGAAATTGTCTATTTTGTATATTTCATGTTTTGTTGTGTGCGATGTATGTAATGGCGATAGGGTAAAGTTTTCAGGTGTTTCTTATATGTACACCTGTTGATTTCAAACACGACAGCTTATCCCTATAGCCATGCAACAACTCACATTCTTATTATTGTATTGCACAATAAATATCATTGGACATTCATTGACATTTACATGTTGGATATAAATCATTAAATATATTAATTCAATATATTTGTTGCAGGCTTGTCTTTACTAGTTAAGAACCCACGCCCAATTTATACATAGCCGTTGGAGGTATTTGGCTTTATCCCAGCGAGCAAGGGGTGCAGCGGTAACAAAATGCAGAAATCTTTCAACAGTACTTGAAAGAGCACTTACGACCATATGTGAAAGGCCAAACGAAGGAAGATCCTGTTTTGTTGATTTACAATGGGCATGCATCACATGTTTCCTCCACGCTAATAGAATGTGCTAAGAGTAACAACAGCATTCTCTCTGTACTGTCAGCAGACACATCCCATCGTCTACAGCATTTACATGTTGTATATTTGGGCCATTCAATGATCTGGAAGAAAGGATCCTTCAGAAATAGAGAGAACCTACAATATAATAAAACAACATACTCAATTTTATTGAGTCTGTTCATGAGAACTAATGGAAAAGGCAACAATCCTCACGCCCCCTAGCACCATCTAAATGGATATTCTGCTTCTGTCAGAACCCAATATTCCTGAAGAACCAGAATATGAATAAATATCAACATTATATCGATGCACGGTCAGAATTTTTACCAACTCCATACAGAAACAACGACAGCTGTTGCGACCTCTAAATAATTTGGAAAACAGTCATTCAACTACTCAGAATGTGTTCTTCATCAGTCAGGGGCATAACCTGTATAAGTTACAATATATATCACTTGAAGAAGTTAAAATTGTGTCTTTTCAACAATGATTTCAAAGTGAGGTCAACGAAAGTAACTTGTTTAGGTTATATATGAAATTATTTAAGCCAAGGTCAAATTTTAGGACGTCAAAAATATAACTTATTCAAGTTAAAAAGTAGCTTATTTTCTGATCTTCAATGACCTTGCGTACAAATTTCTAGACGATGCGTACACAAATTTATTGCATAATCGTAAAGTTATGTAATAGGTCTTTCAGATAAAATTACCCACATGGCCGTGAAAATAGCAGTAACTCTGAAATATGAAGATGAAAAAAGACAGATTCACTCAAACAGGTTAATTTTGTATTTGTTGCTAAAAAAGTTAACTGCTTTAAGTGATATATTTTTTAACTTTTGGAAGTTATGCACCTGGACAAACGATAACTAGATAGTATATTGTGTGAACTCACCTGTAAGGCTTACCTGAAAGCTCTAACATCAATAATTATCCAAGCTGGGTTTCAAAAAACTGGAATAATCCCATACTCCAATGCGGTTGTGACAATAGTTTAAATGTTTCCTAGCTGGAACTTAAGGGAAGATTAACCATTAGAGAAGGTAAAAGTAATCAAATTAGGTCAAGAGACTGTTGAAAAACTACTGCAGATGAAATCAGAGATGGTGGCACCACAAGAAAAAGAAAAGGAATGTGAAAAATGCAAATGCAAAGAGCCAATAAGTTGTATAAGGCCAAAAGCAGGAAGGAAACCAATAACAGAAGATACATTCAAAGATTAACTGGAAGAGATTGAAAGTAAAAAAAAAAACAGACAAAAACTGTGACAAACAAAGTTAAAAGTCTTGAATAGTCAGAGGCAAAACAAAGAAAACATTAATTCCAAAAGCCTTCAACAAGCGGCGCTCACTTTAACCAGCATGCTAATGAGATGAAAGTTCTGTCACAAGAACTATCAGATTCTGATAAAGAAGATGACGCACCAAACCTTTGCTGTTTGTGCAAGAAAAATTATCTTCCTAGCCTACTCCCCTATCTCAAATTTTTAATTGGACAGCCTGTGATGGATGTGGCCACTGGATTCACCTAGCCTTCTGTAGTAAAATATATATTGTGATAAGGCAAAGTGCTTTTCTGTGACCAAATTGTGATAAATTAATAGAGTGTAAGTGTAAATAAGTTTAAAGTTAGAGGTTACTTTCAAATGTTTTTGAATTTTTAACTTATTTGTTTTAAACACTGTGAGCCAGTTTCATTACAGGCATTGGCTATTGGCCTGTAAGGTCAAACAGACAAAAAAGACAGCATCCATTCCGCATTTAATTCTATTTTATATGTGTCTCTATGAGCTCCTTTGGATTGTTGTAACATTTTTCAATGGGTTGGTAGTTTGAAAGCAGGCTCGTTGTTAGGATGAAAGCTAATCAATCCGAGTACCAATCTCAAATAGAATGTTGTCTCACATCACCTACGTTAACAGCCACAGTATGCTTAATTTATGTCAAAAATCCGCGCAATTATATCTAAACAGCAAAGGCACAGCGATTTACAAAAGATTGCCACTCTTTGTCTTTTATCTGCCTTTGTTATAGTACAATGCTAATTTAATGACCACATAAACAGCTGAAAATGCAGACGTGTGTTATAATGCAGCGTGCAAGGACTGCATTTTCTATTAATTTATCAACTTGAAGGAAAAGCAAAATGATTACACATTAGTGAGCCACCTGAGGACAAAACTGCTCGCCCAGCGAAGCTTTATATCAACCTGGGCATCAGAGTCGCCACTTTCTGACTGAAGAGGATGCATAGGTCCTTACCTGTCCATTGAATGGACTGCGAAAGCTTTGACCAGACTACGCACACGCCTAGACTGATTTGAGGCTTCAAAGGGCGTGCATTTACCTCCATGGATTTTGTCATGAAGTTGCTTACTTTATAGGAATGGGGATAAAGCTATAATTTAACATTAACTATTTCAGTCTTATCATAGGAGGCATGTTTTAGTTCTTTTCCCAGCTTGTGGCGGCATTTGTCATCCATTTGCTGATTTTTTTTTGTAAATACTGTAGTTTGAATCCAGTTCAGACCCAAACAAAACGCAGGTCTGATGTGGATGCAACCAGGTTGACGCCTTAATGGTATGCCTGAAAGAAGCTTTTGAAAAAGTTATTTTTTAAAACAAAAACTCGCAGACGACAAAATTACCCAGCATGCAACGTGTTAATCATTATGACAGCGAATCTCGAAGAAAATCTGCCTAGCGTTCATTTCAATGCGTAATGTTCTCAGCCGGATTATTCTGAAACCTTACCGCTTGCCTTGCTATCAGATTCCCTAATACGGTATAGGCGCCCATTGTTAGTCGCATCAGCAAGATAAGACCCGAACAAAAGGGGTTTGGTCCGTGGTCAAATTCCTGATGTGGTCTATTGTCATAGTAACAAAAGAACCCATCCAAGAGTGAATGTTTACAGCTGTCTTGTGCTTCGACAATAACTATCGCAACATAATAGCAACAATAGAAATTTACATTTAATGTGAAAACGGATAATATAGGTGTAGTATTTCAGCTTCTTTTTCTGACAGCTTTATTGTGACGTGTTTAGTCGGGGTGATGCGCTCCTTTCATGTCCATTGTGCTAGTATAATTGATATTATGCTGAATAAGGATATCCGACACTCAAATTGATTTACGTCCTGAAATGAACATTAAAGATGTATTGTTGATTCGTCTGGGGTAAACATACCCCTTAATAAAATTTGTTTTATGTCACATTAACGTCTCATTGTGCCGCAGTTTCGTCATGATACGCTAGTAAAAGGTATAAAACCCAAACAGATAGCCGGTATCGTGTGACCAAAGGCTAAGGGTTAATGGTGCTTATTGAAACAAGACAAAAGTTTATAGACTGGATAAGTTCAAAGATCATTTCACTCCAAGGAGGAGGTTTCGTACTTGAAAACTGGAACTAAATATACCAGATGACTCAAACCTCCAGGTCTGATACATTGTAATATGGAGTACCCCCTTAAGTTGAAGTAAATTTGGAATATTTTAGATCTAGGTCAGATGGCGTATTAATGAATAATTAAGAGCTAACGCATACGATTTTGATATTTATCGCATAGGCGTTCAGCGATACATGTAGCTCAGTTGAGAATGATCGCCTGAGTGAGCATTGGTTTCACACACAAATTATCTTATTTGGTAAAGGTTCTGTTGAAAACGAAACAAATGATTCCACTTGATAGCTGAGCATGCATTATGAGATAATTACTATTAACTCTGGGCCCGGTCCAATTAGATCCATATTTCCTATCTGAAGACATGTATTCCCTACTACCTATAAAACGATAATGCTTAGGATACGGAAAAACATTCAATATAAACTGGTCAAAATAAGTTAAGCCCCACTTACAAAATAACAAAGTAATTCAAAAACTAGTGAATTTATATAATTGTAATTTCATAACAATAAATTTCATTTATTCCTTTATATTCTCCGTAAAAATTCACCCCGATTGCGGGAAAGTTGATTACTTGATGATGCTTCGAACACAGGTACCCTCATTTATAAAAGTCCACAAATGCCTCCATTCCTTGGCCTAATATCACAGTTCAGTTCAAAAGCACGCTAATAATGGGTATGTCCGCCATGTTCACGGAGAAGCTCCGTGCATCGTCTGCGCATGCTGTTAATAAGGTTACTAATGTCTGCCTGGGGAATATTGCGCCATTCGTGAATCAACGCTTGACGCAGGTCAGCAACAGTCTGTGGCACCTGTGGCTGACCACGTACACGGTGTTCGAACAAATCTCACAGATGTTCTATGGGATTCATATCTGGTAACCTCGCTGGCCATTCCATCCTCTGAATACCATGTTGCCTGAAGTAATCTTGGACGCCTCTAGCGCGGTGTGGACGGGCATTATCATCTTGGAAGACCGCTCCATTACCAATTCTTTGGTGATTGGGCACCACAACTGGAACAATGATGTCATTCAAATACCGTTGCCAGTTCATATTGCCATTTACAACAATTAGATTCGTTCTCCCTGTACTCCAAATACCGGCCCAGACCATTTCTGAGCCACCAGGCCGTCTCCAAACACGCATTCTTCCATCATGGTGACCAACGTTGTACCTGGACTCGTCACTAAACATAACCATAAGCCATTCTGCACGAGTCCAACGACGATGAACCATTGCCCACTGTTGTCGAGAGATTCTGTGTTGCCTAGTCAGAGGCCGGCGTACCACGGGACGACGTGCTCTCAAGTTCCTCGCGTGCAATCGATTACGTATCGTCTGGTCTGACACATTAATGTTAGTGCCAGCTCTAAACTGTTCACGTAAACGTCTAGAGTTCAGTGTACGTTGGCGCAGTGCACACTGAGTTACGATGTACTGGTCATCTCTTGCAGACGTCATACGGGGTCTCCCAGAACGCAGCCTGTTTGTGGTGGTTCCTGTCTGAATATACCGATCCCAAAGACGGTCAATGATTCTAGAGTAACAGCAACTTGCCGGTGTGATAATGCGGCCTGAATCATTCCTATGGCTCTTAAACGTTCCTGTGGTGTCATTCTCTGTCTAATAATAACCATTTTGGAACGCAATTTTCAGTGCTTTTAGATGGAACAATGCAGTTTTTCTTCAATTGACGAGCTTCAATGATGGTGTCACTACATGTACACCCGAGTTTGAGCATGAAAATTGTGCTTCCTTGCATGCTTTTCTGTAATTTTTATAAAACTAAATTTTGCAAAAATCGGGCTGATTGGAGCGAGTGTTGACGCATGATATGTATCAAAATACACGAGAATTTGCTCTCTAGTGATATACAGGTATTCTGTCCATAGTAACAAATCATAATATTTATTCATTTTACTTTACGGACTCATTTTTCTCCATCAGAATTGAACCTACCCAAAATTTCAGATGGGGTTTAACTTATTTTGACCAGTTTAGTTGGTTTTATATTATCGACATAGCTACTCTCTTTAACTCATTATACTGATTACTTAAAGTAAAACATTGATCTCATAAACAGATGAATTAATAAAAGTTCACTGTAAACCAATTGCATTGACAGAATAAACTAGAACTGTCGCTGAATATGACGCATGCATCCCCAACAGCACTTTGGATATATACTTAAACGCAAAAGTTTCGCAACCGTTTAATATCTGTGTTTTCTTCAGTATGGTCCAAGTTAGAATATTCATATAATCATATTTTATGCTCCAGCAGAATGCGGAATGATTTACTATTAATCGGTTTTGATCATACTCTTCATTCTGACGTCATAATGACGTCAGTGTTTTTCAACAATTTACGTCTAGCATAAAGATTGTTATCTCGATTTGAAAACAAACGGTGCGATGTGATAGCCAGATGTCGTATCTGACGGAAAACATTTTAAGGTTTAACAATTAACGTTTATCAACGCTCAAAGTCGCTGCGTTTCTTTGTCATCACTAGTAATGAAAAAGTATTAAAAGAATTAGGGTGGTCAAAGTTGGCAAACAGGAGAACAAATCACAGGCTTGTTTTATTTTATAAAATACTAAATAATTTGGCCCCTCAATACATAAAACGTTTATGTAACTTAACATCGCATAATACAAACAATTATCTGCTCCGAAGAAATAACTCCTTTCTCGTACCAACTATACATAGGGAATCGTTTTCTAAATCTTTTTTTCCAAAAACAATTCGAGATTGGAATAACTTAGCAAATAGCATAAAGCAATCACAGTCGTTGACTATTTTTAAAACCAAAGTTAAATCCTTATATGAGCCACTGGTTCAAAACAAATTGTATTGTCATGGCCACGGCCTCAGTAAAGTGAATCATTGTAGAATACGTCTAGGTCTTAGCCACTTAAATTCACATTTGCATCACTATAATCTTATCGACTCCCCCATTTGTTCAAATCCCGAATGTGGAAGAACCCCGGAATCTGCAGCGCATTATTTTCTTAGTTGTCCCAGATACAACAACGAAAGACGCGTATTGTTCGAAAGTTTATCACGTAAGCTATTTCCAAACGTAAATTACAACACATTTATCGTATTAATGCCTGATCACATATGTACAATTTTACTAGAAGGCTCCGAAGATGCTTCATATGAAGAAAATACTTCGATTTTTGATGAGGTGTTCAAATATATAGACTCAACACAGCGGTTTAGTACTTTTGAAGATATGTTTGACACCTCAACAGATAATTAACTCCTCGTTCGTATAAATATACGAGTTCTGAGTGCTGCTGAGGAATCTCCATCCTGGGCCCGGAATTACAATGCCTCCTTCGAGTTAGGCAGGACTTGGGCTAAGTTTTGATATTTCAACATGGTATATTAATTGCAAAATAAATTGCCTGGGTCGATGCGGTATTTGTGGTCAAAGATTCAGAAAAGTTAAATCTATTTTGATTTTGGTTCTTCGCGTTCTGAAGGATCGATGCTTAACTTGGGTCTTCCTTGACTCTATGGAGGCATTGTAATTCCGAGCCCTGGTCATTATCTTCTTATCTGTGTGCGTGTATGGTTGTGTCAGCATTGCTAACTTTGTTAAATACCTTAAAAACGCGTTATTGGCACTATTGGGGCAACGTACGATTACGCACACTTGTCCTTTTATTTACTGCTTCAATATGGGGTGACTGCTCTTTTTTCCTTTCCCTACACTTTTACTTTCTCTTGTTTGTATTTGTCTGTTTGTCTGTCCATCTGTTTGTCTGTGTGTGTGTGTGTGTGTGTGTGTGTGTGTGTCTGTCTGTCTGTCTCTCTGCCTGTCTGTCTGTCTATCTATGTGTCTGTCTGTCTATGTGTCTCTGTGTTTGTATGTCTGTCTGTACGAGTGTCTGTCTGTATGTCATTATGTATTATGTATATATGTATGTTGTCTTTATTGTCATAAATGTATGTAAATTGTTACATGTAAGGAGACCAACTAGTAGCCCCAGGGCTGTTTGGAATCTTTGTAAAATAAATAAAGCATTAAATTAAATTAACGTCAACAAATTTATCAAAATTGTTCATTTTATTTCGTTATGTCGCGCGATACTTCTGTCGTCTATGCAATGTGTTGAAGGCTTTCACTTGTGACATTAAAAACTCGATTATTGATATTCAGTTGTGCCTAAACGGCCAATTACGTCAAATATTGAAGGCTTTACGTTGACGTAATGAACGTTACCAAATGCATGAAATAACCTGCTTTGATTTGTCTGCCCTTCTGCTTTTGAAAACAGATAACGGTTAAACACCTTTTCTAAATACAATGTATGGTGGTGTAACACTGTGACTCGATAAAATGTAAGGTATTGTAACTCTGTGACTTTTCAATTTTGGGTTGCCTTACATTTCTTGTTGAAGATCGGCAGTCGTAAGTCTCACTGGTCTGATTTCCATGTTGTTTGGACGGCAAATCATTGGACTTGCTAATCACAATATCATGGAGTAAAATATTTGGCTCAAAAAGAAAGAAATAGCATTTTAGTTAGAGTTGCGAAACTTTTGCGTTTAAGTATATCTTCTAAGTCCAAGCGCATATAAACATACCGATTCTCACAAAATCGATATATATTGTCTTGCAAACATTCAAATTATGATTATGCCTTGATCAATTTTCATTTTGTATACTTGAAAAATGGATGAGTAGTTCGCGACACAAGCGTGCCAGTATGCAAAACATGCCTAAGTTCAAGGACACATAACTCAAGAACAACTCTGCAAATCTGTGCATACATGCACATGATGTCTTTACTACCTCCGTACCATGGTGATATACGCGGCATCATACTAGTCATGATGCATATCAAATTAAAGGGAATGGAACACAGAGCACCATGCAAGCCCACATTCTGTCTTAACACACACCCCGACCCCTGAAAGTAGTCATGTTGCAAACCATGTTAAAGGGAATGGAACATAGAGCACACTGCAAACACATTGTCTGTCCTTACACACACCCTCAACCCCCAGATGGGGTCAAAAGATCAAAACATTTTTTTTTCTGAAAGGTGTCATATTGCCTATCAAATATCCGACCTCTGGGTTAGGTTGATATTGAAAATGTACAGATATGTTTGTTTACAATTGAACTAAGCACTGAAAAATAGTTATTAAGCTATTAACTATGATCTGTATGATACCCAAGGAAAATTTAGGGGTTAGAGAAATTGGATTTATGCTTTGCGATTTATACATTTCTCTAAAAGAACCCTTCAATGGGGATATAAAATTGATGAATTTGCCTTGTTTGACTTCCAGTTTTGCCAACATCTGATTCTCGGAATCCTAGTTATTTATTAGAACTATTCAGATATACGCCAATGATTAAATACCTATATATAAGTTCAAACCTAGTTAACATATATCTCTCCATGTTGAAATAAGAAATACACCATTATTTAACACTTAGAAAATGGTGTGAAAGGCGTAATGTTTCTCTGTGTTGATGCATTGAATTAGTTAGGAAACCTCTATGCGAGCTAAACAATTTGAATCTAGTGCTAAAAGTTTGCTAGTACAATTTGGCGGCCTTGGTTGCTGCCTGTTCTAAGGCGGTGGTTCTGTTGTTGTTCATTTACTGTTTGCAGGTTGTTTCAATTTGCTATAAGTGTTTTAGTGTTGGGCTCTTGTTTTGTGGATTCGTCCTTTTTAGTGCTGACTCAGAGGAAGGGGAGCTGGTTGCTTTACTTTATTTGTGCTGTGGCTGGTTATTCTTTTTTACTTTCTTACTATGTTCAATGTTCTACAATTTTCACTATAGTGTAGAGGCTCACTTATGGACACTTTTGCTCTGTTTTAGTGAAAATCTGTTCTTAGAAAAATTGTCAGAGCATGAGTTTCTATATCGATAAACAATGCCAAACCAAGTGCATCCCCTTTTGTGTGATTTCTGAAGACGATAACCATAAGAAATTGGGCAGGTGACAAATACATAGTAATGACGATAATAAAGAAATAAAATGTTTTGATTTTTCTGTTTTACCCTCATGCTTTATTGTATGTGATGCTATGAAACCTTTTATTTAATTACACGCTTCAGTGGAAAGGAAAATAGACCTTAAAAAGGTCCCTAGTTTTATCATTTTAAAAGCTATCTGTTCTTTTGAGGGTAATGATATTTCGACGTCTGAATAACTTTTAACAACCTCCTTCCATTGAAATTTGACAAACGCATTGTAAAATTTATATAGATGCAAATTGTGATTTTATCATTGTCAATTTCATATTTATGCCTTTGATTTTTAAAAATTGGCTAAGTCTCACATTTCAAGCTTCGGATAATTTCCTTTCAAAATTATAAAGTAGCGCAATTAATATCTATAGTTACAAATAAAACTTGTATTATGAGGGTTTCAGCGTCTCTGTTTTATACAAATAATATTGGTTTATTGCTTTGAACTGTAAGCTACTCTTAATAAAGAAATACACTTGTAGTTGATATTGTGACCACATCTTTAAGTAAATACGAGCGTGCAGTCAATTTTCAGATTAAACAATATCTTTTTTTATCATATGACGTCGCGTCTGAGAGTGAAATAACACCATGCAATAAAATCGATAAACCACTAGTGGTTTATAGATTTACGGGAAACGTTATGACGTTCATAACAACGTTGCGTACATAACGTATTCACGTCAGAAATGAGACTTCAAAGTAATCTTAATATCATATGATAAAGAGAATCTCACATTCGTGCTCTTGTATTATTTAATTTATTAAACTCGTTGCGAAAAGAGATAAAATGCGAGGCTTGCCGAGCATTTTATCTCTTTTTCGCAACGAGTTTAATAAATTCAATAAAACATGAGCACTCATGTAAGATCCTCTATATCTTTTTTTATACTTAAATAAAAGATAGTTTACTGCTGAAACGCTTGAACTAACACCCATTCGGCTCCATTGACGCCTACAGAATCTCACATGTGTCCTAGCCCATCGACGAGGTTCTTGTTGATGACACTGTGTCGGTATTCCTGCCTTCCGCGGTCGTCAACACTTAAGACCAGCTTCTTAAAAGTAATGCAACAGCTCATTAAATTATGAAAAGTAAACTTACTATATTTCGTACATTTTTTAAAACTCTTTTATTTAAAGTTACTGTAACGAAGGCTTGACCTGTCCATGGGTGTCAATCGTCTGTCTGGATGTATCATGCATGTGCTGACAAATGGTGGTTGCAAAGGATGGCTAACTATCACATTGATGCACTGTCTTCTAGTGGTTACTCTTGGTCAGTCAGACTGTAATAAGTCTTTGAAATTGCCAAATCTACTGCTGCGATCCTGTAAACGGTTTATTATGCTGACATGCGATGTGCATTTTGACGACACCAGCTATGAGCATTCCAACAACTTGTTTCCTCAAATCTTGACAAAGACGTAGCATGCACTTTTCAAATCAAAGGAGTTCTAGCGATAAGGCGTATATTTTCCCTAGTTGACATGATTACAAACACCAAATTTTCAAATTGCACTAATGTTTTTTTTTTAAATTGGTGTAGTTCAACAGTAAACTATGCATAGTAAGCAACAATTATGTTTCAACGCGATTCACCATTTACAATACGATGAAAACGTGCACTTTCTACGCCCACTCCTCATTTTACGTCTTTATACTGGGTGTCGTTTATATCAGACTTTTTCTTTCAGTTTATTTTTAGATGCCCCCCCTAGACCCTAGATGCCATTTGGACAACGACATGTCGCTATAAACATCTATAATACTAAATAAACGAATTACCGCATAAACTGAAAAATCGAGGTCATTTTCATGCTTGATTTCTTTACTGTTACTTTAAGATATTGCTTTCATTGATAATCTCGGTTAGGATGAGTTTTCATTTAGCATAGATTTAGAGAATTTTGGAATTAAGTGTGTTTTCTAAAAGAACTGCGCCCTCTGGCGAATGTTTCTATATTTAGTGTATGTCACGTTCATGGTCACGCGTCACTATTTTTAGATCGATTGGGTTTCCAATACAAACTGAATGGAGATGACCGAAGCGTTCCGAATTTTTGTGTATATGTCATATGTATATGTGTATTATGCTGTGTCAAGTCGGCCATATTATAAACAACAATGGGGAAAACGCCGCCAAACTCGCCAAAGAAAAAAAGATATGGCTGTAATTTTAAATAATCCCTTATCAAAATTGATTATTAGTCGCGGTAATCATCACACCTTTCTTCGACACGCGCTTAATAATCCTAAGTGTCAAGGTCGCTGCGCATAATGTACTGTTTACATCGATTGGCTTGGTCGTACCACTTATATCACGGTAGGCAATGACGCTATCAAATATTATTAGTAAAAGGCGCCTCGCTGAAGTTTTTCTGTGATTTTCTTGACGAGAAGAAATAAACATAACCGCATTTACAAGTATCAGCTTTTGTAAAAAGAAAATAAAAAAAAAATCGTCGGTTCCGGGTCATTTCGGCCCATGGTCATTTCGGCCCAATAATCCCTTTTTGGTTCTTAGAAAAAAATAAATCTCACTCCTAAAAAATTTGGTAAAATTGGTCCGCGCGGTAAATGCGAGCAGAAAATAACCATTTTAAGGGCGTCGCGCGCAATCTCACTCTTTAAGATTTCAAAAAGTTGACAGGTATGCAAATAACGAAGTAAGAACTACACCAAAATCACCACCTTAGAACGGTCAGGTGCAAGCTACTGGTGAGGGCTTGAGGTTGAATTTGTTTTTAGCTCACCTTAGCAGCATATGTCAGCTTATAGGTAGGATGCCCATGGTCCGTTGTCGTCAACAATTTCAAACATCTTCTTCTCGGAAACCATTTGACCAATCAAAGACAAATTTTATGTGGAGCCTCTTTGGGTAGGGGGAACGAAAGTTTGTTTGTTGCATCTGGGTCACATGACCAAGATGGCCGCCACGCCCATATATGGTAAAAACCCTTCAAAAATCTTCGTCCCCGGAACCGGTGAACCAATTTCCACGAAACTTGGTATGTAGCAGTGGTGACTCTGCCCATCATACTTTGTTCAAATGATGACCTACGGTTGACCTTGACCAATTTTACAACAAGGTCAAATTTGTTAACTTAGGCTTTTCTACAGGAAAAAGTGAAAGCTGTTGATTTTTTCACAAATATTTCAGCCTCTGACCTGAAACCAACTGAAATAATGAAGAATTGTGAGTATTGAAGGCCGAGGTCATTTCTTGACCTTGGCTAAAGGTCATTTACGTATATGAAAATTAAAACTGGCTTTTCTCGGAAATTGATGGGCCAATCAAACCCAAATTTTATATGTTAGCTTTCAGGTACAAGCAGGGTTCCAGTTTGAGGGCAAATCGGCGAAATACTTCGCCCCAGACCGCTCCGTTTCGCCTATAATGGTCGTAAAAAGGGAAGTGTATTTCGGCATATGGAGGCGCGGTGGCTCAGTGGTAGAGCGTCGGACTCGGGACCTAGAGGCCCCGAGTTCGAACCCCACGACCGCTGTGTAGTGTCCTTGAGAAAGGCACTTTCACCTTCCCAAAGTACTAATAATACCCAGGAAGAAGTGGCTCCGTCTCAACATGACTGAAAAATTGTTTACCGGGACGTAAAACACCAATCAATCCAAACCATTTCGGCATCAGTGTTCCTTTTCAGGCCATTTTGGGGGGCGAAATTCGGCCCCACTCCCAAAGGCGAAACACCTCCTTTTTCCCAATTGGCACAGTAAAATTCCCAATCAGAAGTTGGAAGAAAAATAAGGAGAAAAAGTTTGTTTTTTAACCACGAAAAGTAACGACATTTCCAGGTTTGCCTTTGAAGAAGATAATTTGGTATACAAAAATTTCCTTAAATATTGTATTTCTTTGCATTTTGAGTGTGAAAACCACTCATTTATTGGTTTGGGCAGCTACCACTTAAAAAATTGCAGACTAATTTTTCCGACATTGTCCCTATTTTTGGACAGTACCAGTAACCAACACAACACTAAACTATAATAATCAGCAGACCTTAGTATAAACTTAAATTGACACTAGCTTTAAACAAGTACAGACTTTTGGGGGGGGGACTCACAAAACAGTAACAAAACAAACAGAACTTCTATAAAATAGTTAATTACTACCATTGATGGCAACTAGAGTTATGAAAGTTCAAGACACCTTTCTCTGACTCACGCTCAATAATCCTAAGTTTCAAGGTCGCTAAACAGCTTACATTGATAGGCTTGGTCGTACCACTTGACGCAGTAGGCAATGACGCTATCAATAAAATCTGTTTAAAAAAGTGCATTGTTCAGAAATAAGAACCTGGATTTGAGCGATTTTTGGCATTGTTTGGAGGAAAACAAATATAGTAAAAGTCACCTCGCTGAAGATTTTTAGTGATTTTCAAGATGAGAAGATATAAGCATAATCATGTTTACAAGTATCAGCTTTTGTAAAAAAAATTAAAACTCGCCGGTTTCGGGTCATTTCGGCCCATACCTTTATGGGCCCATGGTCATTTCGGCGACTAGAATCGCCAATACAAGTTTCAGATTTCATAAAGCTGTGAAAAATTAACACACATGAAAGGGGGATACAAGTTTCAGCTTTTTTAAATGCAAAATAAAGGTAAATTGACAATCATGAAATATTTCCGCGCTTGCGTGGGCTCTTTTCTAGTTTATAATATATATATAAAGGGCATTTTGGGTCTAGGGGTGGAAAGCATCTAAAAACTAACTGAAAGACACCAGTTTCATCTTTCCAATGGCAATTGTCTCAATTTTAGATGTATTTCGTACGCATAAACAGAAGGAATATGGTAAGGTTTTGGAAATGAAGAGCACTTAAATCCGTAACATTTTAGTACTTTATTTTTAAAAACTAGCAATGCATTTACTCAAAGTCTGATCTAAACGGCACCACTATAAAGGCGATTCAAAATAAAGGATGGGAGAAGAAAATGCACGTTTTCACGGTATTGTAAATGGTGAATCGCTTTTACTTTTTTGTTGCTTACCATGCACTTTTACTGCCAAACTACACCAATTTTAAAATCAGTAGGGCAATTTGAAAATTTGGTGTTTGTAATCGTGTCAACAAGGGAAAATAAACGATTTATCGCTAGAACTTCTTTATTTTTCGGTATTGACGATCTAAACGCCACACTAATACCTGTATTCAAATGTTTAGGTATCTCGTGCATACCTTGCGCACAAGGAGATATACTGAACGAAACTTCTAAATCGCACTTTATATACATTTATCATGCTATGCCCTTTAAACAAAACAAAAGTAATATTCAAAGGATCTAGTAGGAATCAGTTTTACTTTCCAATGCTAAATGGGACACTTTCGTTCCTTCAAAAGTATTTAATTCTTTTGTTGAGCTTTCAGTTTTGCATTATTTACGGTACACGTAGTCAAAAATGTACAGGTAACCTCTAAATTATCTACCCAAAATTATTTTATTACAAAACATATTTTGTTTTTAAAACAATTTCATCAATTATTCTGATTCGTTAGTACTCTGCATATGATATGTTCAATAGATATCACCATGCCTACCAAATAAATCAAGAAAACGTGTAGAAATCACTTTTTAAAGCACTTTTTATTGTCATGGATTTTAGAACCCCTCCCCTTTCTACCCGCCATAACTGTTGAGTGCGTAGGAATTTTGAAAATATTTACTAGCTGGCTCTTGCCATTAGATTCACCTATTGCACTGATACTACATGCACCACCCCAGAAGCTCAAAATCAGCGGTCTGGGAATCAGAAAAATAGGCGTATAAGGCCCAACCCGTCAATGATCCTTTTGAATATTTATCAATTCTAATAATGTCTATCCATCCTACTAGACAGAACAGTGGAGAGGGTTTGCCGAGCATCATTTTGGTCAGTCGAGATGTTTTTTTAGTGAAAAAGCTTATAACTCTTGAACCGCATGTTATCTTTTAATACTTTTAATAAAATGTAAGGGATATGGGCCTACACTACAGCTCGCGTTTTTGTACACTGGAGTTCAACGCATAATCGGTAACGAGCGGGGATTGGTTATTTGGAAATAGCGTTGAAAATACAGTGCGTATTACCTGCGTTTTCAATGCGAATTTGACAAGTACAAAAACGTGGGCGGTAGTGTAGTCCCCTGGGTTTTACCTTTTATAAAATGTATTTGTCTTGTATATATGATACAAAGTTTGATAAATTCAACAATGACTTTTCAAGATATTAAGGAAACAGACAACTTAGAGGCAGTATACCCATCATAAACACAGTTTGCGGGGGTATAATAAACTGCTTAAAATGCACGTGAAAGTTCTATCTTACTGTTACAATCGCTGAGATTGTCAAAATAACATGTGCTTTATTTTGTACATATTCCGTGTGTTAAGTAATAGTTATACCATGGGCTGTCCGCCTGTACGTGGAGGTGGCAAACATGGTATAACTATTTGATACCACCTACATCAGTGTTGATCTTGCATATCACGAGATAGTACGAGCTAAAGATGGTAAGGGTGGTATAATACAAAATGTAACTTTAAGTTGCATTTTGATTGGAAAAGGCTTGCAGAAGTCATATACGCGTAAAGATGCTTAAACCACCAAGAAAGCCTGTTTTGTTTGTGCGTTTTTAAGAATGCTTCACTTAGCAGCTTTTCTTTTTTTATCAAAACCAAATACCGTGCGCGTGATAACTTAAAAATAAAATTGATTTATTTGTTACTTGACAACCGCAATCTTGCAATAATTACAGCCATTAAAATTTTATTACTTTCAAATAAGCCCCAATGCTTTTAGTATTATGTAGCGGGAATAATCGACTTTTTAACTTTATTTGAATATAATTTTAATGCCTTTTGTTAATGCAGTGCCGAGTAACCGTAGCTAAAATGCTCGAACAATGCTGCTGAAAAAATAGAGGCCTAACACATTGTCTGCGACTGCGTTGCCGCATATGGCATGTTTTTCTTTTTTTGCACGGACATACAGCTTTGCATTCAAAATCACCGGCAGTCGTTCCACACATAGAAATAATGACTTTTAAAATGTAACTATTATTCAAAGCATTTTCCAACTAGTGTCGTCTGCTGATAACCTCAATAGCAAAACGTTTGGACCCTGTGTCTGGCCTGATCTGGATCCCCCCGGTGGTAATTATTGGTGAAATCTTTGCTTCCTATGGATAACATTTTTAAGAACATTGTTTGACTTCACTACAGCTAGTGTCAGGGACTGTGTGGATGTGCTAGAACGTCTCCTCCTGTCCTGCACTTTAGTGTAAAATTCATTTTCGTGTCCTTTTGATTAATGGATTTGTGGACGTTTGAAACAATTAGAGGGTCACGGGTGAGACATCAATGGCTGGAACTAGCTAGTCAGGCAAAGAAAAGTTGCACAAATGTTCAGTTCTTTAAGGTAATCTTTTCTTCCAAAGGATAACCTGTATAAGAACATTTAAATAGTTGGAATTAGTGTACGTGTTCTTGTCTTTATTTATCTTGGTGCCATGGTTTGGTCTGTGATCTGTGGCAGTAGCATTTTACTGGTCAAATGTGTTTGTTTTCTTTGTATGTTGCCTTTTCTTTGTGTATGCATGAATATGCATTGGGTCTATTTAAACAAAACTTTTGAGCGTAATATATATATATATATATATATATATATATATATATATATATATATATATATATATATATATATATATATATATATATATATATATATATATATATATATATATATATATCAACTGACAGTAATATACACGACCCACGTTGAATGTTTGCCAATTAGAATGAAACTATAGGTATTTAAATTGAAAGCAATGTTTGGATATCCAAACTGAGCGTTTCAACATAGATTTTCTGAAAAAGCTTTCGTACGAAAGTGGGTTATTTTAACATTATCGAGACAAGTGACTAGGCTATGCCACAAAAAAGAAATATTGGCAAAGCCTAATCACCGTTTTGCATATCTGTGTCTTGATAATGTTATAACGTATTAGTATGCAATTTTTATTCAAATGTACCATGCGGTTCAAGAGTTATGAGCATAGTCACTAAAACAAAAGTCGACCAGCCAAAGTGATGCTCGGTAAACTCTCACCACTGTTTTGCATAGCAGGGTGGATGGCCAATATTAAAATAAATATGAAAAATTCGATTTTTACTAACTGACCACACGCATATGTATGCAAAATGTGATAAAATATACCATATGGTTCAATAGTTATGAACATTTTCACTAACTGGTAACAAACGGACGGACAGACGGACTGGCTCACATAGTGATTGTAGTGCAGACCCAAGGGTCGTGAAATTCTTACCCATAAGTTTTAACATTATGTTTTGGTGCTCAAAAAACGTCTCATTTGTTCTTTTGAGTACTAACAACAAATGTTTTGATTGAGAAATAAGAATATTTTAACACGCATTACTATCTATGGTCCGCAGCAGCAATCTCGCTTGGATCTTTGCTGTTCGGCTGTCCGATAAGTGTCATTTTCCTATTAGCTAACCCAATAGTTTTGTGGTGTGCAGCATAAGTGTGCCCAACGAAAATGCCATTTAGTTAATGCCAGCGTGCAGCTTCTCACTTTCAGGCGGAAGGCCGTCATAATAAATTGAGTGCCATACATTTCTATAGTTCGAAGAACATCTGCAGCATAATCGTACTATTGTTGTACACATACATAATGTATAAAACAAAGGGGTACACTTTCATGAATAATTCAAAAGTACAAATTACATCCACCCTTAAAAATTGTTTGCCGAGTTGCGCCAGTCCATGCGAGAATATAAATGGCAAAAACGAAATACAACCGAGAAAGTGCTTCTGCTTATTTCCCGCGGTGCTTTAAGGATTAAGATTTTTAAATTTACCTGTGACATATTAATAGACTTTTCGCTTACTGTAAAGGCGGTAACTTTAATATTCATATCTGGGCGTGGTTCGGCTAGTTCATCTGTTAACAAGAGAAATCAGGTTCAATTTATAATTTGGTGAATAATTAGTAAGTTGCTTGGGCCGCGCAAACGTGCGTGCATTTCATGAAAATCCTAACCGTATACACACTGAACTCACATTTAGTAACTCTTAAAGCGCATAATCCCAAAATGTATGTTTTTGACGTCCACTAAAATATGCGAAGCCTCAAAGACAAACAGTGCGGACCCAGATCAGACTGCTCCTGTAGGAGCAGTCTGATCTGGGTCCACAATGTTTGTCTCTACGCTTATGTTAAATAGACATATTCAGTTGCAGTTATTTTTCTGGCGTTTAAGGACTAAATAATGTGTTTTGCGTCTATACTGAGATAATGGCGCAAGATGATACAGTTACTTTTGAATAAAACCACGCCTCATTTTCATCTTTTACCTATGCCTAAGGTTGACCAGTCCTAATTACGCATTCATGAGGCGCCGCCTTTACAGTAAGCGAAAAGTCGAAGAATACATGCATGCAGACAAGTGCCGGTTAAATCTGAAAGTATTTTTAAATGAGTGAGCTGTATGCAGATACATATACATAACTCAACTTCACCGTGATCACCTGAAATGTTGCTAGAATTTGACCCCATCGACTCATCACACCACTTGTTACAGGAATAACACCTTAAAAAGGTGGTCATTTGTTATAAATTGCATTTGTGATAAGATACAAAATAGTCTATTAAAACATTTTTCTCATATTTATATGCTGACCAATTCCGCTCTCAAATCAGTCCCTTCGAAAACGTGCGACTGGAACCGAACTGAACTCAAAGTCTGAAATGGTTGTGGAGGTGGCGAAGAATAATCAAATGCATCATGAAAAAGAAGAACCAGCTTACGGAATCGTGTTTTGGGTGTTCAACAGGAGCCCAGAGCTAGGACATCTCTCTCGGTCACTTGTAGTTCTTGTTGTACATACACAGTATCTAAGCATACAGTATATCGAGTTAGCAAATGCCAATGATCTCGTGAGATTGAAGAAAACAAGTCTAAGTACGATAAAACCATCGAGGATCTGGTGACTTCATATGAGCAACACCAACAAGAGTATGGTCCATTCAACAGTCTGTTGAATATGCTCTTAAAAGGGTATCCTTTGGAAGCATTGACTGCACTAAAGAACTGAATACCTAAAAGCCTGGCTGATGGATAAAGAAGTAAGCGTTAAGGAAAAGCGCAACAAGGTCAGAGCTAAGAGCTGTTGGCGAATGAATAAGACAATAATTGTGGCAGTATCACTTCGAGTCTCTCCTTGGAAAACCTCCACAATCACAGATGGACAAATTGAGAAACTCTGTTTTAAACAAGGGAACTTCACACATTAAGAGCTGGACAAGGCAGTGACGACATTGTGCTCAATTTATGGAAACAAGTTTACCACGAAAGAGAAATTATCAAAAGGATGTATTCCCCAATTTCTTGAGAAACAAACAACTACGGAGGAGTTACCTTTACTGCAATAGCTGCAAATATCTATAATGCTATGTTCCCTAATTGCATTAGACGAGAAACCCTCCAAGACAACATACAAACGAAATTTCTTCTATATTGTAGTTACTTTACAAAATGTTCTTACAAAAACTTCCTGTATTCGTATTTTGTTGGCAATTTCAGGAATGTTTTTGTTTACTTCCAGGGATATAGGATATTTAGGAAAATTAATTATGGGGATATTTTCCAGTTTACTTTAAGGGATATAGGATACTTACCCGTTTACTTCCAGGGATATGGGATGTGGTAACCCCCCCATATACAAGCCACAATATTGAAACCAGTTCCTCTCGGTAAAGCTGAAATATTTTATTTGCGCATCGCTTGCCCAATCCAAATTGCGTTAATTCTAGATTATAAACTAAAATGTTATTATGGTTACGTGCTTATATTTGTGCGTCTTTATAAATGTCCAATGGTCACCAGATTTACTTTACCCATTTATCACGTGTATTTTGAGACTATCAAAAATAGTAAGTGGGTATGATCAGGAAATACCACAATCACAAACCGCAGACAACCCTGTGGCATCGCGAGGAAGAGCCGCTCAACCATCACGAGACACCAGGAAGACAAATTAAGCAAAGCAACCAGCTCTCTCTTCCCCATCAAGATGATTGCAATACTAGAACGGACACAAAGCAACGTACAACAAAACATAGAACAATTACAGACTCCCACAATGGGAGTAACAATGAACAAAAAGTCAACAACAACAGAACCACCGCCTTAGAACGGACAACAGCCTAAGCTACCGGGGAGGGGGGGGGGGGGGCTTAAATGCATTTTACTGGTACCAAATCTTCGCCCAAGATTCTGCTGTTGTTGAAGTACAAGAAATGTTCAGCTCGTATGGAGGCCATCTAACTAATGCAATGTATCATCATGGAGAAACACTCTAATCGAATTAACACACCATGATGAAACAAAGAAAAGGGCTCATGACTCACAGATAGTCAGAGCTAAAGAAAACCTCAAGTTGAGCCACGGTGGGTCCAACTACAGATAAGCATCAGGCACCAACCCACCGATTAAAGCTTTACGTCAGAGCCGTCATAGAGTCTGAGGCCTGACCCACCGTCGTGCAATTAAAGAGAAAACCATAGCTATAAACCGTGATTGGGTCTCAAACCTGAAATCTCAAAATGCATGTGGTTGTTACGGAACCCCAGTAGGGGGATTTTCATTCTTTTATATACGAGAAAAGAAATTATAATCAGAAAATCATAAAATAATTTTGAAATATCAAATTAGAATGGAATTTCAAACCACATTAAAACAATAAATGTCGCTTGTTCAACATTATTCCTGCATCTCATTGGCTGAAATATATAGTTTAAACGACTTGTTATCTTGTTTGATTTGCGAGCTTAACATTATTTGTGCTTCAAAACGGCAGAATCTAGGTCGAAGATTTGGTACCAATACAATGCATTTGCCCCCAGGTGGCTTTGGCTGCTGTCCGTTTTAAGGTGGGGGTTCTGTTGTTGTTGATCCGATGTTGACTGTGACTCCCATTGTGGGATTCTGTATTTGTTTTATATTCTGTTGTGCGTTTCTGTATGTCCTTTCTGGTTTTGAAATCATCTTGAAGGGGAAGAGAGTTGCCTGTTGCTCTGTAATTGTTCTATGCTTTGTTGCGCGTTACTTTATGTCCTTTCTAGTTTTGAAATCATCTTGATGGGGAAGAGAGAACTGGTTGCTTTACTTTGACTTCCTGGTGTCTCGTGATTGTTGTGTGGCTCTTCCTCACAATACCACGAGTTTGTCTGCAGTTTGTGATTGTGGTATTTCATGATCATACTCACTTACTATATTGTTTTATTTTTTTCTGTTTTCTTGTGTTTAAATTTCCTTCCTAATTTTATTGTTTAAATTTCTTTTCTGTTTTCTTGTTTTAATTTCTATTCTGTTTCTGGTTTAAAGTTCTATTTTAACTTAAAAGTTTAAATTTATTTTCTGATTTTCCTGTTGTAATTGCTTTTCTTGTATATAAAAGAAAGAAATGTCCCTTCTGGGGTTCCGTAATAAATCAAACGAGATAATTAGTCGTTTATTAATATATTTCAACCAATGAGATGCAGGAATTATGTTGAACATTTTAATTGCTATTCTGTTTTTGGTAAAAAATTCCATTCTGATTTGATTGTCTAAATTTCTTTCTGATTTTCTCTTTTGAAGTTCTTTTCTCGTATATAAAAGAAAGAAAATGTGTATGAAAGAAAGAAAATGTCCCTTTTGGTGTTCCGTAGATTGTTATTTTTAATGCCTATCCTGTTGGAGTCGGCGCCGGCATCTGCTTTCATTTCCGTGCATTATCTTCTGAACCAGTTGGCGATTTTGACCAAACTTGCATAGATACATTGGTAGGAAAGTGTAAATAGTTGATTAGTTTTTGGTGACATTGGCCTTATTTTCAAGGTCAAAGTGGCACTTTGAAATGTCAAAAATATGGTTTTGATGCGTTATCTTCTGAACTAGTGGATGGATATTGCCCAAACTAGCATAGATACATTGTTGAGAGATGGAAAGGAGCTGGTTAGATTTTGGTGACTTTTAGCTAATTTTTAAGGTCACAACAACATTTTGAAATGTCCAAATTAGGGGTTCTGTGCCTTATCTTCTGAACCGATGGATGGAGATTAACCAATCTTACCTAGATAAATTAGGAATAGAGTAGGGGAAGAGTGGATCATATTTTGGTGACCGTGATCTGATGGCGTATCACTCTAAAATGTCCTAAATAGGGTTAACCTGCACTGTACTTTGAACCAGAGGAGATAGTTTGACCAAACTTGCATAAAAACATTATTGGAAGAGTGGGAAAAGTTGATCAGATTTTAGTGACCTTGACATATGTTTCAAGGGCACCCTCATATAAAGACAGTATAAATCAGCAATATACAGGCTATCTTCAGAGTCTGTGGTTCAATTTCAACATGCGTAGATATATTGCTAGGAGAGGGTTAAATAGATTTTGGTAACCCTGGCCTTATTATTTAAGGACACATTGGCACTTTGAAATGTAAAGTTTTGATCAAAATAGGGTTTTTGTATGATATATCTTGAACTGAACAATATATTCTAGCTAAAACTTGATGTATTATATTATTGTGGCAAAATGAGGAGTTGATATGATTGTGGTGACTTTTACCTTACATTCAAAATCATCTCATTTTCAAGGTCATCATCCTTAACTAAACTGTAAATTCAGCCTTTTCTAAGCTCTGTCTTTTGAACCAGTGGGTTTTCTCCACCAAACTTTCATAGTTATTAGTTCCGTAGCACGTAGGATCAGCCCTATTATCATCTCGATGGGGAAGAGAGAGCTGGTTGTTTTACCTTGCTTATATTCCTGATGTATTGTGACTGTTATTGTTATGTGGCTCTTCCACACGGTGCCGTGGTTTGGTCTGTTATCTGTGATTGTGGTATTTCCTGATAATACTCACTTGTTTATTTTGTATTTGTGTCGGCATGGCTTTAAAATTCCAAATGTATATAGATGTACATACATGCTTAAAATACGATAATATGCATATTCGATAAGTACCAAAATCATGAGGTCTGGCTCGTATTGTCATTTGGTGTTGAAATGCATCTTTTTCTAAAGCTATAGTATTGCATTAGAGTTCTGCTATGTCTCGTATCGTCGGTCTGTAACGAGACGTCAGAATTCCATTATTGTTTAATTTGCATACGTCAATCCTTTTTGGTCGTGTCTTTGAAATTTCTCAATGGTCTGAATAGAGAACAAATGAACCTTCTGTGGCTCGCATTTAGACAAATTGCAACAAGAATCGGACGTAATTGAAAACATTGATCCTTTTCAATTACGAGTAAAAGCCCGTTTAGGAACCATTCACGCCCCGGTTGAGATTGCATTTCGATGTGTAAACATTCTTAATATTTAAATATCTTAAATGGAACTCGGATTATCAAAAGGTACCGTTCCACGGAGAAGCTTTAGAATAGCCTGCCTCACTGCTCAGGTTAGCCAGATGCTTGTCTTAGCTCCTGTGCTCTTTATAAACATAAGAAGTGCATTCATCTCAGAATGACACGTTAGTCTACACTATACTGACGCGACGTTTCATCTTAAAGTCGCTCTTCACTAATGCGATAAGGCATAAAAGCCAAAGCACGATCGTCAATGAGTTGGTTCATTATTCCGACAGTTTGTTTCAACAATTTAACATGTCTCATTAGTTCTGTTCGTGTTGCAGTGTTGCGGAATTGTTGTCCAATATTGGCGACTTCAAGTTGATTGATTAAATTGTTATATGGTAAAAGTTGTATTATCGTTACAATGTAGACTGAGTCTCAAGGAAACCATGTATAAAAACTCGTAGTGTTCAGAAAATGCTTCTTCTGCATCATACAGAACCCAAATTTGAACTTTAACATTAAATAGAATCCGTCAACTGTTAAAGTTTTAACCCTTACGTCTACGAGTGTTGCATATATCAACTTTGTGACGACAAATAAGGCTGTAGCCCCCGGTAGCTTAGGCTGCTGACCGTTCTAGGGCGGTGGTTCTGTTGTTGTTGATTCGTTATTCAATTTGATTGTTACTCCCATTGTGGGATTCTGTAGTTGCTCTATGTTTTGTTGTGCGTTACTTTGTGTACATTCTAGTTCTGCAATCATCTCGATGGTGAAGAGAGAGCTGGTTGATTCGCTTTGTTTGTCTTTCTGGTGTCCCGTGATTGTTGTGCGGCTTTATCTCACGATGCCACTGGTGTGTCTGCAGTTTGAGATTGTTGTAACTATTTCCTGATCATCCTCCTTCTATATTAAATGCTCTACATATTAGATTGACCCAGAATCCAGTATTTCTAATTAGTTATATTTTATTAGCACGCGTATCAGCCCGTGCTCACTTTGATTGTTTTCAAATTGTTGCTTTGTCTTTCGTCGACGAATTTTCCTTCCTTCCTGTTTTGCTGTTTTGTTTTTGACGTAACTCAATTAAAAGTTAAATTTGCGTATCATGCAATTACACAATAGGACTACGAATAAATTCATTGCATGATAATTAGTGACGACAGCGCAGTATTGTAGCCAAACAATTATAATGTGTGTTTCTAACGAAAATTTTCGGATTTGAAAGGCATTGTTTTTTCCTTTAGTTTATAGTATGCAAAACCGTGAAGATGGGTTCCAAGATTACTTGGGTTGGATATAGCTTAATATTGAACACTTACTTTCTAGCGGTAATTGTACATCTTGGCCCAAAACAAACTCGAGGGTACTAACCAGGCTACTAAAAAGGCTTCTTTCGTGACAGTAACGTTTCTATTTGACGGAAACGTTTCACTGTATGCTTATATGTACTTTCCTGTACAATGTTATGGTAAATTACATGTTTCTTTCCTATGAATACATATTTCGCGCTAGTAATACTATTCTTGCAATTTTATCATACCACTTTAGAGCAGTAAAAATGAATTAGAACCAGTCTAGAAACCGCGCGAATTTCAACTTAAAGTTGTCTGGTTTCCGGCTTACTTTCGATTTGAGGTACAAAATATGTGAAATCTGAAACACAACATCAGAGAAACTGAAAGCGAGTTGTTATTTACAACTTGATTCCACGATTCTTGTTTCGTTTTAAAAATCATAATAGAAACTTTAGTATCTATTAATGAGATGGTAGGGGCCTGATGCTTTGGCTGTTTGTCGGGCCCACCAGGGTTTACCTGTTGGATTTCTTTTGCTCAGGTATTCAGTTTTATTTACTTTTGAGTCCTTATCTTTGCTTTATCTCCTTGTTATATCTTGATTTATATGTTCTAGGAGTTGATTCATTGAAAAGTAAGCGGTCTTTCATGCAAACCAAGGTTCAATGTGTTTTGATCCACAGCTGAATTAAGGGTGAGGTTGGCGCCGTGAAACCGAATTAAGCCCTCCAGTAAAATATTTTACTGACCGTTCCAAGGCGGTACTTCTTTTGTGGATCTTTTATGTTTTTTCTGTCTTGTGTTTGCTATACCTTTTGTATGTGTCTGTTTATATGTGCCTTGTGGTCACCTGCTTGGAAAGTGCTGACCTCTTGGCCATTGTTTGTGATGTCTAACTGTAAGTTTGTCACTTTTCCAAATCTTTGAACCCTTACTTACTTTGTTTGGTAAAATATAGATCACAGACCGCTGAAAGAGTAAGTGAACCAATGTAAACTTAGAATTTAACACAGTTAACACAAGGTAACACGACTGGTCAACCTCCAGATATTTAGATGACTTACTTAATATTGATAATCTTTATTTTGAACAAATGGTAGGTCAAATATATCCCACTAAACTTCAGTTAAATAAGGCAAATTCTTCTGATACTGAAGCTCCGTTTTTGGACTTAAACTTGTCAATAACTAATGGCATAGTTTCTTCTAAAATTTATGACAAACGCGATGATTTTAATTTTGAAATAGTAATTTTCTCTTTTCTTGATGTAGATGTTCCTCGCTCTCCTTCCTTTGGTGTATATGGTTCTCAGCTTATTCGTTTTGCTAGAGTATGCTCTAATGTTGATAATTTCAACAACAGAAACTTATTTTTAACTGCTAAGTTATTGAAACAAGGTTATAGATATCATAAAATCGAAAAGCAATTTCTAAATTCTACCACAAACACTCAGAGTTAATTGTTAGATACAACATTGGGTTAAAAACTCTTCTGCAATGAGGCATATCAGAACCTATATTTTATGGTGATTTAGTTTATAAATTCAAACGAATTGTTGGAAAACCTATTTTAGTGATCAATTCAAAAAGATAGTAAAACGCTATATAAGGGTTTGATATAACTTGGATATCATGCGACAGTCTGCATGCTTAGTTTTAAACCCAATCACGGTATAGCTATGGTTTCCTATTTTAATTGCGCACGACGGTAGGTCAGGCCTCAGACTCTATGACGGCTCTGACGTAAAGCTTTAATGGGTTGGTTGGTGCCTGATACTTATCTGTAGCTGGACCCACCGTGGCTGAACTTGAGGTTTTCTTTAGCTCTAACATTCTCTGAGTCATGAGCCCTTTTCCTTGTTTCATCATGGTGTGTTAATTTGATTAGATAGTTTCTCCATGATGATAAATTGCATTAGTTGGATGGCCTCCATGCGAGCTGAACATTTCTTGTACTTCAACAACAGCAGAATCTAGGGCGAAGATTTGGTACCAGTAAAATGCATTTAAGCCCCCCCCCCCCCCCCCCCCCCGGTGGCTTAGGCTGCTGTCCGTTCTGAGGCGGTGATTCTGTTAATGTTGACTTTTTGTTTATTGTAACTCACATTGTGGGAGTCTGTAATTGTTCTATGTTTTGTTGTACGTTACTTTATGTCTATTCTAGTTTTGCAATCATCTTGATGGGGGAGAGAGAGCTGGTTGCTTTGTTTAATTTGTCTTCCTGGTGTCTCGTGATGGTTGAACGGCTCTTCCTCGCGGTGCCATGGGGTTGCCTGCGGTTTGTGATTGTGGTATTATCAAATCATACTCACGTACTATTTTAGAAACTTATAGCAAATGAGCAAACATAAATGGTTTACGTACATAAACGTTTTGCAACCGCACCTTGCACAGGATTGTCAGCATCTAATTTTTACGAGCTAAAACATGAATACTTGAAAAATCCTTGGTTCTGTATTAAAATTTTGCTATTTAAATCGCTGTTGCGCTAAGACTTTAAATATACTTAGGCTTAACAGCTGGACTTTAATTAATTCATCTTAGTCAGTAGAATTTGTGTCATTATGACCTCTTTTGAGATTGGCATCAAAATCACTCTGAAATGGCACACCAAATACAGTTTCACAAGCTTTTCCCATATCTATCTACAGCAATTCAAACACAGTTTCACAAGATGGGCCCATATGTATCTATAAAAGTCTCCATAAAACACTTATTCTGTTGACAGAGATAACAATGTTAAAGCCTTTAGTGTTTATAACCATCTATGGCGGTGGTTCTGTTGTTGTTGATTCGTTGTTGATTATTACTCCCAGTGTGGGAGTCTAAATTGTTGTAAGTTTTGTTGTGCGTTACTTAATGTCCATTCTTGATTTGCAATCATCTTGATGGGGAAGAGAGAGCTGGTTGCTTTGCTTGGTTTGTCTTCCTGGTGTCGCGATGGTTGTGTGGCTCTTCCTCGCGTACAATGGGTCTGTCTGCGGTGTGTGATTGTGGTATTTCCTGGTCATACTCACTTACTATTTTCTATTACATTATTTACATTTTATACAACAAAGAATTACCCTGAGACTCAAGTAAGCAGAACTGTTTTATGCTGAGTATATTTTGGTTAAATGTTGACCATGAGACTAATTGACTGTCATTAAATTTATGTTTGAATTATATTTGCTCAAAAAGTATAAATTTGGACCACATGTCAGCTTAGCATCTACAAAACATTTGGTTCTAATGTGTATTTTATTTTCATTTCTCCTCTGTTGCCCTTAAACCAGATGGGCGACATCACACAGGTATTTTGGTATATGCACCATTTTGCATTATATCTTCTTGTTCCCAGTCTGCAAACAATCAATTCTTGAAAATAAAGGTGACCAGAATCCCCTTTCAAATATGTATTTTCAAAAACAAAAAATGAAGAGGATTCTGCTTACAGGGTTTTCAAATATTGACAATGTTTATGCTGACAACCAACAGATAATGCAAAATGGTGAAAACTAATTTCTGAAATGTTTGTCAAAACAAAGTGAAAGTAAATGTAGGTGAAATTTGGTTTATACAAATTGAGTAGAGATGTGTTGTTTCGCCGTGCATCATTTTTTCTGCATTTTGCAGCAATTATGCACTTGTTGGCTGTATGTTGGAGTCCTAAAGGATGCACATATACTTACAAAGGGTCACAGGCAGGCAAAGTAATCTGCTCTTCTACAGGGAATACCATATTTTGTTGGTGTAACCATGCATACGACAACCCCTTTCCACAACCCATTTCCAATGCATTCATATGTTTTCTAAGGACTAAAATAAAATTCGTAGTTTGTATAGTAGGTCTAGAGAAGAAACGTCATAATTAAGAATTTCTTAAGCAATAACTGCTAGAATATTGGTGGCAATTATAGTACAATAAAACTTGAAACACATGTTTTATAAAGTTGTGTCTGTGTTTTGTCCAAATAAAAACTGTGAAAGAAAAATGATAAATCATCAGGGCCACTTTAGCTTCATTTCTACGAAGCATGTCTTCTTTTCATCATTTATAATATACTTCTTATCTGATTAAGTTAGATGAAAACTCGCTTGATTTGAATCTATATTTTTCGCATGCTGATTTTCAACAAAAGTGACTTTTGTCAACCATGAATGAAACGCTAAATAAGATCATCCTGAGAGTGACGCTTTTAACTTTTATGAATAGAGCAGAAAAGAAGATATTATCCTTCATAAGTGGGAACTATAATCGTGTGAGCA